>OY759269.1:15637762-15697762 GCA_963662155.1 Lamellibrachia columna
TCTAATTTTACATCAGCAATTTCTACATATTGTGTTCGATTTGATAAATAGCTTTCATATAGTTTCAGAAGTACCCGTTCAATATCATAATGGTTTAATTTACATAGTAATGTCAAACGCTTTAGAGAGGTCAAGGAATATACTGAACGATACCTTATTATTATCCATTTCGGTTGTTATTCTGTCTATCACTTCTAAGGCTGCGTGTTCAGTCGAGTGACCGGAGCGGAAGCCATATTGACTTTTTAAAAAAGTTTCATATTTTTTAAATTGGAGGATAGTTGATTGCCCATGATTTTTTTCCAATACTTTTTATATGGCTGGTAGAAGGGAAATTGGTATGTAGTTGTTGATTATTGTCGGGTCACCCTTTTTAAATATCGGAATGACTTTGACCACCTTTAATTTTTCGGGCAATATCCCAGTGTTAAAAACTTGATTTATAAATAGCATTAAAGATTTTATTGTTTTTTGGTGCAATTTGTTTTAGCAAATTAGTTGAAATGCCATCAAACTGAGTACTGTTTTTAGAAGGAAGATTGTCTATTGTTTTCTTGCACAATTAGTTCGCCAACGTTATTAAGTGCGAATTTACAGTTTAAATTTATTTCAAGGTAGTGCTTGAAATCTTTATCGCCCGAGTAGGTTATATTATTGACCAGATTTGTACCGATGTTTGTAAAAAAAATTTGTTAAATGCGTTGGCTATATCTAGTGTGTTTTTTGTTTCTTCGTTTATGTTGACAGATTCGGGAAAAAATTTCTTGTTGTTTTTTTCTAGAGATAATTTCATTTATAGTTTTCTATGTGTTTCTGATGTCAGATTTGTATTTAGTTAAGGTGGACGCAAAATAATGTTGTTTGGATGCTTCTCTATAGCACAGTATTGCATGTTTTTAAGTTTATAAACATTATTTCGTATTCTCGTGAGTTAGGATTTGTTAGTTTCATTCTCTTATATAAATCATCTCGAAATGCGTTGGATTTTAGCAGACCCATAGTGATCTATTTGGATTGTAAATGTTTATATTTATAACATTTCACTAATTTGCTCAACGTATGATTTTTCTAGGCCTTTTCAATTACTTCATGTATAATGTCTTAAATTAGGGTCTGTAGTCAAACTGTTGTCTAGTTTGTTGCACGAATCGGATACATTAATATCATTTATATATATATATATATATATATATATATATATATATATATATATATATATATATATATATATATATATATATATATATATATATATATATACATATAATACATTAATATAATTTATTATATATATATATATATATATATAAAATAAATTATATTAATATGTATATATATATATATATATATATATATATATATATATATATATATATATATATATATATATAAATATATATATATATATATATATATATATATAATAGGTCTCTCATTTTGTGTGTTTATTTTAATCCATTTTGTATTTGGTGGATTGACTAATGAAATGTCTAAGAAAATAAAACAAGGGAGGTGATCAGTTAATATGTTTATTAATATACCAGATGTAGCTGTGGCTGTTAATCTCTGACATTTACATAATATATTATCAATTAGGGGTAATCTTGTTGGAGAGAGAGAACCCGGGTTCGAATCGTTTTGCTGCCGCTTCGAAGCTTTTGGCAATTTCGATCAGTCCACGTTGCCACAGTTAAGTCAGCTGTATAAATGAGTACCTGGCTACAGACAGAGGTAGATATATGAACGAATACTCTTCGCTCAGTAATTGCAGCATGGCTGAATTCTTCCCAGTGCAGTCGATATGGCATTGGGGTGAGTCTGCTAGGGGTGAAGTGTAAAGCGCTTTGAACAGTCCCAAAGGCGGGACACTGCGCCACATAAGAACGTGCCTAACGTGCGTATCTATCGTGTCGACGTGCCTCTCCAAAACAGAATATTCGCCATACGTTGCACTCTAAATCCATGCATTCAACATGGTTTGCGCCCCAAAGTGAATTCAGTGGTACGATATGTAGAACACATACGACCCAAGTCAAAAACATTTAACATTATGCATCTTGAAACAGTCCTGAGTGACATGCGATCACTACAATTTGCTTGGGTTCAGGCTGCTAGAATTTACAAAATCTGTAGATGGTTTGTTGCATTCATTTATTGTCCTCTGTGAGAATGAGTACTTTCCGATATATGCAACCTACACTTATCCTTCACTAATATTCCATTGAGTCATCTAGTTCTACTGTCTTTCTTAACAAAATATTTCTATCAATATCTTCATGCCCATTCAATGTCTTAAAATCTTTCTTTTGATCTCCTCTTAACCTCCTTGTATCTATGATTGTTAAATCATATTCTCTTAGGCGTTCTTTGTGACAAAGGTCTCGCAGTTCTGGAATCATTTCAGTTGCTCTCCTATATATTCGTTCTAGCGTATCAATAATAATCCTGCGAAGTTACGGTTCTGTCAAATTCCAGGTACATGCAAGCACATAGACCACTGTGACGAGTGCCCGGATCCTGACCTGCAATGCGTTGCCTGTGGTGTCGGTCAGATGATGTCACCCGACAGAAAGAAATGCGTCGGTAGGCTTGCATGGTTCTTCAGTTCCGCTCCCTATATTTCCACAATGATGGGTTAGGGGCTGGTCACAATTGTCGACAGTTTTATATTCATACAAAGCGTACTAATTCTTGTACCTTATTAGTACTTAAAACTGTTGATAATTTTCTAGATTGAAAAATATATTGCTGTGACAATGTTATGATTCAGTGCATGTACATACGGTAATAACCATCATAATATGTTTGCAAAGATTTATTTCCAATAATGATGTTAAAGCGTTGTGTTTTTGTAACAAATCCATGGTATCATATTGATCATTGTTGTCCTCGAAGTTGTGAATTTCCATGACGTCAGACTGTATTGCAGCGCCACGCCGTGACTGGTTACGCCATTTTGAAATATAATAGTTCCGCAACATTCACCACGCGGCGCTGCATGACACAACTGTGGTCATATTTCGCATTGACCACCTACCCGCATTAATGTGCAATCAGTGTAAATGTATATACATACGACGGGTCACTTGCGTGACAAGCAACTGCTTTTTCAAGTGTATGCTAGGGTCGTGCGTGTCGATCAGAGCGCCTCAAAAGGAACTCGCCGTGCAAGCTGTGGTCAATTGATTGGATCTCGCGAGACTTTGGCACATTTGCTAAAATATTCGCGTTGCACTTTAAACGTGTTGTAAAGTGATGATTATGTGTTATCTGCCATTTGACGTTGTAAAAAAAACATTTTCAAACCGCACAGAACCGCAAGGAATATATCATACACCCGAAGTATGGTAAAATAGAAAACAATCCATAAGGCACGCACGAACGCACGCACGTACGCACGCACGCACGCACGCACGCACGAACGCACGAACGCACGCACGCACGGACGTACGCACGCGCACACACAAGCATTCTACTTCGTTGTAGTGAATACATCTAAGATGTTCTAGGCTTATATTCACAACGACGAGTTTCCATTAGCTGTTTCAGCGTGTGATGGCAGTACAGCGTTTCTGACTGCATCGGAAGGAACGTTTGGCATCAACAAGACACAATACGTAAACAACATGGACTGTAGTTGGAAGATCAAAGTGAAGACCTCCCAGGTAAACGATTGTATAGCTGCACATTTTATATAGGGACGGTTCGGTAATATGAGCTTACTGGTAATATGGACCGCTTCAATCATAACTTAGAAATGGTGCACCATATGTTGTAATCTGGCGATTACTTGCTGAGTTAAGGAGTGTGGCAGACCGCGCAGGCACTATTTGAATGGTAAGACAACACAATTTACAAATATTTACGTGAATAACGTTTAACGACATTTCTTACGATTTCCGCACGTTGGACGAATGCGTACAGATCATAGACGTGTAATCTAGATCCACATAAATTGCGTTTTTCGATGAGTTTATTATTTTTTCAGACTTCGTCATATGCATGTAGTTTCAATTTCCCATCTTGAGGCTTGTGTGTGTGTGTGTGTGTGTGTGTGTGTGTGTGTGTGTGTGTGTGTGTGTATGCCCATGTTGAGTTATGATTCATGTGTGTTGTTTGTGGCGGTGGGTGTGTAATGTAATGTAATATGACCCATTTTGAGCACATTTTCTCCTCTTCCTCATTGAAAACGTAAACACCCACGTGTACAACAATGTAAACACCCCACGTGTACAACAATGTAAACATCCCACGTGTACAACAATGCCTACAGCAATAGTCTATCGCGAGAACGTTTACCTCAACTTTACAGACAGGAAATATCTAGAATATAATTGTGAAACAAATTTGCTCCTATTACCGAACCTTCCCCTGTGCTAATATGACAATCCTCCACATGATTTGTCTCAATAGAAACACTGAGGTTAGACACTTGTTCGTGTTCCTGACCCCACTGGTATATTGCAATATGAGCAAACACCAAACATGTTCGTGTTTCTGACCCAACTGGTATATTGAAATTTGAGCAAACACCAAACATGTTCGTGTTCCTGACCCCACTGGTATATTGCAATATGAGCAAACACCAAACACGTTCGTGTTCCTGATCCCACTGGTATATTGCAATATGAGCAAACACCAAACACGTTCGTGTTCCTGATCCCACTGGTATATTGCAATATGAGCAAACATTAAACATGTTGTCTAGTGAAATATTTAATGTGTTGCAAGGAAAATTTAAACATTTTGTATGGTATTGATGTGGGATATTATAATATCAAGATTTTAAAGATATAATCAGGTTGAGACTTCAGTGCAATTTTTACCTGATGTAGTTTTTTTTATTGTTGATTATTCATATCTAAGGTGTATATAATGTTACCCAGGTGGGTATCGAGTTATCACTCTTGTGGAAATTGAAAACAGTGAGACAATCCAAAATATCCACCGTCGAATCGTGAAAATCATCTTCTCAACCAAATAGGATACAGACGTGATTAAAATATCTTTTTATACGTTTTCAGACATGTTAAATGCGATGTCACCATTACAAAAAAAAACAAGATGGCGGCTACGTGTTTGCTAAACATGGATGCCGACGATGCGACGGACAACTATATTTCAAATTCGACAGGCAGATAACATAACAATTGACGTTCCCTGTGTTATCAGATGTGGAGAATCACGTAATATCATAATTAAAAAAACACACAATTATAATAACATGTTGCATGTTGTATTATTATTAAGTATCTGTGAACAATACAAAAACGGGCATATCGTATAGATTTATAAAATGAGTATCCAGTCACCGCAATGTATTAGATAAGCATGTTTTACTCATCTTCATCAAATTGTTTTATTCACCTTCATCAAACTGTTTTACTCACCTTAATCAAATTTCTTGTTAATTTTCTAAGCATCAGTCCTCCTCATCGTCATACTCCCTAAGCTCATCTACTCCTCTCATTTAGGCATTCGTGCTCACCTTGGCAGGAAGAAATTAGTGTGCACTCTGTTGTTGCAGCAGCGTGACGTGCTGTATGACGTCTGTCTTTGACATGTGCACTTCATAAGTTTGAGCAACCCTATTGGAACTATGAAGATATCAGCAGGGGCAGTAGTTGGGCTGAGTGCATTGGACCACTCCTTCTGCAACCAACGTAGTAGGGTCTAGCACTGGCGTGTTTTGGTCCAAGGAATGTGGCCAAATTGCAACTTGAAGATGGGCTCTGACCATATTTTCTTGGAAGGCTTCACTTAGCAGTGAACACAGTTTGGGTGTGCTGGCCTTGCTTCTTCCAACATGGGAAGACTACATTCTTTGATGTGCTTCCGTCATTGAATAACATCTAAGCTGACCATAGCAGGCCAGCATGAAATGTGTCGCTTGTTTCATGACATGCGAAGGTTGTGCGACCTGTGAGGAGGCCTCAGAGCCAGTATATCTGGGTCGATGGAGCTGTTTTTATGCTGTTGCGTTGTTGTCCAGGACATTTCCATGCACTGGTGACATAAATCCAGCAAACGGTGAATATACTGGTCTCATCCGCAACAACCAGGTCGGTACCAACTTCTACAAGTGAAACTCTCTGTACATTTAGAATGCCGCCCTCCTCCAGCGTGGTAGCCATGTCCTGACGTTTGTGTACATAACCACTTGTGATCTCTACTGAAACAGGGTCACTGCCAGTGACGACCAGCTTATGCTTTTGAATGTCAGCCTTGTGTAAATTGTCAGCAGCTAGCGCCAAATGATTGCATGAATTGTATGAATTGGATAGGTAACCACTGAACCGGACAAGATAGTCGTGTACATTCCCAGATGATGACAATACACATAGGACAGCGCATCCATTGAGGAATGTCGCCTGTACATCTTGTTCAGCCACTCCCCTTTACGCTTCACATTGAGCGCAATCTTGATATTGGACTTTGTTTTGGCATCCCTCATATTTTCAATTGATTGTTCCCTGGTCGTGTAGCCTGCAATGTTCTCATAGGTTCGCAAGTTCACAGGTTGTGATACTGTGGCTTCGTACTTTAACACTGGCAAGGCTGCAACTCTTAAAGTTCTTGGATCTGGAGAACATTAATGTAACACCAGCAACACCGACGAACAACCTCCGGATGTCACGGTGACTTGTTATGGTCAACATAGCACGCCAACTACTGTGATATTTCAAAGTTGGTAGACGCAAGGTCAGCCCACAAAAAACGTTTTTCATTACCTCCCACAGGTGAAGCCTTTCAGGAAAATGTGGCCATCTTCAAGTGACAATTTGGCTACATTCCCTGGACCCAAACCCGCTAGTGCTAAAACTTACTGCATACTGTTGGTCGCAGGAGGAGGGATCCAATGCACTCAGCCCAACTACTATCCCTGCTGATATCGTCATAGCCCCAACAGGGTTGCTCAAGGTTATAAAGTGCACATATCAAAATCAGCAATGTTCTCATGGGTTCGCCAGTTCAAGAAAACATATAATACAAATTTAATCACGCTTGTATGTTATCTAGTTGAGAAAATATGATAATACGTTGATCGGCACAATTCTGTGGTGGCCATCTTGAGTTTTCTAACTTTATTCAATTTCCCCAAGTGTGAGAACCCCACACCAACATAGGTATCGTTGTGTATATGTTAGAAATGAATAATCAACAATAACAAAAAACTATATCAGGCGAAAAGGGGTTACCCCCT
The DNA here is from genome assembly GCA_963662155.1 of Lamellibrachia columna. Taxonomy (NCBI): domain Eukaryota; kingdom Metazoa; phylum Annelida; class Polychaeta; order Sabellida; family Siboglinidae; genus Lamellibrachia; species Lamellibrachia columna. The sequence goes on from OY759269.1 coordinate 15,644,967, forward strand.
CGGCTGCCTGAGTAATATACCATAATCTACCTGTGGTCTGTCACAGTTTGTTTCGACATGTTTACACTGCTGGTATTTGCACAGAATTTGTCTTCATAGTTTGTCATCTTCTGTGATAATTAGTACGTTATTATACCAAATATACACTGTACCATTGTGCATTCACTGAAGTTACATCGCATATAGTATATATTTTCCTCACTTGTCTGATGCATATATTTCTCAAGTGCAGTGGCACCCATCAGTTGACTAATTGACCAATAGGTGTTGCACAAACAAATTCACTGAATGAACCATACGTTGATACTGAATATGACATGTTCGTTTGCAGATAGTTAAATTGAACTTCCTCACGTTCGACGTTGAGCTGGCCAACACCTGTACTAAGTATGACACTCTTAGAGTGTACGACGGGGAGGACAACTCAGCGCCATCTCTAGCCACGCTCTGTAGACAGACAGTGCCGGGAGACATCGTTTCCAGCAATAATGACCTATTTGTGCATTTTAAATCTGACAATTCAATCACACAGAGTGGCTTCCAAATTAAGTATACGGCCATACTTCGCAGTAAGTGTTACCTCGCTGAAAATATACCCATCGATACTTATACAATTGAATTTCCAAATATGTTTGTATTATCAATGTCATCATCTGTTGGAATCAGCTCCAGCTCGTTTCAAGCGGATGCCTCCTCTGAAAAAATGTATAATTTTTATAGAGTATATAAAGTTATCTACCATGGACAGATTCACAACGAAAAAAGGCAGGTGGATATAAGCAATTGCATAGTTGATGTGCGAACTATGTAACCCGACCTAGGACTCATGACGACGGGAAAGATGGTGGTGTTGTTTGCATCCCCAAGAAAGGATAACAGGAAAGGTGTACTGCCAGATAAGTTTGAACCGAATGCGAGCTGTGGTAGATAGCGAAATGCGTGACGAACTAGCAGGCCAAAATGCTCACGTCCCGAGCAAATCACCACCAGCGTAGCATCGAGAAATGTCAAGAATAACAATTACCCATTTCAATCAGCTTCATGGACTTCACCAAAGCGTTCGACAGCATCCATATACCACCAATCGAAACAATATTATATGTTGTATAAAAACAGATGTTGGCTATAGCAACTGGTTCCACGGCATGACCAGCGTCAGACAAGGCTACATCCTTTCTCCCCTTCTCTTCGCGGTGGCCATCAACTGGATTTTACATCTGGCAGCAAAGGTTGTTAAGGCATTGTGTGGTTGAAGAGGAGTATCCGACTTTGTCGATGACATTGCTGCCCTCTCAGACATCTCCAACTTGTCGAGTCAGTCAACACATACACCAATGGGCTGGGATTCGTCATCAGTGCAAAGAAGACATAATGTCGACAGAAGAACGCACATATGCTTGTTTTATCAAACAGAACAAATGGAAACAGTAGACGACGTCACTTATCTTGGCAGTTCTATCAACAACCAATGAACTATCGGTCGTGACCTACACTGCAGTTTATTGTCTGCAGTCTTCAATCAACTGTGTGAATATTAGAACAACAAGAAATTTACCGTGCAACCAAAATTTTGTTTTTACAACTCTAACGTTCTACCGACCCTGCTCAATGATGCGAAACATGGCATCTCAAAACAAGCCAAGAAAATAAACTTGAAACAGTTCGACACTAAGCGCCTTCGCACGATCTTTCGCTCCAGCCATTATATATCTAGAGAAGAGGTCAGAGAGCTGTCCGGAAAACTCCAATCTCATCCACGGCCTACATAGGACGCCTGAACTGGCTCGGCCATGTCAGAGACTACCTCCAACTGGACCTGTTGTTCATCAATCGTGGTGGACACCAGCTGGTTAGAGAAGAGAATGATGATCGAGAATGAACTGGCACCAAACTACGAGCCGTGACTTACTGCTGGTCAGCAGAATATATACCATCTTGTTAGCGATCAGCAGCTGACAGGATGCTAGCTGACATTATGCTAGCTGCTGATCGATCGCTACAGTTACTCCTACAATCCTTTGCCAGGAATGTTGTTCTTCAACAGTCTACACATTTCGATTCTTTACTGGTGGATTTGAAAATGTACACTATCTAGAGTTTAAAATATCTTAGCCTGTTGGTTTGTACCACAGTTGCATAGTACTTTGTGTCACCTCTGCTATGGTGCTTTTTTAAAAGCATCACATTGTTGGCATAAAAGGATAAATAGTATTCATATATAAAACCTAGACAATTATATCACATGGTGCTATATATAATAAAAATAAAAATATTACATAAACAATTATGAAGACAGAATAAAAAAATCCTGACAATTATGTCATATGGTGTTATATACCAAAAAAATATGAAAGTTTAAATAAAGTATGATAGGATAAAACAATTAAAAGAATGAACACACACACACACACACACACACACACACACACACACACACACACACACACACACACACACACACACACACACACACACACACACACACACACACACACACACACACACACACACACACACACACACACACACACACACACACAACACACACACACACACACACACACAGTCGCAGTTACTTATATATATATATATATATATATATATATATATATATATATATATATATGATTTTCTAGATTTTATATATGTATATTTTTATCCTATCCCATAATTGTTTTATGTAATAATATTATTCAATTATAATGTTTTATTATTAACCAGTACAGATCCAAGGAGTATCGTCATATAGATTTGGTGCTATATAAATAAATAAACGTTAAACATTGTATTTGCAACGATTATACACAATCCTTTTACAGCCTGTGATCCCAACTGCGATAGCTGCGTCAAAAACGGAGTCGGGAAGTGTGACACGGGAGAGTGTCACGATCGATATATATATGCGATATATATATATATATATATATATATATATATATATATGATTTTCTAGATTTTATATATGTATATTTTTATCCTATCCCATAATTGTTTTATGTAATAATATTATTATATTATATTTTTTTATTATTAACCAGTACAGATCCAAGGAGTATCGTCATAGATTTGGTGCTATATAAATAAATAAACGTTAAACATTGTATTTGCAACGATTATACACAATCCTTTTACAGCCTGTGATCCCAACTGCGATAGCTGCGTCAAAAACGGAGTCGGGAAGTGTGACACGGGAGAGTGTCACGATCGCTACGTATTCGACAGTGCCAGCAAAACATGCAAACGTAAGTTGTTGCTCTCTTGTTTTATTTCTCCATTACTGGTCCTACTTGACTGCCGTCTCAACCACCCTTCTCCTCTCCTTCGTCTCTCGGTCGCGTTCTCCACTCTCCCCCACCCAATCCCACCAAATCTCTTTTCACCCTGTCATTCCATCTCAGTCTTCCTCTTTTCCTTCTACCCTCCACTCTCCGCTTTCTTCGTCAACCGTGTCCAGCCCACTTTAACCAACTCCTCACGAGTTTCCTCGTGAAACTCTCTTTCACAGCAACCTCCTCCCTCAGCTCATCCATTCTTCTTTGGCGACTGGTTTTACTCCGGCAATATTTCTCACCCAGTTATTTTCGCAAACTTGGACGTTTTATTATTGTTCAACAACAATCCCATATGATAGGAAACGACGTTTGATTATATCCGAGGTCAGAACAACAATAACATAAAATATACAAATACAATTATAGTTAAACACATGACAGAAACAGCCCTGCTGATTTGTGTTACCTACTATCGATACTGTCAATAGTTCAATGTACTATCAACGATAAATATCGATAGTTCAATTTACTCTCTATTGTAGTGTATCGTCACATTGACTATCACGATGCATCGATAGTTCGATGTATTCCTACACCCCTAGTCCACATATATGTATGTATCAGCATATTTTAAGTAGCTCCGATTAATGAACGTTGGACTGAATCATATCAGACATATGTTTATGCCGGAACGAATTAGTCATATTCATAATAAATAATAATAATAATAATAAAATACGATATTTATATAACGCCATAATCGCATAATGCTCCATGGCGCTTTACAATACAGTAATCATACAGCTAAATGTATATAGACAGTTAAATAATTTAAATAATAAATTAATTAAGAACAATACATCTAAAAATCATACATCAAATTAAACAACTAAAATACAAGTACAATTTAAAGGTATTTAAGGGCATTTCAACTAAAATGTATACATGGAATAAAATAATTTAAAGGATAAATTACATTAAGAGCAATATAATTATGTAGGTATCAAATGGGATTAAAATAGCAAAATAATAAATTAAGGTATATAAGGAATTAAATATGACAAAATAATAAAAATAACTATTGAATAAAATTAAAACCGGTAAACATATAATTCTATCTTGTATATTCCTCTAGGAAAAGGAAGGTCTTTAATTGCCGTTGAATATTCATAAAGGATATAACATATAATTTACTCCATTTGGCAATGTTCTTATACGAGATATATGTGTGTGTGTTTATGCTTAAGCTTAATTGAACATTTTAAAGCAGTGTGGTTAAATCAAACATTGTGCCATATCGTGATTGACTATAATAATTTTATGGTTAGCACACACAGCATTGGAAATGGTTCACGAAGCATATATATGAATATATATATATATATATATATATATATATATATATATATATTTATATATATGATTGACTATAATAATGTTATGGTTAGCACACACAGCATTGGAAATGATTCGTGGTTATTCGGCTTAGTGATTTATCTTACTGCAAGTTGACATTAAAAAAACAGTGGTATTACTATTACAATTGACGTTTATATATATATATATATATATATAATATATATATATATATATATATATATATATATATAATATAATATATATATATATATATATATATATATATATATATTATATATATATATATATATATATATATAATATATATATATTATATATATATATATATATATATATATATATATATATATATATATATATATATATGTATATATATATATATATATATATATATATATATATAAACGTCAATTGTAATAGTAATACCACTGTTTTTTGAATGTTTTTACTACTACAGTTTCGCCAACTTGCAGTAAGATAAATCACTAAGCCGAATAATCACGGACCACGAAAAATACCTCATTACAATGCAACGAACGAAATCCAAATTACCATTCGTTTAACAGATCGTGCCCATAACGGTAATTTTTTTAATCCAAGTTTGTCTGATGTACCATGTTGTATGCGTATCGTACTCACAATACAATAATTTAGTTATTTTAGAGTCACTTATTTAATTCATTGCGCCACTGTCGCAGGGTGCGGTTATACATGCAACAGTTGCGACACGAGTGGACCAGGGAATTGCGATGCCTTCCAATGCTACGAAGGATACGTATTCTTTTCTCCTTCAAATATATGCGGAGGTAAACGAACACCCAACGCATTTCTTATGTAGAACTGACATTGTAGTGATGTGCTGTTATGTTAGAACTACATCTGGTTTAAGTACATATATGTTTACTTTACATATGATGTGCTTTTATGTTAGAACTACATCTGGTTTAAGTACATGTATGTTTACTTTACATATGCGTTCTTCCAAAATACTTTTTACCGTGTTTTGACTTGTAAAATGTGATATCGAGTGCATAACAAAGTGTTAAGTTGCCTAAGTTATGGTGTCCACGAAATCTCTTTCACATGTCAGAGACATTTCCTATTGAAATGAGTGTTGCTATGGTGTTTACTTAAAAATGTCCGACAAACAATTGTGTGCGTGCGTGCATAAGTGCGTGTGCGCATACCAGCATGCGTGCGTGCGTGCGTGCGTGCGTGTAATAATGTGTAGCTAGTTTAATGTTTCGGTTTGCAACAATTAACTATTACATGATCAATGGTTACTGCGAATGAAGCACACACAACACTGATAACAATGATTGTCCAAACTGTCTTAACAGAAATGTGTCATATTAAAATATGTAATTAATTGATTATTTGCCACAATTGCCAACCTTTTCACTCTTGTAGTGTGTGACCCTCACTGTAGCGACTGCTCAGAGCCAGGAAAGTGTGACTCGAACAAGTGTCTCACTGGATACGGTTACAAATCTACCGACAAAACATGCATAGGTGAGTGCGTAAGAGAACACAAACGGTTTAAGGCCGTCAAAACAATATGATATTTAGCCAACAACAACAAACATTTTTATTTCTCCATGCACCCACAAAAGGCACAGCCACTCTCTCCTATATAGCGACGTTCACCTATATAGTCACGTTCTCTTACATTGTCACATTCAAATATATATCCACGTTCTCCTACACAGCCACGTTCACCTATATAGCCACGTTCTCCTACATAGTCACGTTCACCAATACAGCCACATTCTCCTACATAGTCACGTTCGCACACATGTATAACCACGCTCACCTACATAGCCAGGTTTTCCTATATAGCGACGTTCGCCTACATAGCCAGGTTCTCCTACGTAGCCACGTTCACCTATATAGCCCTGTTCACCTATATAACCACGTTCTCCTACATAGCCACGCCACATTCTCCTAGATAACCACGTTCTCCTATATAATCACGTTCTCCTACATATCCATGTTCTCCTACATTGCCAGGTTCAACTATATAGCCACGTTCTCCTATGTAGCCGTCTTCTCCTACATAGCCACGTTCTCCTATATAGCCACGTTCTCCCACGTAGCCGCATTCTTTTATGTAGCTACGTTCTCCTATATGTCCACGTTCTTCTACGTAGCCATAATCATTCGAGCAGAATGGGGAGTTGTCAAGGGGCCTCAGCACAATATTTTTTTATGGAGACACACGCAACACGTTTTTTGGATCATGCCCCCTACCCTTAGCTTGGTATTTATGTCATGCTCTTGTTCAATTATGTGTCACGTTTGTGTCTCCGGGAATATATACTTAAACACAATTGCCCAATGATGCAGATTTGCGTCCTAAATGGTAAAACGTTGTGTTGCGCTTTGAAGTCCATAATTATTGTACATGACGGGTCAATCATTACCGTGGGCCTCTACAACCCTAAGGCCGACCCAGTAGTGCTTGTGTTTGTAAAAGATAATTGTGTTTGATGTAAATTGATGTGTGTGTTTGATATGAATGTACACTTTTCATGAGCGTTTTTCGTATAGCCTGCGATGCACACTGCAGCAAGTGTGTTGCCAACGAAGAAGGTTGCGACTCGGGCAATTGTGAACACGGCTACACACTCCATGCTACAACCAAGACATGTATTCGTGAGTACACACATCGCGTATACTCATGAGTATGCACGGTACATGTACATATGAGCAGACACAGCATATGTACACACGAGTATGCACAACACATTACACGTGAATATTCATAACAAACGTACATATGAATATACACATCACGTGTACCCGTGAGAACATACAACACACATATACATTATTATTGATATTACATTTTTTTACAATGTTCACTTAACCAGCTAATATTCGCAACAAGTATTAATATTATCTATTTTCAACGATGTGCACTTGTAATATAATTGTCGTTGAACAAATATTCAGTTATTGTTCCATAATGAGATAAAACAGTGGGTTTCAGAATGTAGTACATAGTCCTATATGAATTATGGAAGTGCAGGTATGTTGATATTTCGAGATGACCGTTTTCCGCCTGTCAACAGCAAGTGGGAGATCTACGACTTCATATGGTCTGTGGAAGGTAGATGAAGATCTGGCGCTGCGGGTCTCGTGACGCGGCCGGGACAAAAAAATGTGGACGAGTGTTTCCTCTTTTGGTGGAAGGGTATTTCAATATTAGGGTATATTAACTTAAGTATGGTGTTCTCTCTGCAGACATTAAAAGATATGCTGTTTGGCCATTGATTTTGGCCGGAAATCGGCAGATGGTGAGATTATGCCAAAATTGAAGAAGAATGTTTTTTTTTGTGCAAAACGGGAGTCTTGAAACTTTTGAATAGTGTCCACGTCGTGAACTTCTTACTCAATGTGTGGAATGTCTTGCAGCGTGCGCCGCCAACTGCAGGGTCTGCAACACAAAAGGCCCCGGAAACTGCGACCCGGGTCAATGTGCTCGACGCTATGCCTACGACCCTAATTCAAACTCTTGTGTTGGTGAGTAGTGTCACTTTCTTGACCAGTTTGTATTGTTTAGATTGTACCTTACTTCCAGAACTCTTTCATATTATAACATTGTAATCATGTGAGAATTTGTTTTCCTATCTTCCTCTTGTGCTTCTGCAAATGTTATATCGTGAACGCATCTAATAAAGTTACATTAATGTCTGAATTGACTGCTAACATATACATTCACAATACTGGGAACATGCAGATTTCTGGCGGCCACTACCTTATATTATGCAGTGTCTATGCCAGGGGAAAGTAAAATATCTCACACAGGGAAATGTCGTGGACTCATTGTTATAACTATAATCTGAAAATGGTATTCCCGGCGGTGGTTCTGAGAGCACCGACCGAGTATTATTATCAGGCTCCAACAAAATTATTGTACATAACTACGGACACCTAGCTTTGAGTTACGTGATCTACATGGAACGTCCACATATGTTCCTTCATAATATGCCCACCCCAGTAGAATTTTGTTTATGTACGAGCGATCCACATGGGCTCTAGGGGAAATATCAGCCCCATACCTGCGAAACTGAAGGAAAAATGAGGGAACAAACAGATCACGCATTCCTTTTCAATATAATATTATTTCAAATATGGTTTCAGCCTGCCCAGTCGACTGTGAAGAATGCACTTTCAACACTGGCCTCTCCCAGCCAACGGCAGAGTGCAAAAAGTGTTATGGTCCACGTGGCGTCAATAGTGATGACACCTGCTCAGGTGAATACAGGTGCCACTGTCCACAATGCACAGTCGAAGCTTCCGTACCACCTAAAACTGGTACCCATACAATATAATATAACTTCATCATTTTTGTGTCAAATAACACATTCTTTGATAAGCATTTGCTTCACACGATGCATGATAAATATGAAACATTTTGGATGGATACCTTTAATTTCCTTGATTTTGTTGAGGTTAGAGTACATATCCAGAAGTCGGCCTTGGTGCTGCAGACACACTAGAAATCCTTGCTTTGTCCCAACTTCTTGTTTCGTCTTGAAGGGAATGCACACCGATTTTCATTGGTTAACTGAACGACTGTTTTATGGCACAACGTTTTCGTTGGTTAACTGAACGACTGTTTTATGGCACAACGATTTTTATTGGTTAAGTGGATGACTGTTTTATGGCACAACGATTTTCATTGGTTAAAGGGAATGTACAACGATTTTCATAGGTTAGCTGATATGGAACGTTTCGCATAATGAAAATGCTCTAATATTATGCTGAATATTTCGACCTCAAAGTACATCTAAATTATAATTGTTATATTTCATGTTTAATCTGTATTCCTATAGTATATCTACTCTCAGAAATGAGAAAATGTTATGGTCTGCCATTGATTGCCGAATATATATACTGATTATATATATATATATATATATATATATATATATATATATATATATATATATATATATATATATATATATATATATATATATATATATATATATATATATATATATATATATATATATATATATATATATATATATATATATATATATATATATATATATATATATATATATATATTATATATGTATATATATATATATATATATATATCCCGATAATAACACGTTTTGAATGTACGTTGTTTTTAAACAACCGGGGCTTTGCAAATTTTAATAAATTCATTGTCGCAACCTCAGTAACAATGTCAACTATATTTTGGCGAACATCTGTCAGCAGTGAAGTCTTCTTCTGTAAGTTCCTGGAAATCATTAAAGATGTTTTCACATTTCAATTGGAATCCTAATTCACTACGTTACACTTACAGCCTGTGTAGTTAACTGCCACAGCTGCATCGTCAACGGCGCCGGGAAGTGTGATCCGAACCAGTGCTATGCTGGCTACACGTTTGACCTTACAACCAAAACGTGTATAGGTGAGTTTGCGTCCACGTGTATAGGTGAGTGTGCGTCAACGTGTATAGGTGAGTGTGCGTCCACGTGTATAGGTGAGTGTGCGTCCACGTGTATAGGTGAGTGTGCGTCCACGTGTATAGGTGAGTGTGCGTCCACGTGTATAGGTGAGTGTGCGTCCACGTGTATAGGTGAGTGTGCGTCCACGTGTATAGGTGAGTGTGCGTCCACGTGTATAGGTGAGTGTGCGTCCACGTGTATAGGTGAGTGTGCTGACACGCTGACACGCTTCTGTTCGGTTCAAGTTAAAAATACCACAACTGCCGCCGACGCCGCCGCCGCCGCCGCCGACGACGACGACGACGACGACGACGACGACGACGACAACAACAACAACAACAACAGCAGCAGCAACAACAACAACAACAACAACAATAACAATAACAACTCAGTCTGGGGGACCAGTCGTGAGACAACGCCGCCTACGGAACCGCCTTCTGCGTCACGTGATATCGATAGCATTGTCGGCTGTTATTCCCAAATAAAAAGGGCAGGTCACTATTTTACATCCGAAATCATGCCATACAAATAAAGTGCCAGTGATGTTTTTATAGCCATGGACTATTTGTATAATAAAACATATTCTGAACAGGGAAAGGAAATATTTGTGGACTACGCCACGAAGTCATAGTTCGAATTGTTGAATTCTTTTTTCAGAAGCAGAATAAGGATATTCGCACTTTTTACAAGTCAATTGATAACCATTTGCAGCCTGTGGTCCTAACTGCGACAGCTGCGCCACCAACGGAGCCGGAAAGTGTGACACGGGCAAATGTCACCCTCGTTACGGACTCGACGGTGCTACCAAAACATGCAAACGTGAGTAGAAACACTCCACGCCATATTGCATTGGAACAGTTTGGATTGAATTGCAAACCAACTCAACTGAAAATGATTCAGTCATATTATTATTACAAAAACGTGTAATGCGCCACATATCCGGGACAAGCAAGTTCACTGGCACGTGCAATCATTAAAACATACACTATACATGAAAATATAAGAATATTTAATATAAAATAGAGTATTTGATTGCAGTTAATAAATCAATAAGCATAAAAATAAATAGATAACAAAAATACCTACGATTCATGGTCTCCTGTCACTGGTATTTTTATTATTATTATTGCTATCATTATTATTATTATTATTGTTAAAAGTGTCTTTCGCAGTTGCGACAGCCAGCTTGCTCGAGCAGCTGGGACGACCGCTTACACCGCTTCACTTGTAATGTTCTGTGTAATTTGCGCCACATGGTTTTGTTTATGGCGATCCGACGCAGCTGCTCCAGGTCGGCCCTGGTCTTCAGTCGCATGCCGATCTGCTACAGGTTGGTGTCCAGGGAGCTGGAGAGGCCGGGGCTGGGGAGGCCGCGATAACCATGGAGTCCGTCCGTTTGGTAGTTGGTAGACATTGCATGTTTTGCAGGCGCCTTCTCGTCCAAGCACAGGATGTGGTCGCCATCGCATGTCCATCACATCTGTTCTTATTTGACGGCACCGGCACCGTTTATACAACTTCACGTTGCTTATTCTCTGTGGCCAGTGAACCCCGACGAGTGAGCTGAGCTGCTTCCGACGGAAGGCATCTTGTTTTTCCGTTTCCTACCCCGAGACCACATGAAAGAGACCACAAAGAGACCACATGAAACGGAAAGCGGTGACCGCTAGCATTTTTCGGCGAGACAGGTCCTCAACGTCTCCGAGCAGGGATCCAAGTTTCTTGGTCTTTCTCCATTGTTCAGCAACACTGTCGGTTTCACGACTGATGATTGTAAGCTCCGTTTTGTCGACGTTGACGACACAGGAACCAGTCGCCCAGTGCTGTAGGCGTGATCTCGTTGACTTTGCACAGGGACTCGTGATCGGTCGCGATGAAGACGACGTCGTCTGCGTATATTGCCTCGCTGGGTAAGTTTTGGTCGGCCGGTGGTCGGCGTGGGAGACATCCGCGCAACGTCCGAAGGGCTGCTTCGATGTACACAATGAAGAGTACCGGCGACAACGAGTCCCCTTGTGGAGTTCCGACTCTCGAGTTGAATGGGGCAGACAGGGCGTCATCATCCCTGACGGTGATTTTCGTCTCCAATAGTAGAAGCCGTATAAATCGGAAATTGTCAGTGTTGAGGAACGAATACAACATATCCAGGACTTTCTTTCGACGGATTGTATTGAACGCATGTGATAAGTCGATATCCAGTATTTCGATCACGTACTTGTATCTAAAACCGCTTTGGGATAGTGAAAGGAAGTCATTCACCGGGTCGGAGATCTGATGCAATGTGATGAGAGATTATATCTTTCGTAGAGTCGTCAGCAGGACTATTGTTCTTAGGCTCTTTAAAGGTTCAAGCAGGTTGCCGGGTTTCTGCCGTGCTATCAGTATCCCGTGCCTATTTCCAGTGGGATATGTTTCTGGAAGACTTCGCTGAGTCAAGTGTTTAGACTCGTCGTGCACCGTCAGCTTAGAGTGTTGTCGTCAGGCGAACGGCTTTAAACATCTGTAAGCGTTCTATCTCTTTAGTCCGTTTGTCCAGAAACGACGACGCGTTTTCCAGAGACCTCTTGCGCATTTCGTAAAGAATTTTACTGCGTCTTTTCCGTAGCTTCTTGCGTTTCATATCATCCTTCGTATTTTCAATTCGTAGCCGCAAATCTGTCTGCTCTCTTGACATGGATTCGATGACTGAGTCGAAAATTCCTTAGTTCGCAACTAGTTTTGGTCGTAGGCTGAAAGTCTTGTTGGCTGCTGCCTTGAGTATTTTGGCTATCGAGTCCCACGTCGTCTGTGGAAAGGACTTATCCAGTCGAGCGATATTATTGGAGACCGACTCCCGATATGCTTCGCGCAAATTGTCCCTACCGCTAAGACGCTCAACCGGAAATCTCTCCAGTTTCGATTTTCTGCCATGTCCGAATGTTCCGAACATCCTGTCTAGCTTGAATCTAGCGACAAGGATCCTATGATCACTGTTAATCTGTCCTCCGTTGAAAGATCGAGCGTCCGTCAGTAGTTGCCGGTGGATCTGTTCACAGGGGATGTAGTCGAGCGGGTTGTAGATTACGACGACTCTAGCAAAGGTCTTGCCTTTTCGATGTCAGGTCCATGTGGATTTGTGTCGTTGAAACAAATTGAATGTTTCACAGGAGTGGGTCAATAATTCACCCATCATATTTCTACATTCCCGTTCGTGGCTTCCGACGCATCGTTCACAGTACGTGCGTGTGCCGGCCTTCGCGTTCCAGTCACCGACGATAAAGCCCATTGTACCCGAAGGGACACATGAGTATGTCGTCGAAATAGTTGAGTAGAACTCGTCGGTTTCGTCCGCGCATGAGGATTTCGCACATAGAGTCAGTTGTAGGACTGAAACTCGGTTCGACACCTTCCAGAATTTGTATATTCTGTTGACCAGCTTCGTGTGAATTACAAAACCTTGTCCGTAGTGGTGTGAGTCTGCCGACAGTTATAATAATAATAAATAAATAAAGAAAATACATACGATTAATTATCTCCAATCACTGTAACATAACATATAGTAAGCATAAACACGCGGAGCATATTAAGTACTGTCGAGTCTCGCTACTAAGGGAGAGTAGTCACGGGAAGACTGTACTACCGGTGCTGTATTTTTAAAAAGAACACAATTTAACAAGATTGCCATCCAAAGCAAAACCCCATAATGGCAAATGGACAATGAAGCCATAGCGTTTTGTGAGTTTAACTATTGTTAATTTTTGGGTAACTCATCCTTCTGAGGTGTCAATTTTGTGCTTAGACATTCACACTGCAAGCATTTACACAATCAGTAGCTAACGTGTTCCAGTAGTGGTTCCTCCTTTGTGGTCCTCCAGCTTTGTGAACTTTCTGCTTTCTCCTTACACCTGTGCTCCGTTCTTACTGTTAATGTGTTATATTACATGTACCTCTATTCATAGCGTCCTTTGGATTTTATAATTTTGTTTTAGCTATATTGCTTGCCACTTTGTTATTGGTTTGTCATGTCCAGTACGCTTATTTATGTAAAAAATATTCGGTTTTTGCAATTTTTATTTTCTAAAAAATTTGGTTATTTGCTATTTTAATTTTTTGCGTGATAGTTTGTTTGCCACGGCAAGAATAAAATGTTTTGATGCGTGTCTTTAAAATGCAAGCAACAAGTAAATAAGAAATGCGAATAAAACATTATGGTAGAAATACTTACCTTCACATAAGGGAACACGTGATATTTTAGAAACGGTACTGCTAAACGTTTACTACCACATGCCTAGTCATATTTCTATCAACAAACGGACATGCTACTTCCGAAAATCCAATCTAGAGAAATGCGATCTTCTGGGAAATCATGAAACATATCTCTTTTGGAAGGTTGTTTGGCATATTTCTTTCAAACTGCTTTACGGTGTCGTCACTTTCAGTGTGTCCAGACAAATGTTCCATGTGCGAATATGTCAACAACAGGGCAGAGTGCACAGGCTGTGACGAACAATTTGGTCTCACAACTGATGACAAGACGTGCGCAGGTACATAATGTTGTATTCATACTTTCTTTCTGTATACGGCCGCAACATAGTGAAGACAACATAGTGAAGAGAAAATGCATTAACAACTATTTGGGGGTAGCAAATTCAACAATTTGTTTCCTGGAAAAGTTTGGACTTAATCGCAACCAACTGTGAGAATAAAAAAATACTGTTCATAGTGTCTTGTACAATATGCGCAAAACATTGTTGAATTTGATAAGTTGCACGAGAGAGAGAGAGAGAGAGAGAGAGAGAGTGGGGGAGAGTGAGTAAGTGAGTGAGAGGGAGGGAGAAGGATAGGGACGAAGGGGGAGGGAGGGACAGACAGAGGGAGCGAGAGAGGAGGTAGTAGATGTCTTGTTCGCTGTGGCAATGTCTAAATCTAAATGTTTGACTTGGATGCGATGATTGTCATTTTGGTTGTTTTTGCTGAAAGGTAAAGTTATAAAGTGCCTAGAACAAAAGGGGAACACGAATATGCAAACAAGGTTAAACATACGTTCATATATTTTGTCGGTCGCTCTATATCATATACGAAAACAATAATGAGGAAATCATAATTACAACCCGTGACAACACAAACATATATGTACTTTACCAGTTGCAACGTATGTTTAAATAATAATCATTCAATTCCCAGAGCAAGTATAGCCGTACTCACACTTTTTGCTAGCCATTTTATATATATATTTTCCCGCTATATTTGTAGTCTGTGATACTCACTGCGACGGCTGCGCCACCAACGGAGCATGGAAGTGTGACCCGGACAAATGTCACGAGCGCTACGCACTCGACGGCGCCAGCAAAACATGCAAACGTGAGTATAACATTGCTATTTTATATGTGCTTTATTAACCAAACATTCAGAGAGTTTGGGCACTTTAGTGATACGAAACACCAACTAGCTGCGTGTCAGTTAGCCAGTGAAAATCGCCACACATTCCCTTTACGTCAAGCGTCTATATGTTTATACATTTCTTTTCGCCATCTCTCCAACATGTCGTCGTCAGTACTAGTGACCTCCTGGGATGATGACGTCATCGTAGACGTGCGAAAGTTTGTAGTTCCCCTCACTTCAGTTGACCGCTGCCTCCGTCTTCCGTATCAGACTTCTTTCACGTGTCTTCTCCATCCGTGTGTCATTCTTATTGTCAGTATGCCAGGACGTCATTAATACCGACGAAGTCGTCTTGAGAAGATGTCGAAAACTTCTACTGAGATAAAAAAACTTTTGGATATGTAAAAAAAAAAACGGTTTCAACTTGACAAAGAACTGTCCTGAGAAATGTTCAATATTTATAAGGACTACATCGTGAACAACCTCCGTGTTTTTTACCACCTCACCCAACATGAAAGGTTGACACATAAAAGCACAGAGAAGTACACTTATTTCCAGTGTGGTCCCCAATTTGTTGCGTGCTAACACTGGTACACATAAGTTTTTCCTAGTGTTAACAAAATAAGGGTGCTTGCCCTGTCCCCCCCTGGTGGGTACCCCGCCACCTTGCACGCCATTTTACCCAGAAAAAACATTGTACTATTGTTCTTGATATACTCGCCAGCGTGCAACAGCGCCTTGGAGAACTGCTACAACTGCGCGTTCGATGCGTTTGTCTGTGTCAGTTGTTCGTCGTCATATCAATGGAACAGTAGCACGAATGAATGCAGCGGTAAGTTAAAGCACTTCATATACTGACTTACTTGACGTTAATGTATAGGCCATAGTGACCCTTCGATGTCCCCCGATAAGTTGCATCCCTCCATTCTGTTCTATTTATGGCATGGCTGCGGTCAACAGCGAGAGCCCAGTATCATTCCAGGTCTGGTCACTCCACCTCTTCAGTGGCCTTCATCTCTTCCGCTGTCCTCTGCAATCTTGTTTGAATGCTTGCCTAACGATGTTGTGTCTTTGCATACGGCAAACGTGCCCAAACTATCTGAGTATTCTGTGTCTGATGACATATGTGATGGATTCAGGGGTAAACGTGTCCTGTCTGATCTTGATATTGTGTAGACTGTCTGCCCTGGTAACATCTCTAATAGCCAACAGGCAGCGCATCTCAAAAACCTCAAGGGATTGTGTCTCCTGTGAACGTAGCATCCATTTCACCGAACCATATATTGCTATTGGCAATGTAAGCGCCAACTGTTCACTGGTAAGCTAAAACACTTCACATATTACCCGAATAGTACCGCCAATTTTAGCCACACCTATTCACAGGTAAGATAAGACACTTCACTAAGCAAATGTGTCAATATGGCAGCAACTCTAATTACCAAAGAAGACGGAACTAAAACACATGTAGGTCTGTATAGTTGTGAAACAAATAACGAGTTGAACAAAGTGTGCAACATTAATGCAAATGTGTTTGTTGTCGTTGCCGCAGGCGAGATGTCCAGTTTGTTGCACGGCGGCCTCTGTGTGAACACGTACATGATGACTGCATCCTTGGTCGCCTACTTCGTCAGTCGACCAATGCTGTAGTCCGCCAACACGAGTTAGAATAAAGAAACTCCCGAGCGACAACAACGGCGTTATATTAGCATGTGTGTTGTTTTAGTCGGATTAAGCATAACATTAAACACTCCCTGGAATTATGTGTCAGTAGTCCCAACACATATATGGGCACTGCACAGCTGCTACACCAGGCAAACACGCACGCAGGCACGCACGCACGCTCGCACGCACATGCACACGTACGCGTATTATAACTACATAACTGTTTATTCTAAGGGACACCAATATTTAAATGGTTGTATGTTGATAATAATAAACACACACACACGCACGTACGCACGCACGCACGCACGCACGCACGCAAACACGCACAACACACACACACACACACACACACACACACACACGCACCAATACACCATACAGTAGAAAATAATCTAGTGTGCACAGAGATACGAACGGTCTATACGTAGTTTTAGTTAAGGTCCAACGCATACAGGCAGTGAGAAGTTACATACGGGCAACATGTTTGGCAACTGGTTCGCCTTAAGATTGTCGTCAATAGAGTGAGGATATCCGGACAACCACTGAATTTGTGAATGAAGTTCGTTGTTAAAATTACAGCGTTCCAATTATTTGATTTTCAAGTCGTGAAGCGTTTTTTTTTTAATATCGACGAAAAATAAACTAATTATGATTATTATTAGTAGATCAAGTTGTTCTTTGCTTAAATTAATTTTAATAGTACATATTAAAATTGAAGATTCAAAAAGATCTGATACGGGCAGAGGAGATCTTTCATACGGGCAATTTGCCCATATTAGAGGCCGTGAAATAGCGCTGGGTCTTTATTTATAGTTACATCCATAGCTATATATATATATATATATATATATATATATATATATATATATATATATATATATATATATATATATATATATATATATATATATATATATATATTTATATATGTTGCTCCTACTTCCAGCCACATACTGGCTCCCGATACATTGCGTCCATCATACAGTCCCCTGTCTCTCCTACCTCCTGCCACATGCTGACTCCTGATACATTGCGTCCATCATACAGTCCTCTGTCTCCCCTACTTCCAGCCACATCCTGGCTCTTTACACATTGCGTCCATCATAAAGTCCTCTGTCTTTCCTACCTCCAGCCACACACTTGCTCCTTATACATCGCGTCCGCCATACAGTCCCCTGTCTCTCCTACCTCCAACCACATCCTGGCTCCTGATACAATGCGTCCACCATACTGTCCTCTGTTTCGCCTACCTCCAGCCACATCCTGACTACTGATACATTGCGTCCATGATACAGTCCTCTGTCTCCCCTACCTCCAGCCACTTGCTGGCTCTTTACACATTGCGTCCATGATACAGTCCTCTGTCTCCCCTACCTCCAGCCACATACTGGCTCTTTACACATTGCGTCCATCGTACAGTCCTCTGTCTTTCCTACCTCCAGCCACAACCTTGCTCCTTATACATTGCGTCCACCATACTGTCCTCAGTTGCTTCTACCTCCAACCACATCCTGGCGCCTGATACATTGCGTCCATCATACAGTCCTCTGTCTTTCCTACCTCCAGCCACATCCTGGCTCCTGATACAATGCGTCCACCATACTGTCCTCTGTTTCGCTTACCTCCAGCCACATCCTGACTACTGATACATTGCGTCCATCATACAGTCCTCTGTCTCCCCTACCTCCAGCCACTTGCTGGCTCTTTACACATTGCGTCCATGATACAGTCCTCTGTCTCCCCTACCTCCAGCCACATACTGGCTCTTTACACATTGCGTCCATCGTACAGTCCTCTGTCTTTCCTACCTCCAGCCACACCCTTGCTCCTTATACATTGCGTCCACCATACAGTCCCCTATCTCTCCTACCTCCAAAAAAACATCCCGACTCCTGATACAGTCCTCTCTCTTCCCTACCTCCAGCCACACCCTTACTCCTTATGCAGTTATTTCTGCATAAACAACTACGATGCATTAACTAAAGTATTCACAATATACAAGAAACTATTTTTTATTAACAAATTGAAATGTATTGCGCCATTAAACATGTAATATGTTTTGATATAAATGTAAATGAGGTGAAAACTGCAAATAATATAGCATAAAAAAGACATATGACACTATAAATTAAATGAAGAACATCACAAATTAAATGAAGAATAGTACAAAGATGAATAGAATGAAAGTGCACAATAGTATGCCCATGTTGTTGACGTTCTCCGTACCACGGAAGTAAGAGTCCATTACGTAAACACCACAGTGAGAGTTTCGTGTGAATGGTGTATATCAGTTGTGGGTGTGTTTTTGATGGAAAAAAAACGAGTTGATGATCATGATCAGTCATAACACGAAAGTTATTTATTATTCAAATATAACAATTGTAGGAATACGTTCATCTATATATTATAATACACTAACTTTGCCTTTGGGGACTGTCTGGCAGTATCTCTTTCCAGGGGCCGACGTCTACTCGCCTCTTTCATTTTATCGAATAAAACACAGCATGTGTGTTAACAGAGGACAAATGTGCTGTGAAATGTTGAAGAAAATCCTAGGAAAATAGTTTGTAGGAATGCTGTGAAACGACCGTTATGATGGCTGCGTATTTGAAACTCAAACGTGGTTTTAACCCTGTTCCATGGACAGGGTAGACGCTAGTATTATATAAATCACAATATGCCAAATAGGTATAAAAATAATGGATAATTTAATTGTTTCACGTACTTTATTAAGTCGCGAAAAACCACAATTTACCTCAATTTCGACAATATTAAATAGGTTACCAACACGGATTAATATAACTTCGGTAAAACTTGGCCAACATTTTCATTTACAGGTATTTATTTTATGTCTATGGAAATGTAAATAAAATTCCCGTGCACATGCCTGACACAGAAACAGCTACTTCAGCAGAAAAACTGTTATAAAAACCCTGGAGTAATGTAATTTCAGCAACAGTTGGCCAACATTTTCATTTATTAGTCATAGGTACATAGAAAAAAATACTATCTTGAAATTACACGAGTACCGAACTAAATGTTCTGCATACGTTATCCGCCAGAGGTCCACTTCCCGTTGCGCGCGCCGCACACCAGAGCGCCCCCTAGCGGCTGCAGGAGCGCCCACTGGCGAATGGAGATAACCATAAGTGTAACCCCAACCTGTTGACGGCTGTGTAACCCTAAGTTTATGTCGTCTGCGGTGACCCCTGACCCCTGACACGGAGAGGCGCGCGTGCTAACAGGGTCATTAATAACTGAGATCAAAGGACCTAACGAGGAGACGAGAAACGAACAAAACACGATATCGTACGAGTGCACCAGTTGACGTAAACCGCACCAGACGCGTCGTGGAAAGTGCACCATCAGCATAGTTTCGTTATATGTCAATATGTTAAAGTAATGCGCTGTTACATTTTATCCATAACTCCTACAGTTTTCGTATAACTCTTACAATTTACCCATAATTCCCATATTGAATAAGAGTAAAGCAAATTTTATTAAATATTTGAAAATAATGACACAATATTATCCACAAAAGTTAGACAGAGGACTCTAAAGTATCTTGCCATACCGACGTACAGCTGACGTAAGCTATAAACGTGTCAGGACATGTAGCTGACGTAAGCCGCACATTGAACAATACCAAATAAGGACATGCAGCTGACGTAAGCCGCATCAGACGCGTCGCTGAAAGAACACCATTCGCATATTGTCGTTATATGTCAATATTTAAAAATAATGCGCTCTTACACTTTACCCATGACACCTACAGTTTACCCATAATTCCTACAATTTACCCATAATTCCTACAATTTACCCATACCTCCTACAGTTTACCCATAACTCCTAAAGTTTACCCATAACTCCTACAGTTTATCCGTAACTCCTACAGTTTAGCCGTAACTCCTACAGAATAACCATTAAGCGTGGTTAGAAATCAACGCGACACCCTCCTATCGAATAACAGTACGAGCAAATGGTATTAAATATTTAAAAATAATGACATAGGATATCATAGTAAAGCACTGTAATATAATTAAATATGGGTACATTATTTTTAAATATTGACATATAACGAAAATATTAAATAGTAGAATAGGTTAAGGAACAAACATGTAACTGTTCATTCGAAGGTGGCGTTGAAGTCCGACAGCAGGCATCGCTTTAGACTCAGTCTACAGCGCGCTTTCTTATTTTGACCGTATTTGGTATTGTTCTGTGTAGTTCGACTTACGTCAGCTGCGTGTGCACGTTTATAACATTCGAAAGAAGTCACATAATGAATCTGAATATATTAACTATTCTACGTACAGTTTGCTGCATTTGCATTACCAGGCCTTTATTACACACTTCCCAGCCCACTGCGCCATAACCGCTTTGATTCGATAAAGACAACTCTTCTCTCTACATCGGATTAACCCAACTATCATTGACGCTAAATGTAAAAAGGTAAGTGAAGAATTTATTATTTACTTTACATTCTTGACTGCTTGTTGTTTCCACAATGCTTGCTTATAACACTGTTTTACACATATGTACTCAAATGTTAAAACAACCATGATGATCTTGCTCCTATTCAATAAAGTGCACACACGCACACGCACACGCGCACGCACACGCACACGCACGATGCTTGCTTATATAACACTGTTGTTTCAATAAAGCACACATATGTAGTGTAGTGTGTTTGTTCCTTCACCTAGCTATAAAAGAACGGGACTTTAGTTTCATACGGATCGTGTTACTCACAGACCCCTTATATTCTGATTGACCAGGCGAGGCAAAATATTACCAGGATTAAACCTGTCAGGACTTCCGCATTGCGTGCAGTGACACTCTGCTTTAATAAAAGATGCATGATTATATGAATAATAAAAATGCACTCACTACTTACTGAGTGCCGTGATTCCATCATGCTGTTGCCTTAATTTATATATATATATATATATATATATATATATATATATATATATATATATATATATATATATATATATATATATATATATATATATATATATATATATATATATATATATATATATATATATATATATATGTGTGTGTGTGTGTGTGTGTGTGTGTGTGTGTGTGTGTGTGTGTGTGTGTGTGTGCGTGCGTGCGTGCGTGCGTGCGTGCGTGCGTGCGTGCGTGCGTGCATGCGTGTGTGTGTGTACTTTATTACACTGTGTCCAGCCTGGCTTGCGGTTTTTATCATCTCAGCTTACATTTGTATAATTTATGACATTCTTTGCAGATTGCGTTGCTATTTTTCACCGTCCTAGCACTACCTCCAGCCACATCCTGGCTCCTGATATATTGCCTCCACCATACAGTCCTCTGCCTCTCCTACCTCCAGCCACATCCTGGCTCCTGATACATTGTGTCCATCATAATGGCCTCTGTCTCTCCTACCCCCAGCCACATCCTGGCTACTTACACACTTTCTCCACCATACAGTCATCTGTCTTTCCTTCCTCCAGCCACATCCTTGCTTCTTTCACACTCCCACCGCCATACAGTCTTCTGTCTCTACTACCTCCAGCCACACCCTGGTTCTTTACACATTGTCTCCACCTTACAGTCCTCTGTCTCTCCTACCTCCAACCACATCCTGGATCCTGATACATTGCGTTAACCATACTGTCCTCTGTTGCTCCTACCTCCAGCCACATCCTGGCTCCTGATACAGTGCGTCCATCATACAGTCCTCTGTCTCTCCTACCTCCAGCCACATCCTGGCTCCTGATACATTGCGTCCATCATACAGGCCTCTGTCTCTCCTACATCCAGCCACATCATTGCTCCTTACACACTGCCTCCACCATACAATCCTCTGTCTCTCCTACCTCTACCCACATCCTGGCTCCTGATACATTGCGTCCATCGTACAGGCCTCTTTCTCTCCTACCTCCAGCCACATCGTGGCTCCTGATCAATTGCGTCTACCAAACTGTCCTCTGTCTCTCCTACCTCCAGCCACATCCTGGCTACATACACACTGCCTCCATCATACAGTCCTCCGTCTCTCCTACCTCCAGCCACATCCTGGCAACTTACACACTGCCTCCGCCATACAGTCCTCTGTCTCTCCTACCTGCAGCCACATCCTGGCTCTTTACACATTGCCTCCACCATACAGTCATCTGTCTCTCCTACCTGATACATTGCGTCCACCATACGGTCCTCTGTCTCTCCTACCTACAGCCACATCACGGCTCCTGATACATTGCCACCGCCATACAGTCCTCTATCTCTTCTACCTCCAACCACATCCTGGCTCCTTACACACTGCCTCCACCATACAGTCTTCTGTCTCTACTACTTCGAGCCACATCCTGGCTCTTTACACACTACCTCCCCCACACTGTTTCCCTTACCTCCAGCCACATCCTGGCTCTTTAAACACTGCCTCCGCCACATTGTGGCTCTTGATACGTTGCGTCCACCATACTATACTGTCCTCTGTCTCTCCTACCTTCAGCCACATCCTGGCTCCTGTACATAAATGTATACTGACACGATGAGAAACAGCAAGACAGCTTCGAGACAATGTCATAAAATAAATAAATGTACAGTCTGTATCTCCAGCACAGAGCTGTAAGATATAGTCACTACAACTCCATTACACAATTAGAATACACAGTTACTGCTATAATACATGGCCAGCGCACCCTCAGTACACATCTAGAATATATAGTCACTACACACTCCGTACTCAGCTAAAATACAAACTATTCACAGTATCTCCAGTACATAGCTATAATGCATTGTCACTACAACTCCAGTACACGATTAGAATACACAGTTACTGCTCACCCTGGACATAGCTCGAATACATGGTCGCTGCTGTATCTCCAGCACACGGCTGTAAGATATAGTCACTACAACTCCAGTACATAATTAGAATACACAGTTACTGCTAGAATACATGGCCAGTGCACCCTCAGTACACATCTAGAATATATAGTCACTAAACACTCTGTACACAGCTAAAATACAAAATATTCACACTATCTCCAGTACATAGCTATAATGCATTGTCACTGCAACTCCAGTACATGATTAGAATACACAGTTACTGCTCACCCAGGACACAGCTCGAATACATGTTCGCTGCACCCTCAGTACATAACTGGAATACATAGTCACTACACCCTCAGTAGATAGCTATAATATAAAATCACACAATTTCGCACAACTTCAGACAACGTCGCACAACTTCGCACAACTTCGCACAACTTCACACAACTTCATAAAACTTCTGGCGAACAAACTAACAAAATGACACCATCTCAGCATACATTTATTTATTTTACAATTATTTATTTTATCTGACACATACCTCCATTGAGACAGAGACCTATGGCAGCTAGAATTTCTGATACATACCTCGATCCATAGAGTAGTAGTGAGTCGAATGTACCAATTACCTTGTGGTTTCCACACCTCACCACCCCCACCATAGAGTAATGAGACGAGTATAGCCATCTGTACTCTCAGTACATAACTGGAATACATAGTCACTACACCCTCAGTAGATAGCTAGAATAACTGGAATACATAGTCACTACACCCTCAGTAGATAGCTAGAATATAAAATCGAAAAACTTCGCACAACTTCACACAACTTCAGACAACTTCGCACAACTTCGCATAACTTCACACAACTTCATACAACTTCTGGCGAACAAACTAACAAAATGACACCATCTCAGCATACATTTATTTATTTTATGATAATGTCTCCATCCTGCTTTGCTGTTTCTCACCATCTCAGCATACATTTATTTATTTTATGACACTGTCTCCTGCCTGCCTTGCTTTTTCTCAGCATCTCAGCATATATTCCTGAACTTTATGACACTGTCTCTAGCCTGCCTTGCTCTGTCTCACCATCTTATACACTGGCACACGTAACTTGAAGAAGGTGTTGTATTCTCGCTAGAGACACCCGTGTACATATAGACACGCTCCATAGAGTAGTAGTGAATCGAGTGTACCCATTACCTTATGGTTACCACACCTCACAACCCCACCATAGAGTAATGAGATGAGTATAGCCACCTGATCACCCCCACGCACGCACGGCCTTCACCATCTGTCTATAGACCTGAACATATATGACACCACCCCACACTGTATAATAGTACACATACCTCCATAGAGACAGATACCTGTGGCAGCCAGCATGTCTGACACATACCTCCACAGAGACAAAGACCTGTGGCGTGTGGCAGCCAACGTATCTGACACATACTTCCATAGAGGCATATATCTGTGGCTGCCAGCGTATCTGACACATACCTCCATAGAGACAGAGACCTATGGCAGCTAGAATTTATGATACATACCTCGATCGATAGAGTAGTAGCGAGTCGAATGTACCAATTACCTTCTGGTTTCCACACCTCACCTCCCCCACCATAGAGTAATGAGACGAGTATAGCCATCTGACCACCCCACGCACGCTTGGTGTTGTATTCTCGCTAGTGAAACCCCTCTACATATGGACACGCTCCATAGAGTAGTAGTGAGTCGAGTCTAGCCATTACCTTCTGTTTCCCACACTTCACCACCCCCACCATAGAGTAATGAGACGAGTATAGCCATCAGACCACCCTCACGCACGCACGGCCTTCACCTTTTGTCTATAGCCCTGAATATATCACCCCACACTATATAGTCGTTCACACACCTCCATAGAGACAGAAACATTGAGGTTAGGGTTAGGGTTATGATGTCGATGTATAAGAGCGAGGGTTAGGGCTTCGGTTTAAGGTTAGGGTTAATTAGGCGCTCAGGGGTTAGGGTTAGCTTCAGTCGCCAGAGGGTGCTGATACAGTCGCCAGGGGGCGCAGGGGCGGGCGCGTTTACAATAAAAAGGTGTATTACGCGGAAAAAGGTGTATTACCACCCCGCGTGTGCGTTTGGGTGTGCGTGAGCGTGCGCGTGTGTGTGTGCACTTTATTGAAACAGTAGCAAGATAATCATGGTTGTTTTAACATTTAAGTACATATGTGTGAAACAGTGTTATAAGCAAGCATTGTGGAAACAACAAGCAGCCAAGAATGTAAAGTAAATTATAATGTCATCACTTACCTTTTTACAATTAGGGTCAATGATAGTTGGGTTAATCCTATGTAGAGAGAAGAGTTGTCTGTATCGAATCAAAGCTGTTATGGCGCAATGGGCTGGTAGGTGGGTAATAAAGGCCTCGTAATGCAGATGCCGCAAACTGTACGTAGAATAGTTAATATATTCAGATTCATTCAGTGACTTCGTTGAAATGTTATAAACATGCACACGCAACTGACGTAAGCCGAACTACACAGAACAATACGGTCGAAATAAAAAAGCGCTGCAGACTGAGTCTAAAGCAATGCCTGATGCAGGACTTCAAAGCCACCATCGAACGAACAATTACATTTTTGTTCCTTGACTACTATTTAATATTTTCGTTATTTGTCAGTATTTTAAAATAATGTACCCATATTTAATTATATTACAGTGTTTTACTATGATATCCTATGTCATTATTTTTAAATATTTAATACCATTTGCTCGTATGCTTATTCGATAGGAGGGTGTCGCGTCGATTTCTAACCATGCTTAATGGTTATACTGTAGGAGTTACGGCTAAACTGTAGGAGTTACGGCTAAACTGTAGGAGTTATGGGTAAACTTTAGGAGTTATGGGTAAACTGTAAGAGTTATAGGTAAACTGTAGGAGTTATGGGTAAACTGTCGTAGGTATGGGTAAATTGTAGGAATTATTGGTACATTGTAGGAATTATGGGTAAACTGATGGAGTTACGGGTAAAATGTAAGAGCGCATTATTTTTAAATGTTGATATATAACCAAAATATGCTAATGGTGTACTTTCCACGAAGCGTCTGATGCGGCTTATGTCAGCTGCATGCCCTTATTTGGTATTGTTCTATGTGCGGCTTACGTCAGCTGCATGTCCTGACACGTTTATAGCTTACGTCAGCTGTACGTCGGTATGGCAAGATACTTTAGAGTCCTCGGTCTAACGTTTGTGGTCAATATTGTGTCATTATTTTCAAATATTTAATAAAATTTGCTTGTACTCTAATTCAATAGGGGAATTATGGGTAAATTGTATGATTGATGGGTAAACTGTAGGAGTTATGGATAATGTATAAGAGCACATTATTTTAAAATATTGACTTATAAAGAAAATATGCTGATGGTACACTTTCCGCGACGCGTCTGGTGCGGCTTACGTCAGCTGCATGTCCTTATTTGGTATTGTTCTGTGTGCGGCTTACGTCAGCTGCATGTCCTGACACGTGTATTGCTTACGTCCGCTGTACGTCGGTATGGCAAGATACTTTAGAGTCCTCTGTCTAATGTTTGTGGACAATATTGTGTCATTATTTTCAAATATTTAGTAACATTTGCTTTACTCTTATTCACTAGGGGAATTATGGGTAAATTGTAGGAATTATGGGTAAACTGTAGGAGTTATGGATAAAGTGTAAGAGCGCATTATTTTAACATATTGACATATAACGAAACTATGCTGATGGTGCACTTTCCACGACGCGTCTGGTGCGGCTTACGTCAGCTTGTGCACTTGTACGATATCGTGTTTTGTTAATTTCTAGTCTCCTCGTTAGATCCTTTGATCTCAGTTATTAATGACACTGTTAATGATCACTGTTATCAGTCTCTTTGATCTCAGTTATTAATGACCCTGTTAGCACGCGCGACTCTCCGGGTCAGGGGTCACCGCAGACGACATAAATTTAGGGTTACACAGCCGTCAACAGTTTGGGGTTACACCTTGGGTTATCTCCATTCGCCAGGGGTGCTCCTACAGTCGTTAGGGGCGCTCTGGTGTGCTGCGCGCGCAACCGGAAGTGGATCAGACACATGGCGTCCGGAATTGATGATTGAGATCTAGTCACCTACTACTCATATGGGTTGGGAAGACTTGCACTGACAAGAGGAGAAGCTAAATGTAGCAGAGAACTGGCGGAAGGATGATGACGGAATTACTGAATGAAGAAGCAATGGGCGCGACTGATTCGGAGATTTTGGAAAGTGGAGCATGGAAACAGATGAAGGTGGTTGAAGAAGAGATCAAATAAATCAAGGTAGTGTGTAGTGTAGAGTGAACGGCAGAGAATGGGAACAACTAACAGAATAACGAAACATATGGAGACATGTCATCGAGAGGGCGGTCAAATCGTGGTCATATCGCAAGAAACAATGGAACCAGCATAATCAAAACATTCATTGAACGTACGTTGTGTTACTTACGTTTAGCTTACATGAGTACATGTTATGATTTATCACCTTTATAGTTATAAATGATCGTGATTCTTCAATTTGTCTGTAAAAATATAATACGTTATTCTGGATGGTGTGAACAGGCTTGTTGTATTGTCTGCATTAATGCCACGGATGCCACTCTGATATGTCCCATAGCTCGCATGTAGTTATGCAATTGTCTCAAGGCACTGATGCTCCATTTGTACTCGCGAGACTACAGGGTTAAACTAGCGACTTTTATCATATTGTGTCAGACGAACACCAATACACACGTGGAAGACAAATTATGTTTATTGTCAAAGCAAACAATGAACGTGCAACACAAATATACAAACACAACATAATACAACCAATTAGCAGTAATTGTCTTTGATGTTATTTACCGAAAAACGGTATATGTAGAAAGATATATGTTTCCAATAATAGTCTGAATTTACACAAGGTTTCATTAACTATTCAGTGTTTCTCTTGATACTAATTATTATTAAGCTTGTTAAATTATAAGTATTGTAATAAATAAATAATAAATATCGCTTTTAGCTGAAAACAGTATGAGCATAATTACCAATTATCAACAAGACCATTGCCAACACACTAAAGAAGTTTTTTGTTTTATAGCTAAACGATTTAATACTCTTTACTGTTGTGTATAGGTGAATGAAATGTTTTTAATTTACGTAGATAATATGACAGATGGAGAAAGTGTTAAATGATCACTACAAACATATTGCCACTAAAGTGAAAATGATGCATTATTAGTTTGTATACTACATGTTCTACTATAATAAATGTATTTGTCGAAGTAAACAACTAGTTGACTGAACACGTTGAACATTATTGTTTATTATGCGTGTATCTACTTGTTCAAAATGTATGCATTCTATGACAACCGATCAACATCTAGCCAATGACGTTGTCTGCATCTTCTACGTCGACCTCCTCGACAATGATGCGGACCGTTTCTTTCCATCCGGTCCAGCTATCACCGACGTTATACAGCCCCTGTTCGACACAGTTTCCAACGTTCCATGAGACGTACACATCGCCGGCGGCTATGCCTCGGCAGTAGCCCTCCACTGAAACAGAACATCTTCACTGCAGCGACAACTACAGCGTGATGCTTTTTAAAGGCACAACAAAAAGGACGAATTCTAGTTACCCCAAATAGCATGAATGTATGCGTGTGCCCGTGCGTGCGTGCGTGCGTGCGTGCGTGTGTGTGTGTGTGTGTGTGTGTTTCTCTGTCTGTGTGTCTGTCTGTGTCACATATCTAAATGTGTGTTTGCATACATGCATGCATGTACGTACGTACGTACGTACGGACGCATGTAGGAGACTGTGCACAAATGCAGGAATACATTTAGTGGTTACCTAGTTAAAATTTGCTGTATGGCATATGTGATCAACAAACATGGCACTGTACGTCACGATGCAACATCATATACAGCATCATATTAAACAGAAAGGTTATTATTGTCTATGATATTTGACACATCAGTTAATTTTTTTTAATATCCTGATATGGATAGTCCATCTACTAACAGTAGGCGCAAACGCGTTGGACAATATTTAGAATATCTTGTTTATGACAAATATATAACAAATAATATATTAAAATACACTCGCATCAAGCAGAAATCAACATCAAAATTAATGGACTTGACATTAATTATGTATCGACACGTTGCAACGCGTTGTTACAGAACACATTATTGACCAAGTAAAGCATAGTTTAATACTTTAATATGTTATAGCAGTATAAATACGAGAAGACATTAGGCATTTGTTGTGGTCCAAATGCTTAAAATAGAGTAAATGTACTATGCACGAAAACGTTTAAATGTCAGCCCACCATACGCCGGCCTGTGTATGTTGAGGCCTGCGCTATTGATGTACAGCCGTGCTTCGATGGTCTTCGGTTCACTGCACTCTTTCCCGTTGATAAGGAAGAACCAGCGGCGGCAAGAACCGCCCTTGGAGCCGCTGTGTATCAGTCGCAAGTCACCGTTCCACACGACTCGCAGCACAGTGTCATCCCGCTTCTTGACGAACTCACACGACTGTGACAGCAATGACGACATGTGACATTAGCATTAACATATCGATTCCATAATGACGCACATGGTTTGTCATAACATGTCATGTCATTATTAACATAAATTATTATTATTATTTTAGCATCGACTTTGTCATTGCAGATGGCGCTATTGTTGCAATATCACTTAGACACTCACCAGAATAAGACCGTGTTCCGTTTGATCGCCATCGCCCCGCATTGAACACTGCTTCAAGTTGACAGCCGATCGGTCACTTCCTCCAACAGCGCCTGCAATGACGACACAATGGTAATGGTGTGTTCTTATATATCACGGTACCAAATTCTAAGTGAACACTATATGTACTTCACACTTCACTCACAACAGTCATTACTTAATATAAATAGCAGTCAAGCGTATTAAATACAATATATCACAAAATACTGAGCCATCTTATTTCTTAACCAAAACAAACACAATATATCGCAATAGGTCAAACAGTTTGTCAATACCCAATGCTACTGTTCAAGCGTTTGAAACTATTGTCCTCTGGCTACCAGGCCAGTGAACAAACTAATAAATATTATATTTCAACCAATGAGAATGAAGCAATTAGTCGTAGGGGTTATGACGTATGTTGTTGTGGGTACTATCTGGTGACAATCCATTCCCAACTACAACTTGGTGTCAAGAAGTGAGTACATTATATACGCGAAGTAAATATTTTATAGTTTTCCGAGTCTACGAACTTTGTTAGCGGCAACGTGGATAAAAACTGGAGCAGGTAAGAGCAGCAATGTCTTGGTTATGCCTTATGACATTTAACACAAAACAACCCTGTCTGTGGCTAATATAGGAGTGGTTTATTTTCAACGTTTTCTTTGTCTATATTTAGAGAGTACACGACATATTTTTTTCCCATTTCCCAGCGTGGGACCTTTTCCTTCACCTTGCATAAATACTACATAGAAGGGACCAACGGCTTTGAATGTCTCTTCCAAAAAGACACTGGCAAAGTAGGGGTCAACAATTTTGCCAAAGGTTCTAAACAGCGGCAGGTAAATCGAACCACCGTCATCACAACCGACAGTCCTGTGCTCCTGTCCTGTGCTGTGAGGTGGGCAAGAAAGCGACGGAAACACATGTGGCAATTTTGTTACGTGCGGCTGGCCATGGGGAACAATGAATACATAGGACGCTTTCATATTTGTATAGTACAAACTACAACATCGTTTTGGTTAAGCTCTGAGTTCTTTGCGAGCCACGGAAAACTATTGTATCTAAGTGACATCAGAAGCTATTGGTCAGTGGGCCACATAACTAAATACTAAAGCAGCAAAATGTGACTTAAAAAACATCCCAATTTGCTACGTGTCAAAACAACCTAGTCTGCAGTACGTGTCATCGCTATATGTAAGTAGTTGATGTAAGTTTTTGTAGGATTAAATCCGGTGACCATGTGCCTGAACGACTTCCAGTTCCGGTTGCGCGCGCAGCACCCCAGAGCGCCCCCTGGCGGCTGTGGGAACACCAAAAACCGTGCGCAGCGCCACCTAGCGACTAAAACGAACCGTAGTTCTGACCCTAATCCCATGTCGACGGTGAACCATTACCCGGAGAGGTGTGCGTGCTAACAGGGTCATTAATAACTGAGATCAAAGGGTCTGTTAACAGTGGTCATTAACAGGGTCATTAACAACTGAGATCAAAGGACCTAACGAGGAGATGAGAAACGAACAAAATACGTCATCGTACGAGTGCACACGTATTTTTATTGAACAACACAAGCAGCATGACGATACAACATGGGTAGCGTGTAATATCACTACAACTATGACGATGAAGATGAGGCGACTTGCGGATGTTGACCATCACGCCAGAGGTCGCGAGCTTAGGGGTGTCTCCACCTCGCCAGAGAACAAAACACGATATCGTACTATATTTTCTTTATATGTAAATATTTAAAAATAATGCGCTCTTACACTTTATCCATAACTCCTACAGTTTACCCATAATTCCTACAATTTACCCATAATTCTCCTATGGAATAAGAGTACAAGGACATTTTATTAAATATTTGAAAATAATGACACAATATCGTCCACAAACGTTATACAGAGGACTCTAAAGTCTCTTGCCATACGCATATTTTCGTTATATGTCAATATTTAAAAATAGTGCGCTCTTACACTTTACCCATAACTCTTACAGTTTACCCATAATTCCTACAATTTACCCATAATTCCTACAATTTACCCAGCACATATATGTAGTGTAGTGTGTTTGTTCGTTCACCGAGCTATAAAAAGAACGGGACTTTAGTTTCATACGGATCGTGTTACTCACAGACCCCTTATATTCTGATTGACCAGGCGAGGCAAACTATTACCAAGATTAAACTTGTCTGGACTTCCGCACCGCTTTAATAAAAGATGAATAATAAAGATGCATTCACTACTTACTGCGTGCAGTGATTCCATCATGCTGTTGCCTGAATTTATTTACATATATATATATATATATATATATATATATATATATATATATATATATATACATATATATATATATATATAGATATATATATATATATATATATATATATATATATATATATATATATATATATATATATATATATATATATATATATATACATATATATATATATATATATATATATATATATATATATATATATATATATATATAGATATATATACATATATACATATACATGCTCCTACTTCCAGCCACATACTGGCTCCCGATACATTGCGTCCATCATACAGTCCCCTGTCTCTCCTACCTCCTGCCACATGCTGACTCCTGATACGTTGCGTCCATCATACAGTCCTCTGTCTCCCCTACCTCCAGACACATCCTGGCTCTTTACACATTGCGTCCATCATAAAGTCCTCTGTCTTTCCTACCTCCAGCCACACACTTGCTCCTTATACATCGCGTCCGCCATACAGTCCCCTGTCTCTCCTACCTCCAGCCACATCCTGACTACTGATACATTGCGTCCATCATACAGTCCTCTGTCTCCCCTACCTCCAGCCACTTGCTGGCTCTTTACACATTGCGTCCATCATACAGTCCTCTGTCTCCCCTACCTCCAGCCACATACTGGCTCTTTACACATTGCGTCCATCGTACAGTTCTCTGTCTTTCCTACTTCCAGCCACAACCTTGTTCCTTATACATTGCGTCCACCATACTGTCCTCAGTTGCTTCTACCTCCAACCACATCCTGGCGCCTGATACATTGCGTCCATCATACAGTCCTCTGTCTTTCCTACCTCCAGCCACACCCTTGCTCCTTATACATTGCGTCCACCTACTGTCCTCAGTTGCTACTACCTCCAGCCACATGGTAACCCCTAATACATTGCGTCCATCATACAGTCCCCTGTCTTCCCTACCTCCAGCCACACCCTTACTCCTTACACATTGCCTCCACCATACTATCCTCTGTTGTTCCTACCTCCAACCATATCCTGGCTCCTGACATATTGGGTCCATCATACAGTCCTCTGTCTCTCCTACCTCCAACCACATCCTGGCTCCTGATATATTGCGTCCATCATACAGTCCTTTGTCTCCCCTACCTCCAGCCACATCCTGGCTCTTTACACATTGCGTCAATCATACAGTCCTCTTTCTTTCCTACCTCCAGCCACACCCTTGCTCCTTATACATTGCGTCCACCAAACTGTCCTCTGTATCTCCTACCTCCAGCCACATCCTGACTCCTGATACATTGCATCCGTCATACAGTCCTCTGTCTCCCCTACCTCTAGCCACATCCTGGCTCTTTACACATTGCGTTCATCATACAGTCCTCTTTCTTTCCTACCTCCAGCCAAACCCTTGCTCCTTATACATTGCGTCCACCATACGGTCCTCTGTATCTCCTACCTCCAGCCACATCCTGACTCCTGATACATTGCGTCCATCATACATTCCTCTGTCTCCCCTACCTCCAGCCACGTCCGGGCTCTTTACACATTGCGTCCATCATACAGTCATCTCTCTTTCCTAACTCCAGCCACACCCTTGCTCCTTACACACTGCCTCCACCATACTATCCTCTGTACATTGCGCCAACCATACAGTCCCCTATCTCTCCTACCTCCAGCCACATCCTGGCGCCTGAAACATTGCGTCCATCATACAATCCTCTGTCTTTCCTACCTCCAGCCATACCCTTACTCCTTACACATTGCCTCCACCATACTATCCTCTGTTGTTCCTACCTCCAGCCACATCCTGGCTCCTGACACATTGCGTCCATCATACAGTCCCCTGTCTCCCTTACCTCCAGCCACATCCTGTAATACACCTTTTTCCTGTAATCGCGCTTGCCCCTGCGCCTCCTGGCGACTGTATCATTACTCTATGGTGGGGGTGGTGAGGTGTGGGAACCAGAAGATAATGGCTACACTCGACTCACTACTACTCTATGGAGCTTGTCCATATGTAGAGGGGTGTCACTAGCGAGAATACAAAACCAAGAATGCGTGAGGGTTGTCAGATGGCTATACTCCTCTCATTACTCTATGGTGGGGGTGGTGAGGTATGGAAACCAGAGGGTGGTCAGATGGCTACACTCGTCTCATTACTCTATGGTGGGGGTGGTGAGGTGTGGAAACCAGAAGGTAATTGGTACATTCTACTCACTACTACTCTATGGATCGAGGTATGTATCATAAATTTTAGCTGCCATAGGCCTCTGTCTCTATGGAATGTACTGAGGGTGTAGTGACTGTGTATTCCAGTTATGTACTGAGGGTGCAGAGACCATGTATTTCAAGCTGTGCCCTGGGTGAGCAGTAACTGTGTATTCTAATCGTGTACTGGAGTTTTAGTGACAATGTATTATAGCTATGTACTGGAGATACTGTGAATATTTTGTATTTTAGGTGTGTACAGAGTGTGTAGTGACTAAATGTTCTAGATGTGTAGTGAGGGTGCACTGGCCATGTATTCTAGCACTAACTGTGTATTCTATTTGTGTACTGGAGTTTTAGTGACTATATCTTACAGCTGTGTTCTGGAGATACAGCAGCGACCATGTATTCGAACTGTGTCCTGGGTGAGCAGTAACTGTGTATTCTAATCGTGTACTGGAGTTGTAGTGACAATGCATTATAGCTATGTACTGGAGATACTGTGAATATTTTGTATTTTAGCTGTGTACAGAGTGTGTAGTGATTATATGTTCTAGATGTGTAGTGAGGGTGCACTGGCCATGTATTCTAGCAGTAACTGTGTATTCTACTTGTGTACGGGAGTTGTAGTGACTGTATCTTACAGCTGTGTGCTGGAGATACAGACTGTACATTTATTTATTTTATGACACTGTCTCGAAGCTGTCTTGCTGTTTCTCATCGTCTCAGTATACATTTATGTACAGGAGCCAGGATGTGGCTGGAGGTAGGAGAGACAGAGGACAGTATAGTATGGTGGACGCAACGTATCAGGAGTCAAGATGTGGTTGGAGATAGAAGAGGCAGATGACATTATGGTGGACGCAATGTATCAAGAGCCACAATGTGGCGGAGGCAGTGCTTAAGGAGACAGGATGTGGCTGGAGGTAGAGGAGATAGAGGACTGTGTGGTGGGGGCAGTGTGTAAGGAACCACGATGTGGTTGGAGGTAGGAGAGATAGAGGACTGTATGGCGAGGGCAAAGTATCAGGAGGCGTGATGTGGCTGTAGGTAGGAGAGACAGAGGACTGTATGGCGGAAGCAGTGTGTAAGGAGCAGGGATGTGGCTGGAGGAAGGGGAGACAGAGGAGAGTATGGTTGACGCAATGTATCAGGATCCAGAATGTGGCTGGAGGTAAGGGAGACAGGGGACTGTATGATGGACGCAATGTGTCAGGAGCCAGGATGTGGCTGGAGGTAGGAAAGACAGAGGACTGTATGATGGACGCAATGTATCGGGAGCCAGGATGGGGCTGGAAGTAGGAGCAACAGAGGAGAGTATGGTGGAGGCAATGTATAAGGAGCCAGGATGTGGCTGGAGGTAGGAAAGACAGAGGATTGTATGATGGACGCAATGTTTCAGGCACCAGGATGTGGCAGGAGGAAGGAGCAACTGAGGACAGTATGGTGGATGCAATGTATAAGGAGCAAGGGTGTGGCTGGAGGTAGGAAAGACAGAGGACTGTATGATGGTCGCAATGTATCAGGAGTCGGGACGTGTTTGGAGGTAGGAGAGATAGGGGACTGTATGGTGGACGCAATGTATAAGGAGCAAGGGTGTGGCTGGAGTTAGGAAAGACAGAGGACTGTATGATGGACGCAATGTGTAAAGAGCCTGGATGTGGCTGGAGGTAGGGGAGACAGAGGACTGTTTGATGGACGCAATGTATCAGGAGTCAGGATGTGGCTGGAGGTAGGAGAAACAGAGGACAGTATGGTGGACGCAATATATCAAGAGCCAGGATGTGGTTGGAGGTAGAAGAGACAGGGGACTGTATGATGGACGCAATGTGTCAGGAGCCAGGATGTGGCTGGAGGTAGGAAAGACAGAGGACTGTATGATGGACGCAATGTGTAAAGAGCCCGAATGAGGTTGGAGGTAGGGGAGACAGAGGAATGTATGGTGGATGCAATGTATCAGGTGTCAGGATGTGGTTGGAGGTAGGAGAAACAGAGGACAGTATGGTGGACGCAATATATCTGGAGCCAGGATGTGGTTGGAGGTAGGAGAGACAGGGGACTCTATGATGGACGCAATGTGTCAGGAGCCAGGATGTTGCTGGAGGTAGGAACAACAGAGGATGGTATGGTGGAGGCAATATGTAAGGAGTAAGGGTGTGGCTGGAGGTAGGGAAGACAGAGGACTGGATGATGGACGCAATGTATTAGGGGTTAGCATGTGGCTGGAGGTAGGAGCAACTGAGGACAGTAGGTGGACGCAATGTATAAAGAGCAAGGGTGTGGCTGGAGGTAGGAAAGACAGAGGACTGTATGATGGACGCAATGTATCAGGCGCCAGGATGTGGTTGGAGGTAGAAGCAACTGAGGACAGTATGGTGGACGCAATATATCAGGAGCCAGGGTGTGGCTGGAAGTAGGGGAGACAGAGGACTATATGATTGACGCAATGTGTAAAGAGCCAGGATGTGGCTGGAGGTAAGGGAGACAGGGGACTGTATGATGGACGCAATGTGTCAGGAGCCAGGATGTGGCTGGAGGTAGGAAAGACAGAGGACTGTATGGTGGACGCAATGTATCGGGAGCCAGGATGGGGCTGGAAGTAGGAGCAACAGAGGACAGTATGGTGGAGGCAATGTATAAGGAGCCAGGATGTGGCTAGAGGTAGGAACAACAGAGGATAGTATGGTGGAGGCAATGTGTAAGGAGTAAGTGTGTGGCTGGAGGTAGGAAAGACAGAGGATTGTATGATGGACGCAATGTTTCAGGCGCCAGGATATGGCAGGAGGAAGGAGCAACTGAGGACAGTATGGTGGATGCAATGTATAAGGAGCAAGGGTGTGGCTGGAGGAAGGAAAGACAGAGGACTGTATGATGGACGCAATGTATCAGGCGCCAGGATGTGGATGGAGGTAGAAGCAACTGAGGACAGTATGGTGGACGCAATGTATAAGGAACAAGGGTGTGGCTGGAGGTAGGAAAGACAGAGGACTGTATGATGGACGCAATGTGTAAAGAGCCAGCATGTGGCTGGAGGTAGGGGAGACAGAGGACTGTATGATGGACGCAATGTATCAGTAGTCAGGATGTGGCTGGAGGTAGGCGAAACAGAGGACAGTATGGTGAACGCATTGTATCAGGAGCCAGGATGTGGTTGGAGGTAGGAGAGACAGGGGACTGTATGGTGGACGTGATGTTTAAGGAGCAAGTGTGTGGCTGGATGTAGGAAAGACAGAGGACTCTACGATGGACGCAATGTGTAAAGAGCCAGGATGTGGCTGGAGGTAGGGGAGACAGAGGACACTATGGTGGACGCAATATATCAGGAGCCAGGATGTGGCTGGAAGTAGGGGAGACAGAGGACTATATGATTGACGCAATGTGTAAAGAACCAGGATGTGGCTGGAGGTAGGGGAGACAGAGGACTATATGATGGACGCAATGTGTAAAGAGCCAGGATGTGGCAGGATGTATGAGAGGCAGGGATCTGTATAATGGACGCAATGTATCGGGAGCCAGTATGTGGCTGGAAGTAGGAGCAATATATATATATATATATATATATGTGTGTGTGTGTGTGTGTGTAAATAAATTAAGGAAACATCATGATGGAATCACTGCCCGCAGTAAGTAGTGAATTACTTACTTACTTACTTATGCCCATCGCCCCTCTTGGGGCATAGGCCGTCGACAACAGATCGCCAGAGTCCCCTGTCCTGGGCCATCCTCTCTAACTGGTTCCAGGTGTAGCCCATCTTCCTGGTGTCTGCCTGGAGGTCCCGTCGCCACGTGTTTCTTGGTCGTCCTCTTCTCCGTTTGCCTTGAGGATTCCATGTCAGCGCTTGCCTGGTGGTGCTTGTTACTGGTTTTCGGAGCGAGTGGCCAATCCAGGTCCATCTTCTTCTTCTGATTTCCTCTTCGACAGGTCGTTGTTGTGTCTTTTCCCACAATTCACTGTTGCTGATGGTGTCTGGCCAGTGGATCTGGAGGATTCTTCTCAGGCAGTTGTTGACAAAGGTCTGCACTTTGTTGATGGTGGTGTTGGTTATCCGCCATGTCTCTGCTCCATACAACAAGACCATCTTCACGTTGGAGTTGAACAACCGGATCTTTGTGCGTGATGACAGTACCCTGGAGCTCCAGATGTTCTTCAGTTGCAGGAATGCCACTCTTGCCTTGCCTATCCTTGCTCTGATGTCTGCGTCTGTGCCGCCCCGCTTGTTGATGACACTGCCGAGGTATGTGAAGGTCTCTACCTCCTCCAGTGCATTTCCCTCCAGTGTGACTGGGGCAGTGCTGGCTGCATTCATCCTGAGGACCTTGGTCTTTCCTTTGTGGATGTTCAGGCCCACTTGTAAGGAGACAGCTGCCAGTTCTGTCGTCTTGTCCTGCATCTGTTGATGGCTGTGAGACAGCAGTGCCAAGTCATCGGCGAAGTCCAGGTCTTCAAGTTGCGTCCATAGTGTCCACTGGATCCCACTTGTCCTCTGTACTGTGGTCATCTTCATAATCCAGTCAATGGCCAGGAGGAAGAGGAATGGGGACAGCAGGCAGCCTTGTCTTACTCCAGTCTTTACCTCGAAGCGACAGGTGAACTGTCCTCCATGGATTACCCTACAGCCTGTTCCGTCATAGCTGTTCTTGATTAGGTTGACCAGTTTAGTGGGTACCCCATAGTGTCGTAGCAGTTTCCAGAGGGTCTTCCTGTCAACACTGTCAAATGCCTTTTCATAGTCAACGAAGTTCACGTAGAGGGAAGAGTTCCATTCTAAGGATTGTTCTACTATGATGCGCAATGTTGCGATCTGGTCTAAACATGATCTGTTCTGGCGGAATCCGGCTTGCTGGTCTCTAAGCATTGGGTCGACCATATCTTTCATCCTTTCCAAGATGATCCTGTTGAAGACTTTCCCTGGCACTGACAGGAGTGTGATCCCTCTGTAGTTAGCACAATTTCTGAGGTCTCCTTTCTTGGGGATCTTGATGAGGTAGCCTTCTCTCCAGTCTGCTGGCACTTCTTCCTCTTCCCATATCTTCCCAAATAGAGGGTAAAGTAGTTCCACGGAAGTGTCCACAACTGCCTTGAGTGCTTCTGCCGGAATATCATCTGGCCCTGATGCCTTATTGTTCTTCAGCTGTTGTATAGCTTTCTTGATTTCTTCTCTGGCAGGTCTGTCGCAGTTAATAGGTAGGTCATCTTCTGCTGGGTGGATGACAGGCGGGTTTGGCGGGGCGGGTCTGTTCAGGAGTTCCTCGAAATGCTCGGCCCATCTGTCCAGCTGTTGTTCATTTCCTATGATAGCATTTCCCTCTTTGTCCTTCACTGGTCGCTCTGGGTGGCAGTACTTGCCTGACAGTTTCCTGGTAGTGTCGTAAAGCTCTTTCATGTTTCCTCTTCCTGCTGCCTGTTCCGCTTCCTCTGCCAGGCTGTCGATGTAGTTTCTCTTGTCCACCTTTATGCTCTTCTTTACTTCTCTGTTGACTTCTGTATATTCTTCTTGCGCTTTTGCCTTTGCTGTTCTTGTGCGGCTGTTGTTTACTGCTGTTTTCTTCTCCTTCCGCATCTGGACCTTGCGCAAAGTTTCCACTGAAATCCACTCTTTCTGCTGCGGTGTCCTGGGGCCAACAACTTCCTGGCAGGTTGATGTCCATGTCTCTTTTATGTTCTGCCACTGCTTGTTTAGGTCAGTTTCTTCTTCGAGCAGCTCTTGCAGCACTTGGAATATGTTGGTGAGCTTCAATCTGTATTCCTCTCTTGTCTGTGCATCCTTCAGGAAGCTGACATTGTACTTTTTTCGCTTCACTGCTGTCTCCATTCGGTTTTTCTTCAGTTTCAGCTTCAGTATGGCAACAAGCAGGTGGTGGTCAGACGCAGCATCGGCTCCTCTCTTCACTCTCACGTCCTGAAGGGACCTTCTGAATGTCTTGCCTATGCAGATGTGGTCTATCTGGTTCTCTGTCACGTGATCTGGTGATACCCAAGTAGCTTTATGTATCCTTTTGTGTGGGAAGATGCTGCCTCCGATGACAATCTTGTTAAGGGCGCATGTGTCAGCAAATCTCTCACCGTTTTCGTTTATCTCTCCCAATCCATGTTTTCCCATTACTTCTTCATACCCAGTGTTGTCCTTTCCAATCTTTGCATTGAAATCTCCCATTAGGATGTTGACATCTTTCACTGGACACTTGTCGATAATCGTTTGTAGTCTGTTATAAAACTGATCTTTGTTTTCTTCATCGCTGTCGTTTGTAGGTGCGTAGCACTGGATGCCATTCATTTTTATCTTCTTCTTCTTTGTTCTGAAGGATGCTGTGATGATTCTTGGTCCATGAGCTTCCCACCCTATCAGCGCACTCTGTGCCGATCTTGACAGCATGAGCGCTACACCTTCTGTGTGGGGAGCGTTGTCCTCCTCATGTCCTGAGAAGAGCAGCATCTCTCCACTAAGCAGCCTTCTCTGTCCTGTCTGTGTCCATCTTGTTTCGCTGACTCCAAGCAAAGCAAGGTTGTAGTTTCTCATTTCCGCTGCCACCTGTGCTGTCTTTCCTGTCTGGTATAAGGTCCTCACGTTCCACGGTCCAATCGTGATGTTCCAGGACGAAAGAAGGGTGCTCGACCCCGTGGCTTCCGAGGACTCCCGGCTTTCACCACATGGCGTCATAAGTCTTCGAAACGAAGAACCCTCCTCTTCCAGGACTGTAGTCTCTGTATCTTTTGTCGGCGTTTCTGTAGCAATCTTTTCTTTTTACGGGGTGGGGGTGCTAGCCCCACGCCCAACCCTCCTCTTTTCTCATCCGGGCTTGGGACCGGCCATGGCAGAGTTTATTATTCATCTTTTATTAAAACGCAGTGTCACTGCACACAGTGCGGAAGTCCAGACAGGTTTAATCTTGGTAATAGTTTGCCTCGCCTGGTCAATCAGAATATAAGGGGTCTGTGAGTAACACGATCCGTATGAAACTAAAGTCCCGTTCTTTTTATAGCTCGGTGAACGAACAAACACACTACACTACATATGAGTGCTGGGTAAATTGTAGGAATTATGGGTAAATTGTAGGAATTATGGGTAAACTGTAAGAGTTATGGGTAAAGTGTAAGAGCGCACTATTTAAAAATATTGACATATAACGAAAATA
The DNA here is from genome assembly GCA_963662155.1 of Lamellibrachia columna. Classification (NCBI taxonomy): domain Eukaryota; kingdom Metazoa; phylum Annelida; class Polychaeta; order Sabellida; family Siboglinidae; genus Lamellibrachia; species Lamellibrachia columna. Next base: position 15,687,273 of record OY759269.1, read on the forward strand.
TGCGTATGGCAAGAGACTTTATAGTCCTCTGTCTAACGTTTGTGTACGATATTGTGTCATTATTTTCAAATATTTAATAATATGTCCTTGTACTCTTATTCAATAGGAGAATTATGGGTAAATTGTAGGAATTATGGGTAAACTGTAGGAGTTATGGATAAAGTGTAAGAGCGCATTATTTTTAAATATTTACATATAAAGAAAATATAGTACGATATCGTGTTTTGTTCTCTGGCGAGTTGGAGAAACCCATAAGCTCGCGACTTCTGGCGTGATGGTCAACATCCGCAAGTCGCCTCATCTTCATCGTCATAGTTGCAGTCGTAGTGATATTACACGCTTCCCATGTTGTATCGTCATGCTGCTTGTGTTGTTCAATAAAAATACGTGTGCACTCGTACGATGACGTGTTTTGTTCGTTTCTCGTCTCCTCGTTACGTCCTTTGATCTCAGTTGTTAATGACCCTGTTAATGACCACTGTTAACATACGCTTTGATCTCAGTTATTAATGACCCTGTTAGCACGCACACCTCTCCGGGTAATGGCTCACCGTCGACATGGGATTAGGGTCAGAACTACGGTTCGTTTTAGTCGCTATGGTGTTTTGGTGTTCCCACAACCGCCAGGGGGTGCTCTGGGGTGCTGCGCGCGCAACCGGAACCGGAAGTCGTTCAGGCACATGGTCACCGGATTTAATCCTTCAAAAACTTACATCAACTACTTATGTAGAATTGCTGCATGAGAGTCTATGCTAAGTGTTGCCTTGCGTATATTTGTACGTGCGTGAGTCCGCCCATCCCTGATACTTTGTTTCACTTGTGAGAAACTAATGGATACGCTCCTATGCCTTGGCACTCGCGCACTGAACGTCTAATGGGAACTATACGGTAATGTCAGCTAGAGACAACGAGGCTGTTCAAAAATAGCATCGCTGTATCCGCGTGATTATACTGTCTTTGACGATGGCAACAATGAACTCACGACATTTGTCAAGACGACATTATTCGTGCTCAGCCACGCGTGAATGAGCATGTGTTCACTGATACATGTCCACAGTTGGTGTATAGAAATGCGAAGATTCAATGTGCTGAGTATAATGTATGTTTGTGTGTGTTTGTGTGTGTGTTTGTGTGTGTGTGCGCGCGCGAGCGTGTGTGTGTGTCTGTTTGTGTGTGTGTGTGTGTGTGTGTGTGTGTGTGTGTGTGTGTGTGTGTGTGTGTGTGTGTGTGTGTGTGTGTGTGTTTGCCTGCGTGCTTTTCAAGTGGGACACAGTCAAGTATTTTAAGTAACATACCTGTTTTAATGGTCGCGATTTCCTGTCGCAATTTTTCGTTCTCGTCTGTTAATTTAGAAGCCAGAAGCTTCACCTGGGTCTGTAGAGCTATCAACATACTTTTCATTAGCTGATCTCCCCCGGGCGTTAGGCTGCAATCACCCGCCGGCACCTTGAACATATATGAGCAGTGCGAGTCTTCTGATGCCGTACTTTGTCCGTGTGCCACACACAAGACGACCAATAATATGCCGACATGTAGAGTCGATTTGACCATGTTGTCCTCAAACCAACTTGTCCTTGCAAAAACAGCGACCGTCAATCGTGTGGCTCCGCAAGTAACGATGAGCAGGGAAACTATAAATGTTGTTACTGGAGAAGTAATCAGAGCGTGACACACTGGTGTGATTTTTATCTATACCCAAAGTTAAGGGAACACCTCCTAGTGGCAACCAGTTGAGACTGTTGAATACAGCTGTCAGCGGATATGTCACTATTCCGCGGTTTGTTTACTTCTCCAATAGTGTTAGTTACACTTCCCGGTTGCTTGTGGAGAAGGTATAACGTACAGTGGAGGTTGTTGCAGAAACAAATTGGCTTAACGACAACATGGCGAAATCGATTCTACAAGTCAGCGTATTGCTGGTCGTCGTGTGTATGGCAGACTGACAAAGTACGAACAGTACGTGCAGAAAGACCGTAACATATGACAGGTAAAATACACCAATGTACACCAAAAGTGTCACAGTAAGACTTGGCCATGGATATGTGAACATATGCTGATTCACGGGTAGTTGAGAACGACAAAGGCCACAACAGTGCTGCCATCTGGCGAATGTATGCAATACGACGACTCGTGACGGTTGTATATATATATATATATATATATATATATATATATATATATATATATATATATATATATATATATATATATATATATATATATATATATATATATATATTTATATCCCCACCCACTATATATATATATATATATATATATATATATATCCCCACCCACTATCTCTCTATCTTTCTCTCACTCACTTTCACTCTCTCTCTCTCTCTCTACTTTTCCCCAAGCTCTCTCTCTCTCTCTATCTCTATATCTCGCTCTCTCTCTTTCTCTCTCTATCTCTACCTCTCTCTCTCTCTCTCTCTCTCTCTCTCTTTGGCATGTGTGTAGATTCTTAGTACAGTTATTATCTTAGCAACTCGTGCTCTTCCTCCTTGTTCCCTGATGTATGTATGATGGTCAGGAAACGCATTGTCGAACCACTCTTTCTGTTGTTTCTTTCCATAGTTTTCTATCGTCCCCTCTCTCCGTCTTTCATCCTCTCTCCGTCTTTCATCCTCTCTCCGTCTTTCACCCTCCTCCGTTCTTCTCACGCAGTCCTCCCATCTCAGCTGTGGCCTTCCCTTTTTCTGCGTCCTTGATGTTTTTCCACCTCTGCACTCTTTGCTAGTTTGCCTGCATTCATCCATACCAAGTGGCTTGGCCATCTCATCCTGCTTCTCACCAATCTTCCTGCTAGGCTGCATTGCATCCCAACCTCTTTCCTCATGTCGTTCATTCTTCTTCTGTCCACCCTTTTTTTTCTTGTTATTCGACGAACCCAGTTGTTCTCACAAGCGTGAAGCTTATGTTGTTGTTGTTGTTGTTGTTGTTGTTGTTTCAACGCTACCGTTGTAATGTAATGTATGTAACATACGCTTTCAGGACTTTTTTTTCAGCTTTTTCGAAATTGTTCTGTTTAACCTGACTGCCTCTACCTTTCTCCAAGCATTCGCTCCCGCTTTTATCCGTCGCACCTCTACCTCTGAATGCCCATCCTCCGTAACCGTGCCTCCAAGGTACACAAAGCCATCCACTTGCGTGATCTCCTTACCGCCCAACCTGACGTTCAACTCCTCTCTCTGGTTTCCAACCCACATCACTTCTGTCTTCTCTAGGCTCATTCTCATCTCGTGCTTCTTGAACACCCCCTTCCATTCCTCCAACACTTCATGTAGTTCTTGTTTGCCCTCTGCTATTATAACCAGATCGTCTGCATACATCATCTTCCTGAGAACATCCTTTGTGCTGACATTCCTGCTGATTAGTTCCATCACCATGATAAACAGTAAAGGGCTAAGGGCACTTCCTTGACTCAAACTGATGTTAAATGGAAACTCTTCAGACAACCACAACTCTTCCTTTTATTATCTCTTTCATTGCTTTCACCATCCTGGCTTCTGCTTCTGGCACTCCCATCCGTCTCACTGTTGCCATCACCATCTCTCTAGGGACTATGTCATAGGCCTTCTCCGGGTTCACAAATCCCACTGCCATTCTCCATTGCATCCCCAACCTCTTCTCTCCCAGCTGTTTTAATGCAAACATCCCATCATTCGTCCCTCTGCCCTTTCTGAATCCATGTTGTTCTTCACACAATTCTTGCTCTACTACCTTTCGGATCCTCCCACCCAGGATCCTCTCTAACAGCCTCATGGTGTGACGTAGAAGGGTGATGCCTCGGTATTTCCCAGTGTCTTGCACATCTCCCTTCCTCTTCCATATTGGGAAAACTAGCACTGCCTGTCACTCCTTAGGCACATTACCTTGCCTCATATATGTATTCAGCAGCCTCATTTTCCCACTGATTCCACTTTCCCTGCTGCCATTACCATCTCCACACGCATCTCCTCGATACAAGGTGCTCTTCCCTTCTTCACTCCTTTCATCCCGGTTTGCCTATACGTAATATCAGTTAACTCCAGTTTCCCATCTACATATGATGGTAATTCCATATGTTTGTTATTTCCTTCCCAGTTCAGTAGCTCCTTGAAGTAACTTTCGCAGATCTTCACCACTGCCTCTTGCTCTGTCAGTAACTTCCCATTTTTCTCCTTGATCAGAATCCCACCCTTCACGTCCTTAATATTCTCGTCCCCGTCTCGAGCCATTTTGCATATCATCGTCTTTCCATCATCCTCATCTATCTATATACGTCTGCTTCCATATCTCTCATCGCATCACCAATAGCTCTTTTGCTGCTTTCTTCTTCTACCCGTATGTGTGTATCACTTTGTCTTCTCAGTTCTTTTCTAGGTTTCCTTCTTTTCTCGTACTGCGTCTGCAACTACGCCTGTCCACCATCCTTGGTTACTACTCCTTGACACTCCACCCTTTCCCGATGTGCTTCCACATAGCTCCTCTGCAGCTCCCACAAATGTTTTTTTTTGTACTTTTGTACTCTCTGTAACCACAACATTACAATACTTAATCTTCCATAGCTGCTGCTTCCGGAATATCAGCATATCTAATTCTGACTTGTTTTGTCCAGTCCTGTACGTGACGTCGCATCTCTGTCCCAGAGCTCGACCTTCTCTATTCTTCGGTCCATTTCCATATCCGCCAACACTCTCCTCTCCAATTGGTTACACTACTCCTACTACTACTTATGGCCTGTAAAATACTACTATATATGTAAAGCGCCTGAGAGCAATATCGATTGATCGGGCGATATATAATTACTTTTATTATTATAATTATTATTTAATTCTCCCTCCCTCCCTCCCTCCCTCCCTCCCTCCCTCCCTCCCTCCCTCCCTCCCTCCCTCCCTCCCTTCCTCCCTCCCTCCCTCCCTCCCTCCCTCCCGCTCTCTCTCTCTCTCTCTCTCTCTCTCTCTCTCTCTCTCTCTCCGACTGGCGACGGTAACAGGTGGCGAAGTGTGAACGCTTATAGCGATCTTAATGATTTGATGCCATGCTATATAAGAACATACATTTACCCGTTTACCGTCATTGTAAGCGTTGTCGGAGGATCTATTGTCAACTTGAAACAGTGTACAATGCGAGGGTTGAATGACTGGAAGGGAAACGGTTTTGTTTACGTTAGTACGTTTGCATATTGGAGCAACAGCTGTATCAATGTCGGCGCAACATATATGAATATCTCGCCAAACGTTTTCTCCACTTTTGCAAAATATGCTAATCATTGCACATATTTTATCACTCTACCCGAGCTTTCTCTTTCATTTCATTGCACCATAATAATTATTTTCTCAATGATATAATTGCATATGTTTTATTGTGATGAGTCTAATACGCTGAATGACAGTATGGCAATACTTCAGTTAGGTTACTAGATATGCGGTTGTTAAATTATTTACATCAGTAAATTCAGGATCCATGACTGATAAGGCTGATCTAGCTATATGAATAGCACCTTCTAGATTATCAATGACGATTTAGGGTATATGGTCATTAAAATATTCAATCAGATGGATGAAATAAATGTCATCCCTGTGGCATAGCAACTAGTAAAACTCCCCCCTCTGTTCGAGGATCGATTCATTCTTCGATTCTTATTTTAATATACTTTCAGCTATTGATATATTGCTTAGTCCTTTCACTTTCTCCGCACTGGAGAATGTCATCATCTCCATTAACAGATAGTATATATCTGGATCATATGTAATCAGCCAAGTTCTCTGTGTGTTTTTTTATATAACTCTACTTGTATATAATGCACGTTTTCTTCACAATGGATCTGTGCCGCTTATGCTCTATTGATGTGTGTTCATCCGTATGTCTTGTCTCATGCTTGCGCCTGATGGCTTCAGTGGTGAGTTGATATAAGTATATAAGTTGATTCCAATCGAGCTAGTGGTTGTAGTGGCTCCGTGAATGTTTTTCATACCGCAAGCACATATAAGCGTCCATCAGTTCCATGTGATTGAATATGATTGTTATATTTTTTGCAAAGCGTATCTTTGCTTTGCATCTGATCTCTGGTATATGTGTCGGAGCTGGAGTGAATAAATAATGGATGAATAATGTACATTAATAATAAAGACAACAATTTACATTTACAATATATCACCTGTTGATATATGTTATAACATAACATTATCATTGCACCAATAAGTCAAGGCTAATGTTCCATGTCTTCATTGTTGTCACATTCGTGTGAGTTCGTCAAGAAGCGGGATAACACTGTGCTCCGAGTCGTGTGGAGCGGTGACTTGCAATTATTAGATAAAGGCCCAAGTCGCTGGTTCTTCACTATCAACGGTCAGGAGTGCAAGAAACCGAAGACCATCGACACACAGCAATACGTCGGTGCTAAAGGCACCGACCGACATATGGTGGGTGGGCATAACGCATCCGCGTACATACATATTTTATCTACTTTATTTACAACATTCAGAACACTATATTTGTATTATTATTATTATTATTATTGGTAGTGGCAGCAGCAACAGCAGCGGTAGCGGCAGTAGCAGCTGCAGCAGCAGGAGTAGTAGTAGTAGGCTGCGGCGGCGGCGGCGGCGGCGGCGGCGGCGGCGGCGGCGGCGGCGGCGGCGGCGGCGGCGGCGGCGGCGGTGCTAGTAGTCTGGCATTATGAGCAGTTTTGTTTTGGCCAATATTTTGTGATATACATGACCGAATTGTCTCGTATATGGTGCATGGAATAAACCATCGCGTACTGTTTGAAACTTTCACGATACTTTTATTAGTGGGTTTATAACAAAGATGCTTTATTGAAAAAAATAATCCTAGGCAACTTTTCATATTACCCTAAGAAACGGGCAATATGAGCATGCGTATAAACTGTATGTATATCTGTTTAATGAAAAATTAATGCCTAGTGCTTGTTGGTATTTATAATTATTGGATATGCAAATTAAAATATATAAAAATAATATAATTTTGGTAGAAGTTTAACAATTGATCGTGTTATTTAAAATATAGATAAGCACATAACTCTTAATTAGAAAGAGAGTAGTTTCTAGATAACTTAATGACAAGTGAAGCTCTCGTTGTCTAGAATGCCGCACTCTTCGGCGCACGATTCGTGAAACCAAAAACAGCATGGTTTGCACTGAATCCAATCTTCGTTTCTTTTTGTATTTATGTATTGAACAATCGTTGGTGGCTGTGGATCAGGCAGGTCACCAGCAGACGTAACATTTGGCTGTGGATCGGGCAGGTCACCAGCAGACATAGCATTCGGCTGTGGATCAGGCAGGCCACCAGCAGACGTAGCATTTGGCTGTGGATCAGGCATGCCAACAGCAGACGTAGCATATGGCTGTGGACCAGGCAGGTCACAAGCAGACGTAGCATTCGTTTGTGAATCAGACAGATCACCAGCAGACGTACCATTTGGCTGTGGATCAGGCAGGCCACCAGCAGACGTAGCATTTATCTGTGGATCAGGCAGGTCACCAGCAGATGTAGCATTCGTTTGTGAATCAGGCAGGTCACCAGCATACGTAGTATTCTGCTGTAGGTGAATCAGGTCAGCAGAGGGATTTTGTTTGTTCGTCACATCGGCCGCGACAAAATCGTCATCAGAGAATATGTACGATGTTCGGAAACCACTGACTGCATTGCTCACAGTAGCAGCTTTGGTGTATGCCGATCCAAAGAGGGTTGCTATTTGGAATTGCCGAGAGGTCAGGGTGTTGGCGCAAACAAATCTACACTGCTCTGTTGTAATTCGCATTTACACTCTTGAACACGCTCACGTCGAAGGGCTGAAGCATGCAGTGGGACGGCAGTGATACGATGACGATGTTGTTGTTTCTTGCCTTATCTACTACTTTCGTATTCTTGGTATGGCTACTGTAGCCATCTAAGATGAGCAACATCTTGTCGGTGCGATGACTTGGCTGCACCGCTTCAACGAAATGGTCGAACCAGCACTCGAACAGCGGCGACCCGTCAAGTAGTTCCGGCTTGATGCGGACTCTTGGAAAATCATCGTTGACCATAATGGTAACATTTCCCCCCTTATCAGCACTAGGCAGCGCTCCAATGCCCCTCTTCCCCTTCGTGATTAAGATTTTTTTCCAGATGTATGACATATTGTGAACCCTGATTCATCGCCGTTAAATATGTTTCCTTCAGGAATCAATCTCCTGCCCGCGATCTTCCCGAACAGTTTCGATACCATGTCGAATATAGTTTCATTCAGTTCGACTTCCTGATCGTAGATAAAATCGGTTTGCGTAAAAGACACTGTGCGACGCCTTTTGCACGACGAGCTTTCTTTACTTGTTGTATTAATCTTGTTTCTCATGGCACCTTGATTATAACGCTAAACAATAAAATAATTTGTTTATTTTGACCATCTTCGGCAAATTTTTTATTATCGCCTTTCAATAACGAAAACTAGATACATTTTTATCAAATGCTTAAGATAAATCCTACCAATTGGATGGCCGCACGTTGTATAAAATCAAGATATTCTTGCAAAAACAAAATTGAAGACAATCACTACCGAGGTCAAGTTAAGAAGATGGAAATGAGTAGGACATATCCTAAGAATCGACAATAACGAAAAACAGCTCATCGTTTCAGTTAAGTGTCACGTGCGCACCGCCGAGATATGCATTTTGGATAAGAAGAGTTTCTTCGACAGGCAAATATCATAACAAAATTGCCACAACCTTCAAATACACCTCACCTTGGAACATATTCACCAGATCTCGAAGAACTCAGTTGGCGCGCAAGAGTTGGAGACGACTTCATCCAAGAAAAACACAGATTACACACACGCACGCACGCACGCACGCACGCACGCACGCACGCGCACGCGCGCGCACACGCACACGCACACGCACACGCACACGCACACGCACGCGCAAAAAAAAAAATACACAGAAAGTTAGATACATTTTTTTCAAATGCTTAAGATAAATCCTACAAATTGGATGGCCGCAATATGGTCAGTTGTTCAGCAAATTGTTTGCTTTATCATTGCACTTACCTGTAATTTTACTATACATAGGTTTATATATATATATATATATATATATATATATATATATATATATATATATATATATATATATATATATATATATATATGTATGTATGTATGTATGTATGTATGTATGTATGTATGTATGTATGTATGTATACATACTAGCATTTTGTTTCCTAATTTAACTTTATACTTTTTTTATTTATTTCTCTTAAAAGTATCTTGATGTTTCTTAGAAGTTTGCCGATTTTTTAATCACCCGTGAGCGGGGCAGTAGTCCTGGATTTGATGGTGAATAAATAAAGTATACTATTATTATTATTATCTTTCCTGCAATATCCAACTGCGACATGGAGTAAAGGGGTAAATGCGTGTTCTGAAACATATAGCGTGGCATCCGATCCTTAATGTCGCTGTATATGCTTCATCCTTCACAACCTGTCAACATCACCAGTCATCTTTAAAAGCAGCACTGCAGAAAAACAGCTTATCCAATGCATACATATGGGAAAGTGGGGTAGAATGAGGATCAAATGTGTTTAATGCTAAACGTGGTTTGCTAAGCTTTTAATGGGTGTCGCGCGATTGCATGATAAGCAATGATTTTGCTTTCCGTTGTTGTCTAGTTAACGTACCTCTGTCTGAAAATATAGATTCAGACATAGGTATGATAGTGGTTCCGTTGCGTCTTGTATAGCAAATGTTATTGTTTCCAAATTGAAGTTTAAAAACGAAATTTCAAATCCGGTCAGGTCTTCAAAATTGGGGTTAAAGTCCGTGCTTCTGAAGCGTACATTAAGATGCCCTCGACACAAATGTTGAAGACATTCGATCCTTCCGTCCTGGGCATAGGTTCGTTCAACGTCAGAGGTGTGAGTGCGACCATTAAGTATTGCCAAGTTTCGGACGACCTTAAACATCTGCAATTACTGTAATTGCAGGTTTCTTTGACAAAAACAACACATGTGATGTGATAAGTCGACTGTGATTGTTTCCTATGTTGCATTCCAATGCACTCGTGTTCACGACATATAAATAGTGTTTACGACCCCGTCTACTCGTAACAACCAGTCGAGAATTCGAATGGTAAAAAGGAACCTCAGTTGACGACTCGAAATATTGAGTTGACGGGGTTCGTGGACTCTATTTACAGGTCGTGAACTCTTATCCACGGGAAGTACGGGCGCACTCGAACGTAGCATAGCGCACAGAAGAATGATTATGTGTTCATGTGTCGAACTGGCATATTTCACAAACTTACGATAATTGAATAATTTATACTTCCTAGTCGAGGCTAAATAGTTCCTACGGAAGAGGGCCCTACTTTTTATTTTCAACTGAAGTCAAACTTATTAATCATTTAATTTTCTAATTGTGCTAATGCAATTTTATTTATCATACCGGATTTATTTATATATATATATATATATATATATATATATATATATATATA
>OY759269.1:15700262-15817762 GCA_963662155.1 Lamellibrachia columna
TGCTCCATGGGGCTCTGGTGGCACAACCCACCGCTTTGGTATGGCAGTACCCCCCCCCCGGGCGTTCATGTTGAAATGTCGCGAACGTTTATGACCGAAACGCACCAGTACAAGATCATGGGGAATGAGTTAATTCTAGCCCTCCCACTTGACTAGCCCCATCCTAGGACTCTCCATGAAGTTAACGAATTAACATTTAATTATGACTCCTAATCAATTATAAACACGCGCTCACAGCTGGCGCACGTATATTTGTACACATTTGCAAGGCATCGTGCTGCGCAGCCTCAATAATGACCTCCTGCAACAAAGTCAACATGTGGGTAGCAGACTCGCTTTCTGCTTCGACGGTTCAAGTATACCTACTGACGTTGCGAATTTTTAGCAAATTGTTTCATCCCACTATCATTCGGATTAGACCCTAAAAGCCGTTGGTCCCTTTTACCTAGTGTCTACAACAAGGAGGGAAAATTCGAAAAAACTTGTGGACCTACAGAGACTGAGTGAATGGGTTAAAGTCAAAGCCAGAGGATCCAATTTGGAAAGCTGATGTTATCAGTCTTTATAAAAAAGAAGCCATGACATAACCCCCTCGGACATGAACCCCTCCAGACATAACGGCCTCCGGATAACCCCCCTGCGGACATAACCTCGATTGGACAAAACCCCTCCGGACAAAACACCCTTTCTTGAATACAACTACGGCAGTTATAATAACGTCTAGCTTTGCCTTGCCCTTGTATTACGTAACTTCTACCCTAATCTAATGCGAATGTTACGCACTATCACAACAAGACAGGCTATATTGTTCTTATGAGAACTTCAGCGAAGTTTTTCATGAAAGTTGTTCAACTGAATATTACAGCCTGGTCTGGGTATAGCCTGGCGTGGCTACCGAGAGCAACAGACTAATAGTGTAATATTTAGCTAGGCCAATCCATTACTATAACATATGGCGTTTTCGTACAAAATCGGCGTGAACTAATTAATTTTAAAATGTTTACATTAATGAGGGCATGCTAACCATGTTAATAGACAGTATAATGGAATGTGTTGAAACAGAGGAATTTCAACAGCGTCTTCGCCAGCCTGGTGCGTCTTCATGGTGTGCGTAGCAGGGTGTAAGGACAAAATCCCTCCGGACACATACCCCCTAGAAAAAAGCTCCATGGACATAATTTTTCCATCTAAATGGAAACTAGGACAAATTCCTCACACAAAATGCACCAGGCATGGGGAGCACTTAACAAAATTTTGAGGTTAAAGATTATAAATATTAACACCAAAATTCGAATCTTCAAAAGCACCGTTGTACCCATGCTTCTCTATTGCTCTAAAAATTGGAAAACAACCAACAACATCTAACGGAAACTAAAAAGTTTGCAGACCACATGCTTGTTTAGACTTCTAAACATCAGATAGAACGAATTTATTACCAATGATGCAGTACTTAAAATTGTAAATGTTGAGCTAATCAAGTCATCAATACTTAGAAAAAGTTTGTGATGTCTGGGCCAAATATTTATAATGCCACCAACAAGAACATCAAAACAAGCGTGGTGCTGGAGACCATCTGGAAAGAGGAATCGTGGAAGACTAAATGAAACATTCCAACGAACCATCACAAGAGACGCCCAAAACCAAACAATAAATAAGACACAATAAGTTGAAAGAATGGTTGAATATATATATATATGGATGACGTCGGTTGCCCTCTGCCTTGTGTGGCTGACAGCACAAGGAGTGAGTAGGAGTAAGTAAGTAAATGAGAAGGTGTGGCTAAGATAAATTGCTAAAATAAGTTGTTAATTACGTGTAATAAAAGCGTCTAAGTAAAACACATATCGCTTTCAACTGTATTCATCATAACAATGATAATTGGTATATACGCCTATCATGAGGGGGATTTTAAACTGCAAATTTATTTTTAGAAATCATGATTGTACACGCAATTCCTGTTTTAACGTGTTAATGTATTAATTATCTTTCGTCGTCTGTATTTCCTTAACTCGTACTACTTTTGCTTACTTACACTAAATTTTATTAAAAAAACTATTAACGGTTAACAAAGTCTCGTAAAGTGCCGCCAACGGAAATAGTGATTGTGATCTCTCTCCTGTAGTAGAAAGTGATCAATAATCGACAAGAGAAAAGTATGCTTATTATTAAATCAAATCAAGCACGTGCAAGGAAAACACACAGACACAACATGTTGCAGCCAATTAAATAGTATTTATTAGCGATACAATTTTCCAAACAAGTGGTATATGTTGATGGGTATGGTTACAGCCTCGCAATCTTCGTGGACATAATGTCAGATTCACACAATAAGTTCAGTAATAGTATGAGTTTACACACATTTTTACTAATTACTCAGCGTTTTGCTTGATAATATCATTAAAACTATTTATTCTTAAATATTTTAATAACTCTTTGTTATATGAACATATCGTAAGTAGCCGAAGCAGTCTGTTCGTAAATTGTCTTTACTGCTGAGCATTAATGACCCCCATATGAACATGAGCGTTGCCAATATGTCGAAGCAATTTTGTTGTTTATTGCTAAACGATGTAACATTATTTAGTGTTGGGGAGATGGTTCTACAATGCGTCAATTTAAACAAGTAATGTGACAATAATAGGTGTATAAGAACTCTACAACGGTGTTGTCACTAACACGAAACTTCAGTGTTAGTTTGTAAACTACACGTTTTTTAATGGTTATGTTTGTGGAAGTAAACAATTGTTTTTTCCAGTACGATGTCCATACGATTATCGCACATGCGTCTACTTATGCAAAGTGCATCCATTTCTTGGCCACCGACCAACATCTAGACAATGTCGGTGTTTGCGTCTTCTATTCCAACTTCCTCGACAATAATGCGGACGGTGCCCCCCCACCCGGTATAGCTGTCGCCAACGTTGAACAAATGCCCATCCACACAGTCTCCAACGTTCCAGCCGACGTTCACATCGCCTGCAGATACGCCTCGGCAGTAGCCCTCCACTGAAACAGACAAACATCTTCACAGCAGCGGCAACAACATTGTGAAAAAAGCATCACGTAAAGGAAGTGATGCACTCACTCAATCGTTGGCCTAGATTACCGTTGTGGTGCATGTCTGGATAAATGATCTACAACCACTGACAAACACTTTTATTTTTAATAATAATGCACTAAGCATTTATAGTTTGTTTATATACACTAAGCATTGATAGTAGCCAATATGCTGGAAATAGAGCGCATTTACTAACAGGCTTTTTCCAAAGACGTTTATACCCAGAGTCGCCCTGGGGAGAACATTCTAACATCTCTCATTTATTAATAAATTTGTGTATTTTATGACGTCTTGGTCCCACTATTTTGCATCTCTAGTATTGCCTATATGATTTATTTATGACATTTATGTTAACCTAGGCTACGTGGAATGTTAAACAACATGTATAGTTTTAATTACATCTGATTCTGAATTTATAATTTTGTTGATGTCTTAGCTAAAGTTGATTGCCTATAGTTTATGCGGAATGTGAACGGTTTATTGCCACCTTGGTTGTTAAACCTTCACTTTTATAATCTATATATTTATATTATATTGTTTTATTAACTTGTTTAAATCAAATGGTTACAATGTTAAGATAATGTCACCGCTATTCCTACTATGTATTTTCTTCCTGTCCTGTTCAGTGGCATTGAGAGGTGATGACTTTGCCCTGTACAAGCCAATTACATCTAAAATTATGTTTGTTACCTCAATATATCCCCATCAAATGAGAGTGCATTATTCGCTTTCCCTTTTGCATGGTTTGTCATGTCTTAACGTTTGTTTTAACCGCAAGTTACTTCCAATCCCTTGCTTTAGGCCAACATTTAAATTAACCATAATACTTCTACAGACAGGATATATTATTATCAATCTATATTCACCAATTTATCCGTAGATAATTTGTTTCATTAATTTATTGTCATCTTTGAAAATTTACTTTTTACATGCAATGTTGCTTAATCAACGGAATAAGTCACTGTAGTCTCTCCCCTGTGTCCATGTCTACTTATTATCAAAGCAAATCATGTAGGTGCAAAATTATATACACAATATATTACAGCAAATTAACTATTATTCACCATTGGTGCAATTTTCCCAACAATGGGTATATTTTGAAGATTATGTTTTACAGCCTCGAAATATTCGAGAATATACTGTCAGATTCATAAAATAAGTTCAATAATAGTATGAATTATTTTACGTATATTTTTACTAATTATTCAGCGTTTTTCTTGATAATATTATTAAATATATTTATTCTTAAATATTGTAATAACTCTTCGTGATACAAACATATCGTAATGAGCTGACGCAGTCTGTTCGTAAAGTGACTTTACTGCTGAGCATAAAAGACCCCGTATCAACATGACCATTGCCAATATTCCTAAATATGTTTTATTCGTAAGCGATTTAACATTATTTAGTATTGGGAAAGGTGTCTAAAAGCGTTTAGACATGAACTGTGAAAGTAATAGGTGTTTAAGCACTCTACCACGGTATTGCCATTAACATGAAACTTCATTGTTAGT
Source organism: Lamellibrachia columna (assembly GCA_963662155.1). Taxonomy (NCBI): domain Eukaryota; kingdom Metazoa; phylum Annelida; class Polychaeta; order Sabellida; family Siboglinidae; genus Lamellibrachia; species Lamellibrachia columna. Next base: position 15,704,835 of record OY759269.1, read on the forward strand.
TTGTGAACTATGCGTACTACTGTTATGATTTTATTTGTGAAAATATACAATTGATTCAATACTGTGTTTATCACACGTGCATCTACTGGTGCAAGGGACATCCATTTCTTGGCTATCGACCAACATCAAGACAAAGCGTCTTCTGTTCCAACTTCCTCGAGATTAATACAGACGGTTGCCACCCATCCGGTGCCGCTGTCGCCAGTGTTGTAGTGCGTCTAATCCCACCCCTCCCAATTAACACAGTCCCCAACGTTCCAGGTGACACGCACTTCACTCGCGGCTGCGCCTCGGCAGTAGCCCTCCAATAAAACAGAATAATGACGTCACTGTAGTAACAACTACACATACCTCTACACATAACACGGAACGCCACCATACACTCTCATAAACATTCTTGATGTTGTTACTGTGTATGGTCTCTCAGAATAGCGACGATGATATTTGCTCAGTCGGATGTGCTTTTGATGATCCATAAATGGATCGTCCATCTACTAGAAGTAAGAGCAAACGTATGGGACAATATTTTGAATCATATCTGGATCAAGACTAACCTATTAAAAGACACTCATATCGCAACTATGAGTTGGGGGGGCAGTCGTGGCCTAGTGGTTAAGGTGTTGGACTCTAAATTCAAGGGTTGTGAGTTCAATACCCACACTGGTCACGGTTCGTTTTCGAAGCTTAGGCAATTTCGTTTACCCTACTTTGCCTCAGTCTACTCAGCTGTAAATGAGTACAAACACTGTTTGGAAGGTACCTGCGATGTACTAGTGTCCCGTCCAGGAGAGTCAGTATAACTGCACTCTAAGTTGCTTCGCACTATAGAAACCAGGTTTAAGCACTGGCCATATAAGCCTTCATGGCTTCCTAAGGCGTAATGCCTGGGGGATGACTTTACCTTTACCTTACCATATCGCAACTATTATACAATTATTTATTTGATAACTTGGTCTACTAAAGCACTACCTCATGTCGATAATGCATCGACATGTTGCAACATGTTGATGGATGACATACCATCGCAAAGTAAAGTCTAGACAGTACAGCAGCATTCAGGGGAAACAATTAGGACGAATGTTGATCTCTCGCAGCTGGCGTACCAAAGTGCCTTAAATGTGTTCCCACCCACCGTATGCCGGCCTGTGTATGTTGGTGCCTCTGGTCTTGATGTGGAGCTGTGCGTCGATGGTCCTCGGTTCCCTGCACTCCCCCCCGTTGATAGTGAAGAACCAGCGGCGACAAAAGGCGCCAAAATAGCCGGCTCTTAATCGCAAATCACCGTTCCACGCGACTCGCAGCACGGTGTCATTCCGCTTTTTGACGAACTCACACGACTGTGACAACAATGATGACATGAAACATTAGCTTTGACATATCGATGCCATGAAAACAAATATAATATGTCATAACATAAGTCATACATTGGACATTTTATTGTGTAATTATTAATGTACCATCATAATTGTCTCAGATGGTTTTGGTACTTGTGCCGTAAGCCAATATATAGCATTGTTAGTCACGTATTGAAACAAGACTTCAAAGGACATCGAACGAGAGTCAGTAATGTTCATTTACGTGTGCCTGTGCAGCAAGATTACTTGCATTTATTCTATTCGACGCAGCGTTTCTCCGTTTGTGTAGCCAACGCGACTACTGCATAGGTTGGAAATGGGCAATCCGCAATGTAGACAGGCATGTCAAGGATTGCCGCTGTGAAATGCATATACAATATACAAAGCCTGTTCATCCAGACACGCTAATATCAGCGGTGACAGACTCGTCAGATGCAGGGCAGTGTTTAGCTTTGTAAAACACAACAAGAAAGCAAAACATGTTGCTTCAATCTCATGACACTGAAGGACGCAGACAAAGCGATTTTCGAAGATATGATGGCGGGTACTCGACGAAGAGGAACGCCGCAAATAAGATAGAGGGATGACATAAAGGAGTGGACGAAGCCAGGATGGATTGAAAGATGTGTAGGATGGGAAATCATATGCAACGAGTTATGTATCCTGTAAACGCGGAGAAACGTTTAGAGATATAAAATCATATTTGTTGCATCGACATTGCTACGGCTGTTGTTCCAATATACAAACGTACTTACGTAAACAAGACCGTATTCCTTGCTGTCACCAACACGATTACTTGAACACTGCTTCAAGTTGACAGTAGATATGTCACTTCTTCCGACAGCACCTGTTATGATGGCAAACGGGATTATGTATGTTCTTATATAGCATGACATCCATATCGCTATAAGTGCTTCATACTTTATCATCAGTCATCATCACCTGTCTTTGGAAGCAGCAGTGTAGAAACATCGGCTAGCCCAATGCATACATAGGAGAAAGTGGGACACACTGAGACACAAAAAGTGTTTACTGCTAAACATGCCTTGCTAATTGACCACGCATATTGTACGTCACGCTATTTCGTGACGTTTTTGGCACTTCGCATCCCCTTTTAATGTTTCATAACGATGGCATGTACACCCCCATAGTTATGTTCGTTTTGAAAAAGACCTCCCAGGATGCGTTCATCCATTCAATTATTATATTTGTTGCGTGGTTGTATCGATTCGTTAATTACACATACAATGTAAGGTGTGTGATGTTTAGTAAGCGTAATGATGCATACAGTGAAGCAGTTGGGAGTTATCTGCATTGATTGATACTCTCATCACATTACAAACACACACTTCTGCTAACATGTCTACCGGTGTAATCCATACACTAGACATTATCCCAAGGAGTGACGATGCTGCCCAAGGGGATTACTGGAGACCCAATACAGTTACTAAAATTGGGGAGTGCTGTGAATGTGCACATTTTCCTCGTCAAACCACTCCAGTTCAACGCCACCCATGTACTGGGTCGCGCACATGAGTTCGCGTTGGCATTTTGCTGCGACCCACACTGATCTGACCCGAGGTCGGGGAGCTTGTCTTGTGTAGAGCTTTGTGCCGGCTCTCCTTGTCTACATACTTTTTTGTGCGGCTTTACACACTTCACTGATGCATGATAGAGTCCACATTTCTTGCAAACTATTTACATCAGTCTGTCCTGCATATTTGGTCATGCGAAGTCAAACGGAATTCTATTTGGAGAACTTACTATAGGCCTAGGCAGAATGTCTTCATGGCCGAACAAACAGAGATGGGAATCTGGAAGACCCGACTGTGACTCTCAGATCATTCTCCAGTGTCTGTGCAATGGACAAGGGGCCAGTGAGGAACCCTTCCTTGATGAGTGAGAAGCAGGAGCTTCTCAGTTATCTACAGCAGGCATACTGTTTGGTCGGCAGTACTGCACTGCCATCTACATACCTAGCTACGACAGGATAGCCATCAATGATGGTATCTGACCATATCTCTGCCAGAACACATTCTCAGCGTGACCAAAATTCTAACGTTTCTAGTTGGCGTCAACCGTTCTCACTTGGCTATCCAGATGCAAACCAAAATTATCATGTAGAAGAATGAGACCTGCCAGTTCCTTGCTCAGTGGTGTCATGCGACTCTCCACACGGTTGAATGCAATATGATCAGGAGTATTCATTGTTAAAAAGATAGCATCCAAATAATTCTGAATGAATTGTTTAATCACGCAGTTCATAGTTTTCTCATACCGTTGGTTTTCTTCGTAATAATTTTGATTGACTTTGCTGAACTATCATTTGTCAACATGATCTGCTTGAATTTACCAATCTCCCCCAACTTGTGGAGATCAAGGAAGTGTGCAAAGGCAGTAATTGTCGATTGCTTTGCGCTTCGTATATAGCAACAAACGTTGGGCCGGAATATGACACTGCTTTTGGACAACCATCAAGATCCCAAGCAGGATTGATGACAACCCAGCATACACATCTGGAAACAATGTATGCCCCGGAGCCTTCACGAAATCATGGTCCAGCAACCTGACTTATTATTCTACATACACCGTAAGCGGCGCTTACGGTGTATGTCCTCTAGTTCTGCTATCCTTCTTGAGTGAGAAAAACATATTTCTATCAATATTTTCATACCCATTCAATATCTTAAAAACTTCAATCTGATCTCCTCTTAACCTCCTTGTCTCTAGAGTTGTTTAACCACATTCTTTCAGGCGTTCTTCATAACTAAGGTATCTCAGTTCTGGAATCATTTTAGTTGCTCTCCTTTGTATGCGTTCAAGCGTATCTATATCCTTCTTACGATATGGTATCCATGCTTGTATACAGTATTCTAAATGAGGTCTAACTATTGCTTTATAAAGAGGTATAGTTAACTTTTTTACCCTTGTATGTTATGTTTCTTCTAATCAATCCAAGAATTTGATTACCCTTTGAAGCTGCAATACAACACTGCTCTGAAACTTTCATATCAGCGCTTATTGTAACTCCTAAGTCTTTTTCTTTCACAGTAGTACCCAGAACAGTATCTCCCATTTTATAGTTTACATTCAAGTTCCCATGTCATGTATGTAGGCATTTACATTTCCCAAAATTGAACAACATCTGCCATTTCTCAGACCATTTCACTAATCTGACTAGATCGTTTTGTAAATATTGTTTATCACCATCAGTATTAACCTTTCTAAACAGTTTTGTGTCATCCGCAAATTTCAGTACGTTACTTGTTATACTGTCGTCCAAGTCATTGATATATATTAAAAATAATATAGGTCCTAATACTGATCCTTGAGGTACCCCACTCAAAACCGATTTCCAATTTGAAACTTCTCCATCTACTACAACTCGTTGTATTCTGTCAGTCAGCCATTGTTCTATCCATTTAAGTAGTAATCTTTGATGTGGCACTTTGTCAAAAGCTTTCTGAAAATCTAAGTAGATAATATCTACTGGCGATCCCACGTTTATCCACTTAGTGATTTCTTTAAAAAAAATAAAATATTTGTTAAGCATGACCTCGCTTTAAGGAATCCATGCTGAGATGAGTTTAATAAGTTATGCTTAACGAGGAAGTCCACCGTATGGTCTTTAATTAACCTTTCTAATAATTTACAAATCACTGACGTTAAACTCACTGGTCTGTAATTCTCTGACTTATTTCTCGATCCCTTTTTAAATAATGGTATGATGTTTGCTTCTTCCATTCAAACGGAACAACTCCCTCTTTTAATGATCAGTTGAATACTCTTGCAAGTGGTATATTGATTTGTTCTACTGTTTCCATTAGTAATTTTGGAGGTATCCCATCCACTCCCGGTGATTTGTTATCCTTCATTGCCTTTATTTTCTTAGCTACCAATTCTGGAGTTACAACCAACGGACCTAAACTGTCAGATTTAGCCTCCTGGAATTTAGCATCAGCAACTGGTAATGAACTAATATCTTCTTTAGTAAACACTGAACTGAAGTAACCAATTAGGTCTTCCGCCATTAAAAAACCCTGTGATATTATATTTCTAGCACTGTCTTCTAGAGGTCCAACCTTGTCTTGTACGTTTTGTTTATTCCTGACATATGCATAAAAACTCTTGCTGTCATTTTTATGTTACATGCTAGTTTTTGCTCATAGCTTCTTTAACATATAAAATAACTCCCCCGCCCCTTCTTCCTATTCGATCTTTCCTAAACATTACGTATCCTGTCAGTCCTAATTCAGCATCTGTTATATCTATGTTGGCCCAAGATTCAGTTATACCAATCATGTGAGGGTCAATATCTTCTACCATAATGTTTAATTCGTTTTTCTTGTTTACTATGCTCCTTGCATTTAAACATACGCATCTATAACCTTTTTCAGAGATGTTTTTCGGACGATTTAATATTGGTTTATCTGTGCTAATGGCCTCTTGTTCTGCTTGAGACACTTCTAGGTAACCCCCCTGCACTTCTAGTTTAAACAATGTTTACTTCCAAAAATATTTGTCATTGTACCCATGTCACTATCTACTGATGCTGAAAGTTCGTCCGCGAATACTGCTGCCCCTTTCCACTTAGATGAAGCCCATCCTTCATGTACATATCAGCCCTCCCAACAAAACTTCCCCATAAATCCACAAATCCAACTTCCTCTTCCCTACATAGCTTCTGGACTAACATGTTAATTGCCATCCCCCGACAATTTCGATATTTGTGACCCCTCCTGCCCATTACAGGTAAAATCCCTGACAGTATTACCTGCTCAACCCGCGTCTGTTTTAGTGTTCTGACCAACTGCCTATATTTCCTAACTATGGCCGTTGTACCCTCCCTCTCTACGTTATTTGTCCCTACGTGTACTAAAACAGATCCACCCTTACCCGAACCTACAATGTTTTTTACCCTCTCAGTTATCGCCTCTATTTTGGCTCCAGGCAAGCAGACCACCACATCATCTCCCTTGTTTAAGACTCTGTCGGTCTTCCTAACTATCGAATCCCCCACAAACACTATCGCTCTCTTCCTCACCCCATCTATCACTGCTGCAGAATAACTCTTCCTTTCGATCCCTTCCATCACATTCTGTCCTGACCCCTTCCCTCCTGTCTCCTTCGCTCCTGTCTCCCCCACTTCCCACTCCTTTGCTCTTGTCTCTCCCACTCCCCTCTCCTTCACTCCGGTTGTTTTCCCTCCCGTCTCCCCCACTCCCTTCTCCTTCCCTCCTGTCTCCCCTACTTCCCTCTCCTTCACTCCGGTTGTCTTCCCCCCTGTTCCTTTCCTTCCCGTCTCCTTACGTCCTGTCTCCCTACGACCTGTCACCTTCCCTCCTCTCAGCTTCATCCCAGGCTGAGGTGAGCTCTCCCTAGCATCTCTTGTGTCTTTCCCCAATTTATCTTCTACTGTTCCCCCACCGGAACTACTGGCACAACCCCCCTGTTCCCTTCCCACCATTGCCACAACGAGCAGCCTCAGCTCTTCCAACTCCACCTCTAGTACCTCTAGTTCGTACATCGCCTACACTAAAAACTAAAACTATCTGCCTGGACCTCAGCCCAGGACTTCTCGCACCCAGACTTGACGAAGTCCACCCAGTTACTGCAACTGCCACACATTAAGTGCCTTGTGGCCTTTAACTGCCGTTTGCACGGCGCCATCATACAATTTAGTTTTAATTAGTTTGCTACGTTAGCCTTGAATAAGGCTGTTTTTGTGATCAAAAGAACACTTTAGGCTTGCTAACTATGTTTTCTATTAAGCTAGCATGAGAAAAAAAGCCTCCCATCTAGCGAATACGGAGAACACTGTGTAACAAAACAACTAAATCAGTGTGTACTAATTTACGCTTAAATCCTGCTGTTAATTCCTTTTTACCGAAAACGTTTACTACCACTATGTCAGATATTACCTTATGTATGTAATTTAAGTAAATATATCACTTTATCTTATATATATATATTAGCCAATGTAAACGATAGTTCGATGCACGAGTTCAATTCACGACCTGTAAACAAACTCCCTTTTATCACACGTTGAGTTTGAATCCGGGAAAAAATACTACCTCTGTTAACAAAAACGGTTTCTTAATATATGTCTACAAGAAGTTTGTGAACAATATATGTATAATAGTAATACCTATCCTAACCAATATTCCAATGTTACTGACTATTCACTGTGCTATCTCAATTTTCGAATGGTAAACAACCCTATTAACGCTCGCTGACTTCCCTGACAGAGTCCGAAACTAACTCACTCTAAAATACTCCCTCTGACTAATAGTTAACAAAACCTGTTTCCTAATATATGTCTACAATACGTTTGTGTATAATATATATATATGCAATAGTAATACTTATTATAGTTGATATATCACTTTTTTCTGTAAATGATCTACACCAAATTCAAGTCGCTGCACCAAGTCCAAGTAGCCGGAAGTCAATTTGTTTGGCAAGAGCTTATTGTTAAACTCATCTTTGTCTTTGGCAGGCGTAGGTCTTCTGGGGCTAACATAAGAGTGTGTTTTTTGGCAGAATTGAAGCTTATGATAGGAAAGCCAACTATGGGCACGGTGATGTGCAGCAGGATGATTTCAACATGATCTTGCCTAACATGACAACGTACAGAGACATCAATACCAATTCCCAGGTAAACAGTGTTGTTTATTGTTCACTCTTTGTTACTTGCTACATATTAGTGCAGCTGTGGTATAATAAAACATTATAATCTGTCACATGTAATCACCTAGAATTTTTTTTCAGTTTGCTACTGATATCATGTCACTATACCTAATTTAAATCTTGTTCTACCATGCTGTTGTTGGATTTTCATAATCCCACAAATCAATAATTAGGAAAACTATGAACATGCAGTATATTTGGTATTATTAAAAAAATAAGTATATTACAATGTTACTACTCTTGTAATGTGGAATCACACTGCAGTACTTATTGTACAGCCACCTGATGTGACCGAGTCAACAATTTCGGACTACATAAAGCTGTTTGACCAGAAGCTGGGGTCGAAACCATTATGGCAACTTCCTCAAGTCGATACGGCATTCACACAAAGGCGAAGAAGCATTCATCCAAGGACGTATGAGTGCTGAGATGATTAAACGCAAAGGCGAAGAAGCATTCATCCAAGGATGTATGAGTGCTGAGATGATTAAACGGTGTGTTTACAAATTTGACGTGAAGCTGCACTGCCACGGGGTTGTCAGTGAGAGTCAGTGTGCTGTGGGTATGGGCCCAGATGCATACTGCAAGCATGTCATGCTAGTGCTGTTTGCCCTCACTAGGGCCAGGGATGGCATGAAGACTGCCGAGACCTGCACGCAACAATTGCAGACATTCCATCAGGCGAAGAAGTACAATGGGTCACCGGTGAAGATGCAGTACTTGAAGATGAGGAGAGACGGTTCACTCTCACATCTCCTCAGCTTCGAAACTCGTCCTGTGGAATACAGGAACCTGCCCGAATATCCACAGCAGTTTCGGAGTGTGTGGATAAACTCAAGAACCATGGACATTCCTATCCTGCAGCTATACGAACCGGCTGATATACGAGCTGTCCACCACGATCATGATTACCCGAAGGATACACCAGTGGAGTGTTTCTTCCGTGACATGAACATCACAACTATGACAGAGGAACTGCATGATCAGCTGGAATTCAGGACTCGGGGCAGAGCACCAACAAGGCGTGGCGTCATGAGAGGACGAAGCGTCTGCACTCATAACATTTTGGAAAGATATGCACTGCTACCGAAAAAAACGACCTTGCAAAACTAGCACGTGTTCCCACAGATTACGGGAAGAGGTATGAAGGGAAAACGTTAGAAGACTACTCCCTGAAGACAAGCACCATCATCAAGTAGAGTGGGATTCAGGTCAGCTGTGCCATCCCATACCTGGGTTGTTCACCTGATGGGCTAGTGGGCACTGATGGAGTAGTGGAGGTGAAATTCCCCTACATTGCACGATATATGGAAGTGACCCCTATCACAGTGCCATATCTGGACATGATAGATGGGAAGTTGCAGCTGAATAGGGACCACCCATATTACCACAAGGTTCAGGGTGCCCTGCTTTGCACTGGCAGACAGTGGGGTGATTTTGTCGTGTAGACAAGAAAGGATGCGCAGTGTGTTTGTGTTGCTAGGGATGAAGCTTTTATTAGTCAAATGACGAAGAAGCTGGTTGAATTTTACAATCTTTTTTTCAGGGAAGAAATCCTCAAGAAATTCTTATACAGAAAGTAAAAGAATCCACTTCATCCCAGGTGGCATACAAACATTGCGCTTTTGCAGATTGGAACAGAATGACACGAAAGTCAAGGCATCTATTGGTACTATGCATCTTCTTAAATTTACCAACATGAAGCACACAAATCCGATGTCAGAAGCCCTTAATGATGCAGTGTGGTTTAGGGGATTACACCGGATTTTGTAAGGTTTTGCTGAACTAATGATCCTTTCCACATGGACCCTTTTGCTTGCAATTTTGCTGTCCTTCAAAACTGTTTTCCTTGACGTTATGTTAATTTTTTTTATGTTGGAATATTTACTGTCACATCTACTGGTGCAAAGGTATCCTGCACATCAAAGCCCTTGTCAGCCATCAAAGAATCTCCAGGATCAACCTTAGTCATAAGATTACTACATTAAATTATTTGTCGATCACTAGTCGCACCTCCATATGCATCTGACAGATATGAGCACATGCCACCAGGTGTCACACCTACAATCATCTTGGCAGTGTTCCTGTTCTTGTAAGTAGAGAAAGTGAACTGCTGAGCTGCTCGTGCTTTCGCCTTCTTAACAGGAAACACAAACCCATCAAACACAGCTCTAGTTTCAGGGAATTTTCCATGGAAATCAGAAGGGGAAAACATGTGGACTGTCTCTCCCTCTGGCCAACTATCTAACTCTTTCCACTGGAGGGACATGAATCTAATCAATGTGATGAATATGCTGTAGACCTCTGTCTCAGTGATTTTAAACATGCGACTCAATTCCGTGTTTGTCTTATACATCCTATATTTCATTAGTGCCAGAAAAAGCTGGTATTTTACATCAATGGAAGGGTTACCGTACAGGTAGTTAAGATGGTATGCTGCTGGACTCAAATACATCAACACATGTATTGCAATCTTCCAGACCTGCCTACAGTTTTACACCTTCAGGATCACACTTAAACTGATCAATGCTTATCCTCAGAATCTCTATGGGGACCTCTTCACTAGTCTGTGTCTGACTGGTTGTTAAACATGGAGAATCAGTCTGAACAACCTCATCAACGGTCAACCACTCTGCTAGTTCCACAACAGTCTCGATATTCAGATCTAATTCTGATATAACTAGAATGTCTTCATCTTCTTGTCCCTTTGGCAGTGTCTCTGAGAGGCGGCATCGTCTTGCATTCCTCAGGGCTGCACGCTTGATCGCTATATGCAGCTGCTGGGGATGGCTCTTGTGTCCACCAGAACAGGCTTGGCACAGCGGAGTCAATCAATATCTTCTTTCCCAGTTTACTTCCTGTCATTGTAATCAAAAGATAATAAGTTAACCATGAAAACTAAAAGCATGGTACTGCCATAATATACAGAAGCTTCAATGTGGATAAAATATTCTACAGCTTGGATTGTTCTTCCTCCTTGTATAACGTTTGTGGATTTTGAATCGGAATAAAGATGAAAATAACATTATTAAAAGCATTGTCATGATTGCATTTATTTGAAACCTCCACATACCTTTCCTAGATATGTTTATCAAATGACCTATTGTGGCATCAGAGTTGACTCGATGAGAAAGTGACAACTAACCTTACTCCAAAAAAAGGCACAATAATAAATATACACAACTTTATTATGGCAAGTTTAACGATCGAGCCTGCAACCCCCCCCCCCCCCCGGCGGACACAAACAGCATTTGAGAGGTTACATAATTGATGGACCGAACATAAAATAAAAGCTACGTTACTGACAGAAAGTCGTCACAAGGTGCAAATCATGCATACCAATCAGAGTTTTCTCCTTATAATCCGTCGTCTTCAAATGAGCCTTGCAGACCACGGTGTTTGCTGTTGGCCGCCACAACTTGCCGTTTTGCTCAGTTCGGCGTATGGATATCACCCAAGCTTTACATCTCGCATCATCTTTGGGAAACTCATGCCCGCCCCTGTTGCTACACCCGTGAACCGAACAACAAGTGTTAGGTATTTTAAATCCGCTATTAGTGGTCTTAGGCTTCGTACTATTACCTTTGTGCAGAGTGGCGTGACTTGGTTTCAAAAGTGGCATGCAGACCCGGTGTTACCTGCCATCTAGCGATCAACCGATGCAAACAGCAGCTGCAGAAATGTCTCTCATTGATTCGTTATTTCTCAAAAGAATGATGAACACAAAGCATTGCTGTTATGGGACATGCAATAGCAACAGTCGGTATGCTGACAGACCGGACATGCAAGCAGTTTTCTTCATAAATTTCACGAAACCAAAATCGCAACGCGAGAAAAGCGATAAGTGGATTCGGCGTTGTGGACGGCCGAAGGAACAATTCAATGTCGACCGTGTCCAGAAAATGACGTTTATATGCAGTAAGCATTTTGTTGGTGGAAAAAGGACCAACTAACGATCCAATTCTGGCTACAGCTTGCCCCCAATAAGTAAGTACATATATAACAGTTTGGTGCAACGGTAATATTTCGGGGAGAAGCATATTTAGTACTACTAGTACCGGGTAGTTCTACTAGTAGTATTTCTTTATTCTGTTTAGACATGCAAAGGCAAGCGTACCTTGGTTATAAGCTAGTACGAAATTTAACTAAACATTTAACTAAACAGGGTTGGGTTTAGTCCAACTGGTGAATTTCATGTGTGACCAAGCAATCCCTGTAACTCCTAAGCCTAATATATGAGTAGCGTATTGTGAATACCATTTTTTTATGTTCTGGTAGAACGAGCTACGTGAATGAGAATGATAAACAAAATGCGGCTACAGTCAATAAATTATTTGTATCTGAAAAATGTTTTATCTTTATGTACATCATGTTAGTTACATTGACAGGTTTAGCAATTCATGCGGGCACGAAGAACCCCCCTCCCAGCAACATGTAAAACTGTCACTCTGGTGCAACAACACATTTCCACAGTTTACGGTTGACCTGCAGAATTATTGCATTGAATGCTTGATCTGCATCAATCCTTTCCACCGATGGTTGCCCCTTCGTTGACCACAAAACAAACTCACACCATTTAAATCCACTGACGTCCAGTTGATATTGTTTTTGGTAGTAGTAAGCATGAGGTGTTCGCAGCACTAGCTGGTTGTTCACAATTCTGAAGCATGCTGACTGCAATGTTATACTTGGTATGTTGCTAGATTTTGCTGCTTGCAGTAATTCACTTGGTGAAAAGTCTTGCAGCAGACATTTCAGGGAGGGAGGGAGGGAGGGACGGAGGGAGGGAGGGAGGGAGGGAGGGAGGGACGGAGGGAGGGAGGGAGGGAGGGAGGGAGGGAGGGAGGGAGGGAGGGAGGGAGGGAGCAGAAGCCTTGCAATGACCGCTTGCATCACGTACTGCGTCACTCACAAACGACATTCGTGTGAAACAATAAACATGAAGGCCAACTGTGGTCTTCCTCAAATAGGGAATTTTTTGGGAGAAAGTGTCAAATTTTATATCAAGTTGAGGCACAATGTATATGTAGACACATTATGGAACACTCCTGCTTGTCAATTAATGTATTATTTGTTTGACAGCCAAGTGTAAACAATGCCTTGCCCGTAATAGTAACTGAAAACCAGTCACATAATTTAATTATAGGTCGATTTGGACACTCGATAAATCATAGATCTCGATAAATCATAGATTTTAGACTGGTGGTTGATTCTAAGGTTATATCGGTTGGGCTGTTTTTGGACGGTCTGCTGTTAAGCAGGACTCATTTTACAAAAAATATTTGATGTGACATTTCACAGAGCTGCCATGTTGTGTCGAGAAACATGCGTGAGATTATGGACGGGTCCAAACTCTGAAAAGTGATGTCCAGGTTATCAACATGACACCTGGTGGCAGCATTTGTAGTCATTACATTTTCAACCGGGACAGCACTTTACACACTGGAAAGCATTCATACATTGACAAATGTTTCATTATGTATACTGTTGCGTTGTTGTTAATACGGGACGAAATATTTCCAATTGTTCTGAAACAGTTAAGTTAAAAGCATGTTGGTGTCTCGTAAGTCCCAATGTGGAATACGCATCGGTCGCCTTAGTCCCCATACAAAATTACGCATATGAAAACATGATTAGAATAATTCAAAAGCACGCAACAAGATTGATTGAAGGCAACTATTAACACAAACTATGAACCGTTGTAAATCTTTTATCAGACCTCAACTGGTTACTACTTAGAATGAACGCTGAAAGGAAAAATGACATGGTAGACGTCATTTGAAAATACCCCTTACATGTTTGGCTTAGATGTTAAAAAAAAACCAGAAAGCACGCTCAATGTTTGCTAATACAGTGGACATAACAAAGTCACGGCTACCAGAATCAGCCTCTTTGTAGGATCAAATGTTTTGGCTGGGACGAAATCATTCCCTATTCTTGCTGTATTAAAGTGCGCCGCTTAAGATAATTAAATTGTTCTGCCCGAAGAGATTCGCTAATTGGCGCCTACGTTCTGCACTAGCATGAGCCTGGTTGTTTGCTCATGTAGCTTTTTAGGCTTTCTTAGGTAAGTGTTTTATTGGCTCGAATGTCAGTGGGTGATCCATTGAGAGTTTGACAGTCAGTATTCCAACGTGACGCGGGACCAGCGCCCGTTACAACAATAGCCATACCATGGTTTCGCCTTTGGCATAGTGACACGGAAAAAATCAATATCAACACGTGCATGAAAATATGCCTGTTTGTATTAATTATTTATTGAAACGGGCAATATGCGTGAGCTCTGCAGATAGCTACGTGAAAGCGTGAAACGGGAGCCAAATGCGTGAGTTTCACGCCAAATGCGTGAGACTTGGTAGCTCTGGGCCCGAGGTTATAAACCGTACTCAAGCTCAAGCTCAAGTCTGTGCTCAAGTCTGAGATGTCATGCTCACCAGAGTTTTCGTGCTCAACCGAGGTTATAAAACGTCTTGAGACTGAGTACGTACTCAGCTGAGGACGAAACGACGCGGTTTTTTCAAATGCACAAGCGGCCAAATGGAACTCTCTTTTTGAAAAAGATAACAAAGATACTTCCGCATTTAAACAGTGGTGGACGAAGAATTTCGGCTGCAAACGTCCTTTTGCGGGAAAAAGCGCCGGAGAAAAATCAACCCATCACCAATATCACACGGTGTGTGGAAAGTCGAGCACACAGTGAACGATTTAACAGACAGAACGAGACGAATCACAAGATAAAACAGTCTAAAAATAAAAAATAGCAAAAAGTAATATCTCGCAGCCAGGCTAAGGTTATGCCCCAACTAAGCGATTCGGCAGCCTAATTATGTTTGCCATGTTCATTTACAGCGTGGTAACTAGAACTTCTGGAAATGTACCGAACAACACGACAAGTTGTACTTTTTTAATGAATAGAAGTGTTAATATAACATCAATTTCGTTACAAAAATATATTATATTTATGTTGTCAAAGGTAAAAAATAATGATATTACCTAAATCCGTGGTACATTAATAATGTTTTATTTTGATATTTCATTAGAATGCCCGTTGTTTACATAATCTATAGATGTGTGTAACAATACACACGTACTGGAAAGAGGAGTACAACACTGTCAATAAACATTTTGTGAGACAAAGGTTCAGTTTCATAGTTTTGTGCATTCTATGTGTATTGAATATGTACAAACTACTCTGTTTAGTCGATCATGTTGTACTATGCTATATGGCTATACACTTGAAATATAGTCTATACACTTGTCTGTTATGGTGGAACCATACGTCAGAGTCACGTAGAAGACTCTGTGTGGTACACAGTGATGTATTCAGATTGTTGTGCAGTGAACCCAGACAGTGAAGTATTTGTCAAAACTAAGAAATAGCACACGCACGCACGCACGCACGCACGCACGCACGCACGCACGCACGCACGCACGCACGCACGCACGCACGCACGCACGCACGCACGCACGCACGCACGCACGCACGCACGCACGCACGCACGCACGCACGCACGCACGCACGCACGCACTCACGCACGCACGCACGCACGCACGCACACACACACACACACACCCACGCATACGCTCGCAAACACACGCACACGCTTGCACACACACACACACACACACACACACACACACACACACACACACACACACACACACACACACACACACACACACACACACACACACACACACACACACGCACGCACGCACGCACGCACGCACGCACGCACGAACACACGCACGCACGAACACGCATACGCACACACACACACACACACACAAACACACACACACACACACACACACACACACACACACACACACACACACACACACATACTGTTGAACAACAGTTATTAAAACACTAGTATCTAGTTGTTTCCAGCACCCGGCAACGTTCTATTAACTGACTACGGTCTGTATAATAATACCGTGGTAAGAATGTTATGGCCTTTTGAAGTCTCATTAAACTAGTTAGCTTTTTCAGAATTTTATCGCCAAGCACCAGATGTACTGTGTCCGGTTTGCGTCTTGAATTCAAAACTCTGACATGAAAGGCGGATGTGCTAATCACTACATTTACATTTTTGGGTTTTGTAATATAAGTACATAACGTCAATTAGTTATGCCCTACTGTTCCTCTTTCTATTGTGTATGTATTTCTATGATGCATTTTCATTTACATGGTGCAAAGGTCTCAGGAAACGTTTTAACCTACCAGTTTGCACTCACTGTTATTATATGGCACTACTACTACTTTTAGCAGAATGTCTCCCGATTCAAATCCAGACCATGAATCGAATGGTAAGCTTTATACAGAGTAGTTTAAAATGCAATAATAGTTTGGATAGACTATCTTGATAGGGCAATCTAGCCCTTCGGGGTATTGGTTCATATATGTCTAAAAGTTTCAATTACACTTTGTCTCAGTTCAAACTTGATGCCACGACTTTCTATAATATGAAACCTAGCCACTTTTATTATATCATTCAGAACCAATATCGGAAGGGGCTGGATGAAAAAATATTAAACACAGTTTCCTTGGCAAACAATGTGCTGAATAATATTGAGAATGCGTGTAGCACTTTTTTAGTCAAAGACGTGTTAGTCTCTTTGTGTGCAAATATACTTCAATTGTAATTGATCTGTACACATTGTCGTGCGAATAAATATATATGTTTACTATTACTACACTATCGTGCCTCTAGTTTGCAATAATGCTGATACAGAGTTAAGACGATTACGTGTTGGTTTAGTAAATTGTAGTATACTCGTTTGGAAAAGGCCTACCTATAGGTGTAAATGAAACAAAATCCACTGCGTTTAGCCGAAACTCTAGACTCAAAAGTAGTTGCACCTCGTCTACTGTAAATTTGACATTTGAAGTTATACTTATGTGACGAATACAAGAAAATACATAGGACTACTTTATCACGATTTTTATATTTTCAGCAAATCCGTATTAAAACGGGACACGGCCCAAGGCCGTATTCCTCGCAAAAAATCCGTATTGTATACGAACGATGTCGCATGTCTGAAGTTTGGGTTGATTACATTAGACCTTAACTCGATTAAAACCGGATAATTGGTGTCCCAACTTACACCTTTCAAGTGTTTTGTATAAAAAAACGTCAAATGGGAAGTAAGGGGAATACTCCCCTACCACACACACCCCGAGGTAGGAAGGGGAATACTCCCCCACCACACACACCCCGAGGTAGGAAGGGGAATACTCCCCTACCACACACACCCCGAGGCGCTTCACGCCTCGTTTCACGCCTTTGGCGCTTCATACATTACGTTGGACCCACCCTTTTTCTAAACCCTGGATCCGACCCTGTATATCGTACTGGTATGGCTTAATGTCCAGTATGGCATGTTATAAATCGTCCAACTAAACCACATAGTTTTAATTTCTGCAGACACGTTTCGTGTGAATCGTGACTGACTCGGCAGTTGAAACAGAATGCTGTCGTCCTGCAGCAGCTGTAAATGAATGGTCCCCGTCGCCGAAAAAGCCGCCATTAAAAGTAAACTATCACTTGTTTTGCGGTGTCTGTCGCTGCTGCTGTTACATTTGGCAAATGTTCGTTAAATAGTGCAGTTTGAGCCATCAAACAAAATCTTTCACAAATGTCGTATTCCATCAGTTCTTTATACGGATAAAACTCGGAAGTAGGCGGCCTGGACGCTCAAATCGGACAGCTTATCTTCTCAAAACGGACGAACTTTCAACGACTTCAATAAATTTATGCGTGAGCTGCCATTTTTATTTATGCTTGAGCACGGCGTTGAGCACGGTCTTGAGCATACTCAGGATTTCAGCATTTCGTGCTCAACGCTGAGCACGATTTCGTGCTCAAGATGTTTTATAACCTCGCCTTTGAGTATAGTGTGAGCATAGTGTGAAAGCGAGGCTTGAACATGAAACCGTGCTCAATTGAGTTGAGTACGGTTTATAACCTCGGGTCCTGATTTCACGTCTGTGATGTCATTGACATGAAGTTCACGTCCACATCAATGGCAAGGTGTGCCTATGGCACTGTGTGCATGCGTGCGGAGTCTTAAAACGCCATGAATTGGAATATGCTGTTTTAAGGCCTTGATAATTACTTACAAAAATAGCGATTTTTAAGAAAAGTCTTAAATTTGATTTCACCAAAATGAACCCTTTGAAGTATATGAAGGTAGTACTGAATAACGGTGTAAAAAAGGTGTATACCAAACAAATATACATTAGTAAACTAAAACACAATTTGAATTAATACGTTTTTTTTTTGGGGGGGGGGATGTTTCATGCAGGGAGTGCGTTTCCCGAAATCCTCATGCCGGGTGAATATTTCATATATGCTGTAATATACATGTGTGAATATTTTATATCACAGCAGTCCAAACACGTCTCGACATAAATTTCAGGTCAACTGGTTCCGACCGGTTAAATGCAATTTCGACCCTACCTCCACTGGTCAGGTAACCCTACTCCCTATTTACTAATCGACCACTGGTCACCATTAATTAAACTTACTGACCTCCTATTGACCTATTTATGACGGCCCTGCTGAAACTCTCCGGACCGTTGATGAGCTCGCTAGAATAGTATTGAGCGGAAGAACTGATTGAAGGTGAGGTACGTCCTACTCACGACTCTATCTGACTGGTCAGCGTACATTACACGACAAACAATTGCGTAAATAGTGTGCGCACCGCCGATATCGGGGCGTTATTTTCTGGAACTACATGCGCTTAACCAAAACCAACACCGCCGCTTTTCTGCGGCAAACACACTTACGTAGTACTGAAATCGAGGGATGAATCAGCATGTGTTCACTGATGCATGTTCACCACTTATATTGGTACATCATTTAATGGGCAAACATGAACTATGCGTAATGTACATAGACTCTATTGTACATTTTTTTCTATAAATGTGTCATTTGGACTTGTGAACGTACATAGTGAAAAATGGGTGACAGCAAAGTATTTTACTCGGTCTTACCTGCTTTAATGGTCGCGATTTCCTGTTGCAGTTTTTCGGTCTCGTCTGTTAATTTAGAAGCCAGAAGCCTGACCTGGGCCTGTAAATCAGTCACCGAACTTTTCAATAACCGTTCTTCCGTGGGCGTGTAACTGCACTCGCTCGCTGACACATTGAAAGTGCACGAGCAGTGCGAGTCTTCGGACGTAGCACGTTGTCCGTCTGCCACACACAAGACGACCAACAATATGCCTAAACGTAGAATCGATTTCAGCATGTTGTCCTCAAAACAACTTTTTCTTGCACAAACCGCGACCGTCTGTTGTGTGGCACGTTTTCGCAAGTAACGCTCAACAGGCAACTGAGAAGTACACATGTGATTACCGAGAACTAACCAGTGTGGCACAGCTGTTTATCAGCGGTTCAACCTATCAGCCGACAGCTGTATTCGATATACCCACTCCCTACCTAAAAAGCTGTTGTATGTCGGTATGCAGCCTGTTTGGCAGCCTAACCTAAGCTGAGGTGCATTTCGCATAACGCCCCCTGAACAGTCAACCGGGCGATATAAATGTTGTTGTAACCAGAGCCTGGCAAAGCGGACATTGAGCGGTTTATATCAGCCGACAGCTGTATTCAATACACCACTCCCTACCTAAAAAGCTGTTTTAGTTAATGTCCAACTCATGCAGGCATTGATAAGTTTCATACGGGCAACATGTTTTGACAACTGGTTTGCCTTAAGATTGTCGTCAATACAGTGAGGATATCCGGACAACCACTGAATTTGCGAATTGTTCCAATGTATATCATATGAGAAAGGATGCAGTTATTTCTGCATAAACAACTTCGAGACATTAACTATAATATTCACAATATACAATAAACTACTTTTATTAACATACTGAAATGTGTTGCGCCATTAAACATGTAATATGTTTTCATATAAATGTAAATCAGGTGAAAACTGCAAATAATATAGCATGCAAAAAAGACATATGACACTATGCATTAAATGAAGAACATTACAAATTCTCAGCCAAAGATGACCAGAATGAAAATGCACAATAGTATGCCCATGTTGTTGACGTTCTCCGTACCACGGAAGTAAGAGTCCATTACGTAAACACCACAGTGAGAGTTTCGTGTGAATGGTGTATATCAGTTGTGGGTACGTTTTTAATGGAAAAAAAACGAGTTGATGATATCGCAAGAAACAATGGAACCAGCATAATCAATACATTCATTGAACGTACGTTGTGTTACTTACGTTTAGCTTACATGAGTACATGTTATGATTTATCACCTTAATAGTTATGAATGATCGTGATTCTTCAATTTGTCTGTAAAAATATAATACATTATTCTGGATGGTGGCAACAGGCTTGTTTTATTGTCTGCATTAATGCCACGGATGCCACTCTGATCTGTTCCATAGCTCGCATGTAGTTATGCAACTGTCTCAAGGCACTGACGCTCCATTTGTACTCGCGAGACTACAGGGTTAAACGAGCGACTTTTATCATATTTTGTCAGACGAGCACCAATACACACGTGGAAGACAAATTTATGTTTATTGTCAAAGTAAATAATGAACGTGCAACACAAATATACAAACACAACATAATACAATCAATTAGCAGTAATTATCTTTGATGTTATTTACCGAAAAACGGTATATGTTGAAAGATATATGTTTCCAATAATAGTCTGAATTTACACAAGGTTTCATTAACTATTCAGTGTTTCTCTTGATATCAATTATTGTTAAGCTTGTTAAATTATAAGTATTGTAATAAATAAATAATAAATGTCGCATTTAGCTCAAAACAGTATGAGCATAATTACCAATTATCATCAAGACCATTGCCAACACACTAAAGCAGTTTTCTTCTTTTATTGCTAAACGATTTAATACTCTTTACTGTTGTGGAGAGGTGTATGAAATGTTTCTAATTTACGTAGATAATATGACAGATGGAGAAAGTGTTAAATGAACACTACAAACATATTGCCACTAAAGTGAAAATGATGCATTATTAGTTTGTATACTACATGTTCTACTATAATAAACGTATTTGTCGAAGTAAACAACTAGTTGACTGAACACATTGAACATAATTGTTTATCATGTGTGCATCTACTTGTTCAAAATGTATGCATTCTATGACAACCGATCAACATCTAGCCAATGACGTTGTCTGCATCTTCTACGTCGACCTCCTCGACAATGAAGCGGACCGTTTCTTTCCATCCAGTCCAGCTATCGCCGGCGTTATATGGCCCCTGTTCGACACAGTCTTCAACGTTCCATGAGACGTGCACATCGCCGGCGGCTATGCCTCGGCAGTAGCCCTCCACTGAAACAGAACATCTTCACTGTAGCGACAACTACAGCGTGATGCTTTTCAAAGGCATAACAAAAAGGACGAATTCTAGTAATCCCAAATAGCATGTATGTATGCGTGTGTGCGTGTGCGTGCGTGCGTGCGTGCGTGCGTGCGTGCGTGTGTGTGTGTGTGTGTGTGTGTGTGTGTATGTTTCACATATATAAATCTGTGTTTGCATGCATGCATGCATGCATGTATGTTTGTATGTACGTACGTACGTACGCATGTATGTTCGCACGCGTGCGTTCGCACAAATGCAGGAATACAATTAGTGGTTACCTAGTTAATATTTGCTGTATGGCATATTTGATTAACAAACATGAAAATGTACGCCACGATGCAACATCATATACAGCATCATATTAAATAGAAAGGTTGTTATTGTCTAAAGTCTCGTAGAATGCGGCCTATGATATTTGACACATCAGTTTAATTTTTTTTAATATCCTGATATGGATAGTCCATCTACTAACAGTAGGCGCAAACGCGTTGGACAATATTTGGAATATCTTGTTTATGACAAATATAACAAAAATAATATATTAAAATACATTCACATCAAGCAGAAATCAGTATAAAAATTAATGGAAGACTTCGCATTAATGATGCATCGACACGTTGCCACATTTTGTTACAGAACACATTATTGACCAAGTAAAGCATAGTTTAATACGTTAAGCGTGCGGGGTGCGTGCGTGCGTTCGCACAAATACAGGAATACAATTAGTGGTTACCTAGTTAGTTTTTGCTACACACTTAGAAAACAGCGTTACATGTGTGGCAAACCGCATTAGCTAAGACTGGTAAAATGTCACGCAGTTAAATAAAAATACACAAAAATGTCACAGTAAAGGAAAATAGCATGTCATGCAGTTAAAGAAAATGACTGCGAATTGTCTCGCAGTTAAAGAAAATGTCAACTGTCGCATATTGTGTGTCTACCGGCGGAAAAGTATACACATTTTAAAAGCTTGCAACAATGCTTCCATTCACGAGACTACCAATGAAACACGAATGCTAAAATAGTTGTTGATGTCACTGCAGTCGTTGCGCATTCTTTGTTCTTTTTCTTTCATACACCCAGTCAAGAAAATTACAGCATAATTTAATCTCTTTGACAAATTCACAATTAACTCTGAATTAAGTGCTCGCTTAACAGTAGATATTACAGGATAGTTCACAGTCGTGTTATCCAGGTGTCGAAAAAGGCCTGCAATAAGTATTTGTCACGATTTTTGATAAAATCTGATAAGGTTCGTTTGTCTAGGGGTAAATCAATAACGGTGGATGGGCCGACGTGACTTTCTTCGTTTGTGGGTTCCGATAATCTGTAAATACTGTGGCAACTATACGCGATATATATGAGACAATAACACCGTAATGAACAGTTTGCACATTTATTACATAAACAATTAAACAATATGTTCTCGTCACAGTCAATCATATATTACTATAAATATCTTCCTCTCTTATATATATTACAATATGCATTCGTAACAACAACAACCATATATTATAACAAATATGTTTCTCACTATATATATACAAACGAACCTTATCAGATTTTATCAAAAATCGTGACATTTGGGACCTCGTCCTCCGGGATTGATAGTACACAAGTAAAATTTGCGGATGGACAAATGTGTACGGAGTTTTAAAAATATTTACATGGCAATATACGCTGATATGATATAAGAGAATGCACATTGTATAAACAACAATTGAAATTATGATTTATGAGTCAGCATGAATTGTCATGTTATGAAACATTGTATCCGTCGTATGTCCCAGGTAAAACTCCGAATGACGCTCGTTATATAATGATTATCTAAAGAATTTCATAACACGGAGAAGTATATAGTTTCTTTTATCATATATTGGGTAGACGTACTCTTAGTTATGGTTAAGTAACTACATCTATCATCTGTAAGAGTTAAGAAATCAGAAATCATTATTTAACAAGGCATAGTTATTTCCATGGACGTTTAGTCAGGAAGATAACTGAAATAGTTCATTTTATGTAAATGACTATCGACTATCTAGTACAGGATAGAATAGCATCTATTTATAGTTAGGCCTAGACTAGAATTAGATGGCTTATAAATTGTAGATCTCGAAAGAAGACTACAATAGTTACAGTTGAATTTGGGGTAGTACCCAGAACTGTATATTGGTTTCCTGAACACTGGTGTAACAGTAGCTTTGTTACTAGATTTTCCGAGTTAGTGATTATTATCACTTTAACACTATTAAGTTAGTGTGATATCCATTTAGCTGGTGGTAGCTCATGGACTAGTGTATATCTTGAAGGAAGATTACACTAGATACAGTTGAATTTGGGGTAGTACCCAGAACTGTGGATTAGTTTCTTAAGCACTGGATTAACAGTGGCTTTGTTACTAGAATTTCCAAGTTAGTGATATTATTCACTTATCGTAGCACTATTAACTTAGTGTTCGAGTTTTTGCCATAATTACGTATAACTATTGGTAGTGTGGCTTAGGCCAAGGATAGTCAGTGGGTGTACACATGACTCTTTAAGTATCTGAAAGGGAGGATACTAGGAACTTTATTGTCTAAAGTTTAAACATTTTAGCACTGCAAGAGTTCAGTAGCTATTATTGTTAGTTTGCATATATCTTAGAAAGGTATTGCGATTAATACAGTCAAACTTGGAGTATCCATACCCAAGACTGTATATTTGTTTCCAAGCGCTGGATTAACAGCAGCTTTGGATTTTCTCGATATCTCATACGAGATAGTTGAACAAATAGTAGATCCATTAGTATTATTATACTATTGTTGAATTTGAAATTTCATTCGAAACCTTGATTATTCATTATGGACATGATTAGTCAAACCGAGTTAGGAGAAAGGTACGGTTTAGTAGGTCAAGAGCTTCTTAACTTTGTGAAAGCTGAACAAGATAAAGAACGTACTGCCAGAGCATTAGAAAGGGAGTTAGAGAAGGAACGGGTAGAGTTAGAGAAAGAACGAGTAGAGAGAGATAGGGAAACGGCCAGGATCCAAGCAGAACTAGAAAAGGCAAGAGATGAACGAGAATCCTTGTTAATTGAAAAAAAAATTTAGCTAGCCGAATTGTCTCAGAATTTCAACAACAGTAATGATTCTGCAGCCACATCCATGCAGAATCACCCATCAGTAAACCACGGGCCTAGATTACCTATGTTTTCAGAGACCAAAGATGAGTTAGATTCGTACTTGCAGCGATTTGAACGTTATGCTGCAAATGAAAGATGGCCACGTGATTCCTATGCTCTTAACCTAGCATCTCTTTTGACGGGAAAGGCTTTAAATGTTTATTCTCGACTACCCCTCGCCTTGGCGAATGATTATGATATTTTGAAGAAGGCTCTTCTTCAACAATACCAACTGACGGTTGATGACTATCGTAAAAAGTTTTACTATACGAAGAAAAATGCGGATGAAAACGCCACTCAGTATGTGAGTAGGCTTGAACATTTCTTAAATTCCTGGATCCAGTTATCGGAAATTTCCGAAACATTCGAGTCCTTGAAAGAATTCTTGCTACAGGATCAGTTCCTAAACTCATGTCCCAAGGAATTGGCAACTTTCATCAGGGAACATTCCCCATCGAATCTAGAGACCATGATAGATTTGGCCAACAAATTCAATTTGGCACATAATGCCCCAAGTCACGAAAAAGAAAGAAAAGGAAAACATTCGCCTCATCAGGGTGGGGATCATATGTCACCGAATCATCCTCATCATGTAAGATCTGAGATAAATTCATCTAGACCTCCTTTCTCAAGCATTCGTTGTTATTTGTGTCACCGGCCGGGACACAAAGCTAACGAATGTCGGGTGCAACCCACTCGACCAAATCATTTCAACAAAGGACATAGTGAATTTCCAAAACATGTCAACGGAAATACAGGGATAGTTATGTCTTCGCACGATTGCTCTATCGATAATGATAAAGTTCAACTGAGTTGCGGTTGTAGTATTCCCATAATGGGAAGTGCTTGTGTCGACCACATCACCAATCTCCCCACTTCAATTGGATTCATAGGCAAAGAAAGAGTCCATGTTCTTCGTGACACGGGATGCAACGGTGTAGTGATTAGAAAAGGGCTGGTAAACCCGAAAGATTTCACCGGAAACCATAAACTCATGATGTTGTTGGACCGCACCATTATAAAGGTGCCGGTTGCCCATTGTCATGTAAATACTCCTTGGTATTCAGGCTCTACAGATGTTTTATGCATTGATGACCCAGTTTATGATCTAATCATAGGAAATGTAGAAGGAGTCCACTCTTTCATTGACCCCAGTACAGAAAGTGATAGTGAAGAAGAAAAGATCTTGTTTGCCGAAAACAAGTCAGTAGAAGACCATCCTAATCTCATCACTCCAAACGATTCTTTTCCAGAAGAGATAGAATCAAAGAGCACAGAAATAAAAACCCAAACTTTGGGATGTGTAGGAAGGGCAAGAAATGATGGTATTATTGAAAATCATGGGAATGAGCCATTGATAGTAAGACCTCCCATTGATATCAACGTTTCCGCTTGCAATTTCAAACAGGCGCAAAAAGATGATCTTTCCTTGAGGAAATTGTTCCTTTTAGCACAACGAGACAAGAATTTCACCCAGAACAAACATGTTATGAGTTGGTACGAAGTTAGAGGTGAAGTCCTTTTCAGATTGTTTCATCCAAACAAATCAGAAAACATACAGAAACAGTTAGTAATCCCTCACAAATTCCGACAGCAGGTACTTCAAATTGGCCATGAAACGTTACTTTCAGGACATCAAGGTAACAAGAAGACACTTCAACGCATCATGTTGAATTTCTATTGGCCCGGTATTTCTGGGGAAGTAAAACGTTTCTGTGCCTCTTGTGACATTTGCCAACGCACAAGGGCAACGTTAAGCGTGCTCCTTTGCAGAAGATGCCTATCATCAATACACCTTTTCAAAAGGTATCGATTGATTTAATCGGACCCCTTTCCCCAGTTACGGAGAGAGGAAATAGATGGATACTTACATTAGTAGACTCTGCTACCCGCTACCCTGAGGCCGTTGCATTACAAACAACCAATACGGTAGAGGTTGCTGAAAAGCTACTGGGTATATTTTCTCGAGTGGGATTCCCATCCCAAGTCCTATGCGACAATGGATCACAATTTACCTCCAAAATGATGGAAGAAGTAGCAAGGTTACTCTCAACAAAGTTCGTTCACACTTCCTTATATCACCCCATGTCTAATGGATTGTGCGAAAGGTGGAATGGCACCTTGAAAACTATGCTCAAAAGAATGTCATCAGAACTACCCCGCGATTGGGACAGATATCTTGAACCTTTAATGTTTGCATATCGTGAAGCCCCACAGGAAAGCACAGGGTTTTCTCCTTTTGAATTATTGTATGGGAGAACTGTCAAGGGTCCTATGTATGTTTTGAGAAAGTTGTGGACAAATGAAACCATGCAGGAAGAAGTATCAAATGTATATCAATACGTAGTTGATTTAAGAAACAGACTTGAGAAAACATGTGAATTAGCAGCCGAAAATCTCCGAAATGCTCAGAGCAAATACAAATCACATTTTGACAAAAAGTCCAAAATGAGAATCTTAGAAGAAGAAGAAAAAGTCCTAATCCTCCTGCCAACAGAGAAAAACAAATTGCTTATGCAATGGAAAGGTCCATTCACAGTAAAGGAAAAGATAGGACCAACAGATTACCGAATCCAAATGGGAAACAAGACAAAAATCTTTCACATAAACATGCTGAAGAGATACATCGAAAGACCAGAAATTAACTTAGGAATCACCGCTGCGATCCTAGATTATGAAGACAGCGAGTATTTGGAAGTAGATCCATTGCTAGACAAAAGACAAGAAACCTTTCGAAATGTTCATGTAGCATCCCAGTTGTCATCAAAAAAAAAAAAAAAGTACAACAAATTCTGGAAGAATTTTCTGAAATCTTTTCAGACATTCCAGGGTGTGTCAAAGATACGCAACATGCAATATCTTTAAACACAAATATACCCATCAAAGTCAAACCCTATCCTATTCCCTTCACAAAGATCGAAGCAGCTGAGAAGGAAGTTTCAAAGATGTTAGAAATGGATATTATCGAGCCTTCTAATTCTCCGTATAGCGCTCCTTTACTGTTAGTAAAGAAAAGTGATGGATCATTTAGACCTTGTATTGATTTCCGGAAATTGAACAAGGCCACCAAATTTGATTCAGAGCCTATCCCAAACCCTGAAGACATTTACGTCAAGTTAAATTCAAAGAAATACTTTACAAAGATTGATTGTTGCAAAGGATACTGGCAAATATTGATGAATGATGAAGACAGAGAAAAAACAGCTTTTTCCACTTCAAAGGGTTTGTTTCACTTTAAACGTATGCCTTTCGGTTTAGTAAATGCCGGTGTTACGTACTGCCGTATGATGAGGAAATTGCTGTCAGACATCGATTGTGTTGATAGTTATGTCGATGACATTCTGGTGCATACCTCCACATGGGAGGAACATTTGTCGATACTCCATTAACTTTTTGATAGAATAAGACTTTCCGGTTTAACCGTGAAACCCACAAAATGTTACATAGGGGAGAAGTCCGTTGGTTTCATTGGTCATGATGTGAAACAGAATTTCCTGGCAACTCAACAAGACAAAGTGGTCAAGGTATTAAATGCCCCTATTCCAAAAACGAAGACTCAAATCAGAGCATTCTTAGGGTTAGTAGGATACTATTCACGCTTTATACCCAATTATGCGAGTATAGCAGCCCCGCTCACAGATCTTACAAAGAAAGGATTACCTACACAAATTATCTGGAACGAAAAGGCGAATCAAGCGTATGAATCTTTAAAGACCATATTGTGTGAACATCCAGTCCTTAGGTTACCAAACTTTGACAAGACTTTCATTCTTCGCACAGATGCGTCTGGAGTAAGATTGGGTGCCATGTTAATGCAAGAATACAATGGCGATTCCCACGTTATTACTTATACAAGTAAAAAATTATCATCAGCACAATGTGCTTACTCTACCATGGAAAGAGAATGCTTAGCCATAGTTTGGGCATTAGAGAAATTCTATAAATATTTATATGGACGAAAATTCATCATCCAAACGAATCATCAACCTTTGGCTTATCTCAAGTCAGCAAAACTAAACAATCATCGTTTGATGAGATTGGCATTGAAACTTCAACCTTTTCATTTTCATGTCGAAGTAATTCCAGGACCTAAGAATGTCGGATCAGATTTCCTTAGTCGAATACACGATTAAAGGAAAATTTTAGCCCGGTAAAAAAGGGGTACCTCCCATTACGCCGAAGACCTTTGCAGTGTCAAAGGGTTGAAGGTTTGATTTTTTATAACATTGTTTTCTACACGTTAATTAACTACAAGTAATGATACGATAGAAATGGGCTTCAAAATATGATTTCGAATTTCATTCATGAAGCGGTGGATACAAATCATAATATCATTAATTTATCTCTTAACGGAACAATAAAGTTACAGAAGAGATTTATTCCCCGGAGTGCATAGGCATATGATTTTTCATCCTATTGCAAGAGCATTGAAAAAAAAGAGGGGAGGATTGTCACGGTTTTTTATGTCAACGCTCTTATCGATAAACAACACTATATTATTTTGATCCACATGGAAGTATCTATTTTCGTGTTTTCAGTGTTGTATTTACATATATAGATAAATTCATCAAGTAATGGTACATATATATATATATATATATATATATATATATATATATATATATATATATATATATATATATATATATATATATATATATATATATATATATATATATATATATATATATATATAAGATTACTAATCATCCATAGAAAGAAGAGTTTTAGTCACCTTGCATACGAACGAACGCTCAGTTCAAACGAATCTTACCGTACCATAGTAACGGTAAACATGAAATTTATTCGTCATATAGAATCTACTATTTAGTGATCTATGTTCCATGCAAAGTTCTAGTTTTATAGTTCATTATTTTACCCTGGTTAAATACTTTATTATAAAAGGTCGATCATTTATTTACCAAATCGTCGGTATAACGGATACGACAAAACTTGGTTACCTAAGACTTATTTCATTGATTAACGAATGTCGTTAAGGGCCGGGTGCAAAACGCACGTAAAATTCCCGCCGACACCGGTAATTTACATCTAAAATATGACGTAGAGACGCTGAAATTATCAAGAGATACGATCTGATTGGTTAGATCCAAAATACCTCCAAACCCGTTAGTAGCGTCGGTAACGACAGCGAGCGTCATTCGGAGTTTTATCCTGATCGGAGAAGGACGTACTTTTGTTTACTACCGCGTGTGTGCGCCGCTCGTTTATTAACGATGTAAAATTCAACTTAGGGCGAACAATGCCCTGTTTAGTTATTAAGTTGATATGTTAAATTTATAGTATTCTGATAAGGATGAATTAATCCTTACAAGATGTTACGGTTCTGTAGAGTAGTAATCTTTTGATAGAAATGTAACCTTAGCCCATATTTATTCCAAGTCTTCTAAATTCTACATGTGAATGAATATACCGAAACGCTCAACCTGATGATCGCACACCCGATGAATCGATGCACATGTATGACAACTCTTCACTTAAGATTCTGCGAGACGTTTCGACCTGATGATCGCGTGACAGCCAAACTTCTACGTCTGCTACGACACTTTGGAATTCCGACCATGAACCACAAATCGTTCGTCCTGATGATCGCGTGATTCTTCTACATATTCCGTTCCGTCGACAACGCGCCAGTTATTCTTCAATTTCGATCGTCAGTGTTAGCAAATCCCTGTGACGACCCAGGGTAGGAGTTCTTGATAGGTTTACTTGATTTATTCTCCCACATCTAAGGAGAGGATGTGTGCACAGTTTCGGACCTTGTATTCATATGAACGCTATTTCCCGGTAAGCTGGAAAAATTGTCTGTAATTAGATTTTAGTAGAATATTCCGTGTCAATGGTATTAGGGTAGTAACATAACCGTTAGAGATCGATAACAGGTATATATATATAGCAAGGGAGATATTTATTATAATATATGGTTGTTGAGGTTGCAAATACATATTATAATATAATATATAGTGAGAAACATATTTGTTATAATATATGGTTGTTGTTGTTACGAATGCATATTGTAATATATATAAGAGAGGAAGATATTTATAGTAATATATGATTGACTGTGACGAGAACATATTGTTTCATTGTTTATGTAATAAATGTGCAAACTGTTCATTACGGTGTTATAGTCTCTTATATATATCGCGTATAGTTGCCACAGTATTTACAGATTATCGGAACCCACAAACGAAGAAAGTCACGTCGGCCCATCCACCGTTATTTATTTACCCCTAGACAAATGAACCTTATCAGATTTTATCAAAAATCGTGACATTTGGGGGCTCGTCCGGGATTTGCTAACACTGACGATCGAAATTGAAGAATAACTGGCGCGTTGTCGACGGAACGGAATATGTAGAAGAATCACGCGATCATCAGGACGAACGATTTGTGGTTCATGGTCGGAATTCCAAAGTGTCGTAGCAGACGTAGAAGTTTGGCTGTCACGCGATCATCAGGTCGAAACGTCTCGCAGAATCTTAAGTGAAGAGTTGTCATACATGTGCATCGATTCATCGGGTGCGCGATCATCAGGTTGAGCGTTTCGGTATATTCATTCACATGTAGAATTTAGAAGACTTGGAATAAATATGGGCTAAGGTTACATTTCTAACATAAGATTACTACTCTACAGAACCGTAACATCTTGTAAGGATTAATTCATCCTTATCAGAATACTATAAATTTAACATATCAACTTAATAACTAAACAGGGCATTGTTCGCCCTAAGTTGAATTTTACATCGTTAATAAACGAGCGGCGCACACACGCGGTAGTAAACAAAAGTACGTCCTTCTCCGATCAGGATAAAACTCCGAATGACGCTCGCTGTCGTTACCGACGCTACTAACGGGTTTGGAGGTATTTTGGATCTAACCAATCAAATCGTATCTCTTGATAATTTCAGCGTCTCTACGTCATATTTTAGATGTAAATTACCGGTGTCGGCGGGAATTTTACGTGCGTTTTGCACCCGGCCCTTAACGACATTCGTTAATCAATGAAATAAGTCTTAGGTAACCAAGTTTTGTCGTATCCGTTATACCGACGATTTGGTAAATAAATTATCGACCTTTTATAATAAAGTATTTAACCAGGGTAAAATAATGAACTATAAAACTAGAACTTTGCATGGAACATAGATCACTAAATAGTAGATTCTATATGACGAATAAATTTCATGTTTACCGTTACTATGGTACGGTAAGATTCGTTTGAACTGAGCGTTCGTTCGTATGCAAGGTGACTAAAACTCTTCTTTCTATGGATGATTAGTAATCTTATATATATATATATATATATATATATATATATATATATATATATGTACCATTACTTGATGAATTTATCTATATATGTAAATACAACACTGAAAACACGAAAATAGATACTTCCATGTGGATCAAAATAATATAGTGTTGTTTATCGATAAGAGCGTTGACATAAAAAAACCGTGACAGTATTCCAGTCTCTAGCCTGAGATCACATCATAGAGCACCGTAGCACTAACAAGACAACTTGGTTCACCGTGCTGGTGTCAAGAAAAACAGGCTGTATAAAGCATTTGTTATATCTAGATATGCTGAATCTGCGCATAAATACAAAACGTATGAAAGCAAATTAACAGCTATATTAAGACTCATTAAAACAGCACTACAGAGAAACAATGTTAAGGGTACGTGGAAAATATTAAACTGAGTAATTAACAAACATTTCAACACACCAATATATCCTGATATTTTTATGACGAATAACAAACCACTTTCAGAAAAGAGAGAGATAGCAATTGGATTTAATACTTTTTTTTTTACAAATGGTGGTCCAAATCTAGCAAAACATATTTAATTGTCTGATAACGATGTGTCTATATAATGCAATCAATGAAGAGCATGCAAATAGACAAATACAACATGTGGTAAACTAATATTTAGGTTTCAAGAATGGTGACTGTAGTTGTATCTTATACCACCCAATTAAGCCCTAACTAAAAGGTTTATTTCATAGATACAGTAGAACCAGTTGCAAGCAGCACCCGTTGGAAACAGCCACCCCTTAAACCCCGTGTTTTTGTCCGATATACACATTTGTATATCTCGCCAGCCTCTGTAGTCAGACCAATTTATCTTGTCACATGGGTGGCCTATTTAGAGGACTCTGATGCGTACGTATTGCAAATTGAACACAATGAGGACAACTAGTTTATTTTTTATTTTGTATGGCGAGAGGCCCGTTCAACGATTGCGATATTGTGAAACGAGGATATGTTCACCAACCAAAATAAAACTTCGTTTGAAGGTAGGCAGACGTCTAGAGAGGTTAGCCACATTATAAAATTACCTTGGTGGCCATGTTAATGTTTTGTCTGATTATAAGAAAACGTGATCATCAAAAATTCTAAAAATAATTTTTTCACCATTCATTTTTTATCAACTGGATGAAGCTGATATACCCTGTCATATTTATATTATTCGTGCAGCCCAAGGTCAAGGATGTCTGTATATGAAATATACAAAGACAAAATGCGATACCAGGCCAAGGCAGCTGTAGGGGTAGCACATTGGGATTAAAATATAATACACAAAATATGCGATACGCATACACACACCCAGGATAGTTTAACAATACTGTTGTCGATATTGTTTGAGATTGTTCAAAGTGTACAGTAGGAAAAATATATAAGATAAAACCTTTCATATATTTATATTGTAGGTTAGTGATGTTAAACACATGCTGTCATAGCATCATTACTTCAATGCCGCAGGAAATCTAAGAACGAAGTAGTGCAGATGACACACTACAGCTCCGCATAGTGCTTACATTTCCAATAATTTATATTAAATGCATAGTCTGAAATAATAGATAAAAAGATGACATCACAATTGTCATAAAATAAAGAAGAACTTTGGGAATAATATGTGATTGGAATACAATGTAATGATGAAGATAGCTATACGACGAAGGATGTCACACGTAACTTTGATTAGGACATGTTGAACAGCTGACCGAAGTGGTTATTCTCAATACAAGAGTGTGACAACATAACATAAGCGTGTTTGCCTTATGAACCGAAAGCCAGCAAGGTGGTAATGAAGACAGCGACAAGTGTAATGCTTACACCCAGAGGGTATATAATATAATATACACCCAGAAGGTATACAATATAATACTAGTAGTAACACATACTGCATACATTTTCTTGTGTAGTAACCTATTTCAAATATAAACTGAATTATGATAAACAAAATAATATATATCATGGAAATAACGATTTCATGTAGTAAATAATGTGCACTTTAAAAGTGCAAATAATATATTCACTTGGGCACTGTCATCATAATAATTATTATGGAGAATTACAGGAAATTTTTTGTACATGATCTACGATTTATCAAGTGTCAAAATCGATCTATAATTAAATTATGTGACTGGTTTTCAGCTAACATTACGATCAAGGCATTGCTTAGACTTGGCTGTCAAACAAATAATAATGACTTGACAAGCAGGAGTGTTCCATAATGTGTCTAGATATATCCGTTATAATTAATATTTTGATAGATAATAAAAACAAAGATAGTACAGATTCAATTTCAAACAGTCAAGTGTAAATTGGAAGAGTACACTATGTTATCATTGATTTATATCAGAGCATTACGATCCAATTTATTTTCAAACAAATATTCATATAATTGCTTGATTTTTTTTATACCAAACATGCCATAACTTTGTAAGAAAATTTAAAATTGTGTCAGTTTTAACAGGTTGTCGGGTAAATTCCAGACTTGTCAAATTTTATTGTTTGACTGCTTTTATACTTCTAGTTGATAAGATACAAGGCGAACGGTTTAATTTCGATACGCCACCATAAAGGGGTATCATATGACCAGACACCCGTTGCGGCCACCTTTAATACATTCAATAAAAAATGGTACAGCAAAAATGACACATGGTTTGGAAAATTGTACAGAAATTTCATACAGTTTATAAAATGACAGACATAGCACAGGGCTAACGTCATTCTGTTATGACGCTCGTATATACAGTTAGCAAATTAAAGTGCTCTACAATTAACTAAGATTAGTCATACAATGCAAGTGTACCAAAACATACATAAACTATACATGCAGTTCTTACAACTATGCAGGTTGTTACATCGATCATAACAGCGCTAGCCGCACCCCGTTCGTTGCTAAGGCAACCGGAGTCCACAGTCCACAGTCCACTCGTTCGTCTATGCTTATGTACTTTTCTCGCCCAGTGTGTTTAACTAACTCTCTGCTATAGCGCGCCCCGGCAGGCGTGGTATAAAATAATAATTCATAATCATATTATTTAATACTTGTAGTGTTTTTGTTTATATTACTATATTCTGACAACTATGTTCATAATTAATTGTTTTATACTTCTTGCATTGTTTGGTTAGTTATAACAAATATAGTATAATCATACGCAGAGTTTGTTCTTTCCTTCTCAGAACCTAACTTAGATAGATTTAAGTGCAAATGACCGGCTTATCGTTAAACTTGTTCAGACTTGCATACGTCCAGTGTGCGAACCAACGCTTTAACAACAATGCTAATATCACTACAGAAAAACGTGTTATTTATCACGTGCATTTCCCGAGTACCTTAGCATACAGGTGAATGTGGTAAATACTTAGTTTCAATGCGTTAAAATGCAACTAAATACGATAATTACTTAGTTAAAAAGCGTTACCATACAGCTAAATGGGGGTAATTACTTAGCTTACAAGCGTTAACATACAGCTAAATGTGGTAATTCCTTAGTTAAAAAGCAGTAACATACAGCTAAATATGGTAATTCCTTAGCTAAATAGGGTTAACACACAGCTAGTTGCGGTAATTACTTAGCTTAAAAGCGTTAACATACAACTAAATGTGGTAAAAAATATTTAGTTAAAAAGCGCTAACATACAGCCAAATGCGGTAATTATTTAGCTAAAAAGCGCTAACATACAGCTAAATGTGGTCATTTATTAGCTAAACAGTTTTAACATATGTGGTAATTACTTAATTTAAAAGCGTTAACTTGCAACTATATATGGTACTTACTTAGCTAAAAATGCTAATTATTTAGCTAAAAGTTGTATCTGCTTAGCTTGAAACCATTAACATGTCTTAGCTAAACAGCTTGAACATATGTGGTAATTACTTAACTTAAAAGCGTTAACTTGCAACTAAATAATGGTACTTACTTAGCTAAAAATGCTAATTACTGGCTAAAAGTTGTACTTGCTTAGCTTAAAACTTTTAACATGCAGGTAAATATAGTAAATGATTAGCTTAAAATCGCTAACATACAGCTAAATGTGCTAATTGCTTAGCTTAAAAGCGTTAACGTACAGCTAAATGTGGTAATTACCTTGCTAAAAAAAAGTTAACATAGAGCTAAATGTAGTACATGCTTAGCTAAATAGCGTTAACATGCAGTTAAAAGTGATACTTTGCTTCGCCTGGTCAATCAGAATATAAGGGGTCTGTGAGTAACACGATCCGTATGAAACTAAAGTCCAGTTCTTTTTATAGCTAGGTGAAGGAACAAACACACTACACTACATATGTGTGCTTTATTGAAACAACAGTGTTATATAAGCAAGCATCATGTGTGTGTGTGCGTGTGCGTTTGCGTGTGCGTGTGCGTGTGCGTGTGCGTGTGCGTGTGCGTGTGCGTTTGCGTTTGCGTTTGCGTTTGCGTGTGCGTCTAAAGCGATGCCTGCTGCCGGACTTCAACGCCACCGTAGAACGAACAATGACATTTTTGCTCCTTGACCTATTCTACTATTTTATATTTTCGTTATATGTCAATATTTTAAAATAATGTACCCATATTTAATTATATTACGATGCTTTACTATGATATCCTATGTCATTATTTTTAAATATTTAATAAAATTTGCTCGTACTCTTATTTGATAGGAGGGTGTCGCGTAATGGTTATACTGTAGGAGTTACGGCTAAACTGTAGGAGTTACGGCTAAACTGTAGGAGTTACATATAAACTGTAGGAGTTAAGGGTAAACTGTAGGAGGTATGGGTAAATTGTAGGAATTATGGGTAAATTGTAGGAATTATGGGTAAACTGTAGGAGTTATGGGTAAAGTGTAAGAGCGCATTATTTTAAAATAGTGACATATAACGAAACTATGCAACATACAGCTAAATGTGGTAATTACTTTGCTAAAAAGTGTTAACGTGCAGCTAAATGTGGCAATTACTTAGCTAAACAGCTTGAACATATGTAGTAATTACTTAACTTAAAAGCGTTAACTTGCAACTAAATAATGGTACTTACTTAGCTAAAAATGCTAATTACTGGCTAAAAGTTGTACTTGCTTAGCTTAAAATTTTAACATGCAGGTAAATATGGTAAATAATTAGCTTAAAATCGCTAACATACAGCTAAATGTGCTAATTACTTAGCTTAAAAGCGTTAACGTACAGCTAAATGTGGTAATTACCTTACTAAAAAAAAAAAGTTGACATACCTAAATATAGTACATATTTAGCTAAATAGCGTTAACATGCAGTTAAAAGTGATACTTAATATGCTAAAAGCGTTAACATACAAATAAAAGCGATATTTACTTAGCTTAAACGTGTTAACACGCAGATCAATGTGGTAATCACTTAACTTAAAAGCATTACATACGTAACTAAGTGTGACAAAATACATATAAAAGCGGTATTTTCTTAGACAAATCGTTACTCTTTCTCATTACTCGTGCTATGTATGTATCATACGATAACCAATGCCCTAAATATGTTAGATGTACGCAACTCGTCGATGCATACCCGCTGTCTTTATTAGCCAGGCAGGACGTCACGTGGTCTACTCTTCTTAGAGACACGACAAAAAGAATAATAATGAAATCCGAATTTCATCTTAGCGGGCAGCATTGTGCAAATGACGGGCTTATCTTTCAACTTGTTCAGACTTGCATACATCCAGTGGGCGAACCAACGCTTTAACTACAGCGCTAATATGATTACTGTTAAAACGCGCATTTCCCGAGTACCATAATCCACTAGTCAGCTGTTTGGTGTTATATTACGGAATACGTGGTGAATACATCTACTCGTACGGACTACCGCCGCTACACGGCGCATTTCGCGTGTTCCTGAACGAACATTGTTCCGAGTGGACTCACAATGCCAAGAGAGTTCAGAGTCCTTTA
Source organism: Lamellibrachia columna (assembly GCA_963662155.1). Taxonomy (NCBI): domain Eukaryota; kingdom Metazoa; phylum Annelida; class Polychaeta; order Sabellida; family Siboglinidae; genus Lamellibrachia; species Lamellibrachia columna. The sequence goes on from OY759269.1 coordinate 15,742,629, forward strand.
TCTAACGTGTGCGGACAATACTGCATAGCTTATTTGGTGCTTCGATGTAACGGCATACCGATGAACGTTTTCGTCAATACATTTGGCTGATTGATTAGCTATCTCATTCATTGATACCGTACTCAATAACCGCCACGTCAGCGATATGTGGGTTTTCCCTCAATAACCACCACGTCAGCGATATGTGGGTTTTTCCCGTGGGTTTTCATTGAATTTAAAATAAAAATTGTAATTTGAAATTAAAATTAAAATTAAAATTAAATTAAATTAAATAAAAATAAAAATAAAAATATAAATATAAATATAAATATAAATATAAATATAAATTTTAATTTTAATTTTAATTTTAATTTTAATTTTACTTTTACTTTTACTTTTACTTTTACTTTTACTTTTTTACTTTTAATTTTAATTTTAATTTTAATTTTATTAAAATTTAAATTAAACGCCACGTCAGCGATATGTCTATTTTTAGTAACCACCACCGTTGCTTATTGAATATGTATGTATATAATTAGATATATAAATTTTTTTTGCGTTCCTACAGCCGATAGGGGGCGCTATGGTGTGCTGCGCGCGCAACCTGAAGTCGTTCTGGCACATGGTCGCCGGATTTGATCCCTCAGGACTTAAATGCTACTACTTACAGCATCATATTAAACAGAAGAGTTGTCATTGTATAATGTTTCATAGACTAATAGAATACGGCCTATGCTATTTGACACATCAGTTGAATTGTTTTATAATCCTGATATGGATCGTCCATCTATTAACATTAGCCGCAAATGCGTTGGACAATATTTGGAATATCGTGTTGATTGCAAATATATCATCAGACACTAACATCACACAAAAATCAATATCAAAATTAACGGACTTGACAATAATGATGTATCGACACGTTGTAACATTTTGTTACAGAACACATTATTAACCAAGTAAAGCATAGTTTAATACTTTAGTATGTTATAGCAGTATAAATACGAGAAGACATTAGGCACTTGTTGTGGTCCAAATGCTGAAAATAGAGTAAATGTACTATGCACGAAAAATTTTAAATGTCAGCCCACCATACGCCGGCCTGTGTATGTTGATGTTTGCGGTATTGAGGTATAGCCGTGCTTTGATGGTCTTCGGTTCACTGCACTCTTTCCCGTTGATAAGGAAGAACCAGCGGCGGCAAGAACCGCCCTTGCGGCCGATGTGTATCAGTGGCAAGTCACCGTTCCACACGACTCGCAGCACCGTGTCATCCCGCTTCTTGACGAACTCACACGACTGTGACAGCAATGACGACATGTGACATTAACATTGACATATCGATTCCATAATTATACACACAGCTAGTCATAACATATCATGTCATCATTAACATACATTATTATTATTATTATTATTTTAGCATCGACTTTGTCACTGCAGATGACGCTGTTGTTGCAATATCACTTAGGCACTCACCAGAATCAGACCGTGTTCCGTTTGATCACCATCGCCCCGCATTGAACACTGCTTCAAGTTGACAGCCGATCGGTCACTTCCCCCGACAGCGCCTGCAATGACGTCAAACTGGTGTGGAAGTGTGATCTTATAATATAAGATCACACTTTTACCAGTTTGACGTCATTGCAGGCGCAATCTGGTTATACAGCAATCTGGTTATACAGCCTTCTTTAAGTTTGAAGAACATATTCCTATCGACATCCTCATAACCGTTCACTATTTTAAACACTTCTATTTGGTCTCCTGGTCTCTAGTGTTGTCAAGCCACATTGTATTAAGCGACTTTCGTAACTAAGGTCTCTCAATTCTGGAATCATTTTAGTTGCTCTTCGTTTTAGTCTTTCTAGCTTGAATATGTCGTTTTTACGATACGGCCTCTATGCGTGAACACAATATTCCAAATGTGGTCTAAATATTGCTTTGTATATATAGAGCGTTCATTTAGAGTTGGGTACCGTGATATATTATATCACGGTACCCAACTCTAAATGAACGCTCTATGTGCTTCACACTTCACCGCCTCTCAGTTGATTCACAATAGTCATTACTTAACATAAATAGCAGTCAAACGTATTAAATACAATATAACACAAAATGCTGACCCACCTGATTTCTTAACCAAAATAAACACAATATATTGCGATAGGTATCGCGATAAGTCCAACAGTTTGTCAATGTTCCAAGAGGGTGCAGTTGGAAGTTTTTGGTGATCTTCAAGGCCCGTCAAAGGGGTGCTTTGGAGGTCCCAATGGGGTGCAGGTAGAGGTTTTTCGTGAGCCTCAAGGGGGGTGCAGTTGGGGGCTTTTGGTGGGCCTGAAATCTCCTGGACTTCGAAACTCAAGTTTTCAGGTATACTACGGATTATTGCTATACTAGTAGGTACGTAAACATGTCATGTAACTATCGCTCAGCAGACTTGTATTACAAGGCAACATTTTACGAATTGTGAAAACTATTCATTAATAATTTAGGGTAGGATTAATGTTCATATACCATCCGTTGTGATCACAGCGAACTGAATTTGTTTCGAAGAATCAATCCACACAGCCACGGCCAGGCTAGGAAGTGTCCGAGACTGAGTACCGTCCCACGTATTTCCGTCAATCACTAATTGCATATTAAATCATTAATAACAGCAACATTATATACTGTTCACTTACTATAATTATATTCATATAATGCATAATATGCTAAATGTTCATAGTGTAAACACTCCGGCAATTCGTATGGGCTAACGAATTGATAATAACCACAGACAGATTAATTATTATTATTTATGTTGTCCTCTTCCAATAACTCGTCCTCACATAAAATACTGCTCTGTCCGCGATGCCGTCGACGGCCCCAATATCACTCTTGTACTATACTGTATATTAAATATAGTTTTTATTATCGTATTGAGACATCCCGTGTTCAAACAGAACTTTACTGGTGTCGGCCTTCGGCTTCGTTTACATTTCGCAAGTGTTTACGTGACACTATCACAAAAAAGGCTAACAAAATATATACAACTTCCGGTCTCGCTCCGGTCTGCGTAAGTCGGCATCTGTGCATAAAGTTTTTAAGCAGACCGCATTTTTTGTATATATGTCATTCTTTCAAATATTCCAATGAACCTTTAGTATATGTTCTAAATTAGTTTTACAAATAATGTTCCAACTTCACATCGTTGGAAAATCTACTAAATAAAATATACGCCCGGTCCTCTTAAAGCGGCCACTGGTCGACGTATGCTGCCTTTAGAATTATGTGTGTGTGTGCGTGCGTGCGTGCGTGCGTGCGTGCGTGCGTGCGTGCGTGCGTGCGTGGCTGTGGGTGTGTGTTTTCATGCGTGTGTGTGTGTGTGTGCGTGCGTGCGTGCGTGCGTGCGTGCGTGCGTGCGTGCGTGCGTGCGTGCGTGCGTGCGTGTGTGCGTTTGTAGAATCGATTTCACCATGTTGTCCTCTAACCAACTTGTTCATGCAAAAACCGCGACCGTCAATCGTGTGGCACGTCTCCGCAAGTAACGCCGAGCAGCGCGACTATAAATGTTGTTACTGAAGAAGTAAACAGAGAGTGACACACTGGTGTGAAGTTTACCTATACCCAACGTTAAGGGAACTCCGGGCGGCAACCAGTTGACTCTGTTGATTACAGCTGTCAGCGGATATGTCACTATGCGGCGCTTGGTTTACTTCTCCAACAGTGTTATTTATACTTCCCGGTTTTTAAGCAAGATTTATCAAGATTGCCATCCCAAACAACAAGTTCCAGATGGCAACTGGACAAGGAAGCCATTGCCTTATCGATAGTCCAACAATTTTCTCATCTATGTGTCAATTCTATTTTAAAACATATTCACACTACTAGCTTTAACACAATCATTTGGAAGTTTGTTCCATTCATTTATCACCCTCTGTGAGAAAGAGTACTTTCTCATGTCCAACTTACACTGCTCCTTAACTAATGCTGCTTAGTGTCCTCTGGTTATACAGCCTTCTTTAAGTTTGAAGAACATATTCCTATCGACATCCTCATAACCGTTCACTATTTTAAACACTTCTATTTGGTCTCCTGGTCTCTAGTGTTGTCAAGCCACATTGTATTAAGCGACTTTCGTAACTAAGGTCTCTCAATTCTGGAATCATTTTAGTTGCTCTTCGTTTTAGTCTTTCTAGCTTGAATATGTCGTTTTTACGATACGGCCTCTATGCGTGAACACAATATTCCAAATGTGGTCTAAATATTGCTTTGTACAGGGGTACAATTAGCTGTTTCTCTTTATACGTGAGTGTTCTCCTAATCAGTCCTAGGATTTGATTTCCTTTCGAAGCAGCAATCCCACATTGCTCATGCTGAAACTTTCATGTCAGCACTAAATGTTACTCCTAAGGCTTTTTCTTTTATGGTTCTACCTAGTACAGCGTCCCCCATTTTATATTCTTCGTCTATGTTTCCATGTCCTATGTGTATACATTTATACTTCCCAAAATGTAATAACATGTGCCATTTCTCTGACCATTTAACTAATTTATCTAGATCATCCTGTAAACTTTGTTTATCTGTATCATTAGAAACCTTTCTGGATACTTTTGTGTCATCTGCAAGTTGAGTACTTTGCTAGATACGTCAGCTTCCAAATAATGTATATATATTAAAAACAGCCTAATACTGATCCCTGTGGTACCCCACAAGGATCACTATTAGTAGATGGCGAGATTTCAAACTGGGTGATGAGATATGCAGTATGAAATCTCACCATAGTTGATTATATCATTCCCTATATCATGGGCTTTTAGTTTAAGTAACAATCTTTGATGCAGAACTTTATCAAAAGCTTTTTGAAAATCCAAGTAAACAACATCCACTGGTGACCCTTCATCTACCCATTTTGTAATTTCTTTAAAAAAACACAAGAGATTGGTTAGACATGACCTTGCTTTTAGGAACCAAAGTTGAGATGTATTTATTAATTTATGTTTTACAAGGAATTCCACAATGTGGTCTCTAATTAATGTTTCAAGTAATTTACATACAACTGGTGTTAAACTCACTGATCTGTAATTTTCTTGGTTGTTCCTCAATCCCTTCTTAAATAGCGGCGTAATGTTTGATTCTTTCTATTCTGAAGGAACTATTCCTTCTTCTAGTGACTAGTTAAACAATTTTGCAAGTGGTGTACTAATTTGCTCAACAATTTCCGTAAGCAGTTTAGGTGGTATCCCATCAACTCCAGGTGATTGATTATCTTTCATCTTCTTAATTTTATTTGCTATCATTTCAAGAGTTACAAATAACTGCCCTACATGTTCCGATGTATTGCCCTCAAATTTAGTAAAATGGAACTGGAAGTGAGTTGATATCTCCTGTGGTAAAAACTGAGCTGAAATACTCATTCAGGATCTCTGTCATTTGAAACCCTTCTGAAATTATGTTTCCTCTGTTGTTTTCCAGTGGTCCGACCTTATCTCGAATTTTCTGTTTACTCCTTATGTAAGCATAGAAACTCTTGTATATTTAACAATGAATACGACAGTTTCTTACACCAGTTTAATTCACGACCTGTAAACAGACCCGTAAACAAACTCTCCCTTATCGCTCGTGAAATTTGAGTCCGGGACAAATACTGCCTCTGTTAACAAAAACAGTTTCTTAATATATATCTGTAAGAAGTTGGTGTATATAGTATAAGTGTAATAGTAATACTTATTCTAACCAATATTCCACTGTTTCTGACTATTCACTATGCTATCTCAATTTTCGAAAGGAAAACAACCATATTAACGCTCACTGACTCCGGAACTAACTTACTCTAAAATCATGCCTCTGACTAATAATAATAATAAAAAAAATTCTAATATATGTCTGCAATACGTTTATGCATAATATATATATATGCAATAGTAATACTTATTCTATTCGATATTCCCCTTTTTCTGTAAATTCTCTTTATCTTTCCGGGAGTCAAGGTTGCTTGGGGAGAAGGTGTAACATACGATTGACAGTCGAGATTGTTGCAGAAAGAAATTGGTTTAAGGGCAACATGGCGAAATCGATTCTACTGGTCAGCGTATTGCTGGTCGTCGTGTGACTGCCAAAGTACGACGTCAGAAGACTCGCATTGTTTGTATACATTCAAGGTGCCAGCGAGTGACTGCAATCAAAAGACCAGTTATTGAACAGTTTGGTGATGGCTCTACAGGTCCTGGTCAGGCTTCAGGCAGAGTAACTGAAGAACGTTAAACTGGTCAACGACTTGAACCATATCCGTGCCGAGAACATAAAACTGGCTGGGAAGCAGACATAATTAACATACGAGAACGGAAAACTGCGACAGAACATTGCGACCATTGAAGCAGGTAAGACTGAGAAACAATACTTAGCTATGACCCATTTTTCAATATGTACGTCCACGAAGCCCAACTGATCTAGTTATGAAAGTGCACTTTATATATTACAAATAGTACAAGTTCGCCCACCAAACCGTCATCGGCATACTGAAACTTGGTGGAAGAAAGGAAGAATAAGAAGTCATATATATATATATATTACAAATAGTACAAGTTCGCCCACCAAACCGTCATCGGCATACTGAAACTTGGTGGAAGAAAGGAAGAATAAGAAGTCATATATATATATATATTACAAATAGTACAAGTTCGCCCACCAAACCGTCATCGGCTTACTGAAACTTGGTGGAAGAAAGGAAGAATAAGAAGTCATACATCAGAAAGACCGTAACGCCATTATGACAGGTGAAATGCGCCAATGTACACCAAAAGTCCTGCAATAAGACATGGCCATGGATCTGTGAACGCATTCACGAGTAGTTGAGAACGCTAAAGGCAACAACACTGCTGCCATCTGGCGAACGTGTGCAATACGACGACTTGTGACGGTTGCATCTCTCTCTCTCTCTCTCTCTCTCTCTCTCTCTCTCTCTCTCTCTCTCTCTCTCTCTCTCTCTCTCTCTCTCTCTCTCTCTCTCTCTCTCTCTCTTTCTCTCTCTCTCTCTCTCTCTCTCTCTATATATATATATATATATATATATATATATATATATATATATCCCTCTCTCCCTCTCTCTCTCTCTCTCTCTCTCTCTCCTTCTCTCTCTCTCCCCCTCTCCCCCCCTCTCTCTCTCATAGGTTTCTATCGCCCCCTCCTCTCCTTCCATCTTTCATCCTCCTCCGATCTTCTCATATCCCTCCTCACGCAATCCTCCCATCTCAGCTATGGCCTTCCCCTTTTCCTGCGTCTTTGATGTTTTTGAACCTTTGCTCTCTTTGCTAGTTTGCCTGCATTCATCCATACCAAGTGGCTTGGCCATCTCATCCTGCTTCTCACCAATCTTCCTGTTAGGCTTCGTTGTATCTCTTTCCTCAAGTCGTTCATTCTTCTTCTGTCCACCCTCTTTGTTCTTGTTATTCGACGAACCCAATTGTTCTCACAAACTTGCAGCTTATGTTGTTGTTGTTGTTGTTCTGTCATCGCCACCGTTGTAACACACGCTCTCAGGACTTTCCCTTTCAGCTTTATCGATTTTTTTTCCAACATGACTCCCTCTACCTTTCTCCAAGCATTCTCTCCGACGTCGCACCTCTACCTCTGAATGCCCATCCTCCGTAACCATTCCTCCAAGGTACACAAAGCCATCCACTTGCTTGATCTCCTTACCATCCAACCTGATATTCAATTTCTCTCTATGGTGTTCCACCCACATCACTTCTGTCTTCTCCAGGCTCATTCTCATCCCGTGATTCTTGAACACCCCCTTCCATTCCTCCAACTCTTCCTGTTGTTCTTGTTTGCTCTCTGCTATTATGACCAGATCGTCTGCATACATCATCGTCCTGAGAACATCCTTCGTGTTGAAATTCCTGCTGATTAGTTCCATCACAATGATAAAGGGCTAGGCCACTTCTTTACCTCAAACTGATGTTATCTGGAAACTCTTCCGACAACCCAGATCCAACTCTTCCTTTTATTATCTCATTCATTGCTTTCACCATCCTGGCTTCTGCTTCTGGCACTCCCATCCATCTCACTGTTGCCGTCATCATCTCTCTTGGGACTATGTCATAGGCCTTTTCCGGTTCCACAAACCCCACTGCCATTCTCCCTTGCATATCCAACCTCTTCTCTCTTAGCTGTCTTAATGCAAACATCCCATCAGTCGTCACTCTGCCCTTTCTGAATCCATGTTGTTCTTCACACCATTATTGCTCTATTCTCTTTCGGATCCTCCCATCCAGGATCCTCTCTAGCAGCCTCATGGGGTGACTTAGAAGTGCGGTATTTCCCTGGGCCTTGCACATCTCCCTTCCTCTTCCATATTGGGAAAACTAGCCCTGTCTGCCACTCCTCTGGTACTTTACCATGCCTCATATATGTATTCAGCATATTTAGTTATGTCACTAACTTCCCATTTTTCTCCTCGATCACAAACCCACCGTATCAATAGCTCTCTTTGACGCTTTCTTCTTCTGCCCGTATGTGTGCACCATCCTTGCATCAGGTTGATTTCGTCTTTTCGCTCTGCAACTACGCCTGTCCGCCATCCTTGGTTACCACCATCCTTGGTTATTACCTTGACACTTCGCCCTTTCCCGATGTTCTTCCACATAGCTCCTATGCAGCAAACGTTTTTTTTGTACTTTTTCCATTCTTCCTCCAAACCGCCAACTTCTTCACTGAACTCTTCATTCTTGTATTCAACAGCGTCATCGTCTTTGCACCTCCACCACTTAATAGTGCTGCGGTCTTAGTTTGTTTCTTCTTCTGCATATGCACAACAAACACCACTGGCTTGAGCTGTGTCTTGACAATCTCTCCAGCCACAACTTTATAATACTTTATCTTCCATAGGTGCTGCTTCCGGACTATCAGCAGAACTATTTTTTTCGTGCTCTATTCACTCCTGTATGTGATATCGCGGCTCTCTCCCAGATCTCGACCTTCTCTATTCCTCGGTCCCCATCCATATCTGCCAACACTCTCCTCTTCATTTGGTGACACTACTCAAAACTTATGACTTGCTAAATACTACTATGTATGTAAAGCGCCCGAGATTGATTGGGCGCTATATAAGTACTTTTATTATAATTATTATTATTCACCCTCCTTCTCTCCCCCAGCACGCCCCCTCTCTCTCTCCCACTCTTTCTCCCCCTCCCTCCCTCCTTCCCTCCCTCCCTCCACCCTCTCTATCTCTCTCCCTCCCTCTCTCTCTCTCTCTCTCTCTCTCTCTCTCTCTATATATATATATATATATATATATATATATATATATATATATTTCTAGCTCCATCTCCCATGCGCCATCTCCCATGCGCCCCTCTTTCTCTCTCACTCCCTCTCTCTCTCTCTCTCTCTCTCTCTCTCTCTCTCTCTCCCTGTGTCTCTCTGTCTTTCTCTGTCTCTGTCTCTTTCTCTCTCTCTCTCTCTCTCTCTCTCTCTCTCTCTTTCCCACCCCCCCTCTCTCTCTCTCTCTCTATATATATATATCATGTGATGCACAATCGCTCGGATGGGACATTGCTGGTTCCAAAGCCGACTGGCGATTGTAAGGTGGCGAAGTGTGAACGCTTAAACCAATCTTAATAACTGGATGCCAAGCTATATAAAACATACATTTACCCGTTTGTCGTCATTGTAGGCGTTGTCGGAGGAAGTAGCCGATCTACTGTCAACTTGAAGCAGTGTTCAAAGCGAGGGATAAATGACGGGAAGGGAAACGGTCTTTTTTACGTAAGTACGTTTCACATTGGAGCAACAGCCGTAACAATGTCGGTGCAGCAAATATAAATATCTCGCCAAATGTTTTCTCAACTTTTGCAGAATATGGCAATCATTGCACATATTTTAACACTCTACTCGAGCTTTCTCTTTCATTTCATTCCACCATAATAATTATTTTATCAGTGATGTGATTGGATATGTTCTATTGTGATGAGTCCAGTATAATATGCTGAATGACAGTATGGCAATATTTCGGTTATTTTACTAGAGTTGGGTTATTAATTATCTGCATCAGTAACTTCAGTATCAATTCCTGATAACGCTGATCGGGCGATAGTTGCTATGTTGAAATGGTCGCCTTTCTTGTACAAAATGATGCTCTCCGTTGTCTGCATCTGACGTGACACATTACGATTTTCTTGAGTGTGGTGCTGCTTGCCTTGAACATATCCACGGTTACTGCGTCTGGCCCTTGTGGTTTGCCAGATAGAATTTCTGAATCGCATCTTCTAGATTATCAATGAAGATTGGGGGTATTTGGTCATCAAAAGATTCAGTGAGATGGATGAAAGCAATTTCATCCCTGTGGCATAGCAATTAGTAAAACTTCCCCCTCTGTTCTAGAATCGTTTCATTCTTCTACAAATGCTTGGGAATGTTAGCAATGGTCATGTTGACACTGGGTAATTTATGCTCAGTACTGAAGATACATTACGAACATACTGCTGTAGCTCAATACCACATGTTCGTACCACAAAACGTTATTACAATACTTAGGAAAACAGTTTTAATAATATTGTCAAGAAAAACGCTGAATAATTAATGAAAACTTGTATGAACTCAAACTATTATTGAACTTATTTTGTGAGTCTGACACTATGCCTGTCAACATATCTTTCAACTTACACCAATGATGGCTGTATTATGTTGTGTTTGTTGTATATTTTTGTTTTGTTTTACTTTAGCTATACATATATTGTGTCTTCCACATGTATATTAGTAATTAGTTTCGATGTTATTAAAATGTTATTGCATTATCTATACATTGTCGATGAAAGTGTCTGTAGTTGCCCAAAAACATTAAGAGGCATTGGCGGTGAGACGAACGATAGAAAGAACGGTATAAATAATTAGGGAAATACAAGACACATTTACCGAAACAACCACATGCAGCCAATCAGTACACACAAAAAAACCTACCTCAGTCACGCAGGTTTTAACGGAACCATTCAACAAAAGAGTTTCACCGTGCAGTCCCCAAACTGCCGCGTGCTTTCCATTGCTACAGTTACTTTTCCCATTGGTGACTTTCTTGGGCACCTTGGACAGATTGTGAAACGGTTTTCTTTACACTTTCACAGCACATTCGACATTAATAAACTGACCTCCCGAGTGAAACGTGCGACATGACATATTTATTTTTCTTCTTCCCTTTGGGCACTTGTGGGGTGGGTGCCCCAGGTAGCACTTAATCTTTCAGCTGTTCAAATCTACCCTTTCGAGATATCTGTGAACACTCTCCCTCCAGCTTAATTTCAGTTTTCCTCTTCTCCTTCTACCTCCACCTTCTGTTTCCGTGCTATCCTTGGCGATCTCTCCTTACTCATTATCTGTACATGCCATGCACTTCACAGTCTGATCCCCTCTACCTTCTTCCTCCGTTGTTTCTTCTTCTGATATCTTCTCTTAATTCAAACCTCTCGTCCTTCTGTCTTCACGTCCCATATAATACCTTCTTCCCCCTACCATTATGTCGCTCTGGCTTGGAACAGCATCTGTGCCTCCTTGCTGCTTCCTCCATCTTCACACATTGTGCCGCTCAAGTACACGAAACACATTTACATTTGGATAACATTAGTTAGGTTTTCCAAATGAATGTTTCATGTTCGACTCAAATACGAGCATGAAACGAGCAGGTAGCAGCAATACGCTTACAATGCGCTAACATGTAGAATCGATTTCGCTATGTTGTCATCAAAACAATTCGATTGTTCTTTCAAAAACCGCGACCGTCAATTGTCTCCGCAAGCAACGCTGGGCAAGCAAACGGGAAGTATAAATGTTGGTACAGGAGAAATGGTGGCATTGCGGTCTATCAGCGGTTCACCCTAGTGGTCGACAATTGTATTCATTAAACCTACAATGTCCTATTCAACAGACCCACATAGATGCCGCTAGGAGGGTCCGTTCGACGACAACAACAGGAATGTTTTGCAACGAGCTTACGGTTATCTGGAATTCAACCTTTCCTCCGTAAAAAGCTGCAATATGGCCATGAAGCCTGTACAATCACATATTGGCCTCTCCATTAAAAAAACAATTAGATGGATGCTACTCGAGAAAGCTCAGGATGACGTTAAACATACGCTGGAGCCAGCTCGTCAAATACAGAGAGCTGTATGGCGAATCGCCAAAATCTCAGATAAGATCAGAGATCGAAGGACAGCTACACGATGTAGGACGAGCCAGTGTCTCGACTGATACACTGGGCACCAAAACATGGATAGAGGAAACCAGGGAAACCCACACTCACATATATGGCCATCCTGATACGTGACACAGGCTTGAAAAAAGGCCTTTGCATTGGATGGCAATCGTTTTAAATATTGTTGAATATTGTGTGTAATAGCTTGGTTACACGCAAAGAAACAGGATCGACACTTACTGAGAAGTCGTTGATGGGTACATTCATGATTACGTGTCGAGAACGTTGATGACTGAAACGCACCAGTATATAATCTAGGTGAAAGAATCCCTGGATTCCCGTAGAATTTCACGAATTAACATTTATTCACAACTCCTAATCAATTATAAACAAGCGGAAAGCCGCAGAAATGACTTCCGGCAACAAAGACCACCTTGTCAGCATTTATTGTTTTACCCTTTTGTTTCGGGTCTCTCTTGTACTCAACAAGCCTCACGTTGAACAACACTTCACTTTTTCATAGCCGAGTCTCCGTGAACTCTTTGATATTGTCTTCACCATGTGTTTGAGCTGTGAGCAAAGCAGTCTTGATGCTTCCAGGTGCATTGTCCCGAGTCGTAAGACAGGTAAAGTGTGGATGTGTATTGAACACAAATAATCGTTCCAGTTGGTAGACCAGCTTCTGAATATCGTCTTTGTCCCTTTTGATTCTTGAAATGCCGACATCCTTGTTTGCAGAAGGTGCATACTGTGCATCATCTATAGTTCAGCCAAAAATCACGGACGTCTCGTCATCAAAACGGCTGCGTTCATTGTATGTCAAACACCATCTGTCCCTCGCGCTGTTTGGTCGGGGAATTCCTACTAAACCACCTGCCACTGTTCCACTTTATTACCCTGTTCCAACGCCAGGTCAGTACTGTTCTGATTGAATGTTTCGTGTGTAGATTTTACAATAAAGTTTCAATCCAAGAACTCTCGGTACAAATCTGGATGAGAAACTTCTAGCAGGTTCACATATGTTGCATACAATGTTCCCCATCTCATACAGTTAGTATGATCGTAGTGGGCAAACCATGACAACATTGCAAGAAAGGCAGATTTATGCATCTGCCAAACACCTAAACGTTTTGTGCGTCTGAACGTTAGCAGTATCATAACCATGCTCGTGTAATATCTCCAACATACTGCTCCACTAATTGGAGTAGATGTACATATTGCACTGCATCTTCCAGCTGTTGCATTACTTCAGATGGGGTTTCGTCGTCAACGTTGTCATCCAAGGACTGTGCCAGTTGCTTAGATAACATTTGAAGATCTGCATCATCAAACCCTTGCTCTTTTGCCCACCCTAGAAACATAGGCCACATGATTAGCCACAGGGCCTACAATGTGAGTTTGTGGGCTCGGATTGTTCGGTTGTACGATTTGGCTGACATGTTGTTACTAGCTGTGTTGTCATCAAACACAGAACTTTCTGCCCACACTGATTGTAGCCTAGAGTCTGTGTAGTGCTGTCCGATAGCTTTCATGACGTTTTTGGCAATATGGAAGCTCCCAAGACGAAGAAAGGTCTTGCTACAAACTTCATGATTCTCCCACTGAAGTTCCTTGGCCATTGAATACAGTTGCTCATTTAAAGTGACTACAGTGAACGTACCTTTCGTGTGTACCGACAGAGGCGAAATTGAAACGCCAGGAGATACGGTGTCTCGCAGAATGTGGGTCCATCTATTTGTCTTTCAGGGTCGACAATCCACAAATACAGTTACCACATCCGATTCTGTCTTATTTCTTGGAATATAAAGCTTTTGTATGACTTATATGCGAACATCGGAATTGCAATCGATACATTGCACATACACTGGTGAAACGTAGTTGTTTACTTCTGAAACGGGCCTTGGTTACATCTATATAATGTACTCACAAATTTTTTTTTTATACTGTGTACACCATACAATTGGCTATATTTCATAGAATTATGAAATTAGCAGCTTTGCAGCGGGGTCGGTTACATATAAAACAAAAAATCATGTTATGACACCAACTCTATATAAATCTGGCGGCAATGACATATAAAGGGGGTAACGTTATATTTTGGGTTGTTACTTAATGTTATTGAATTGTTTACCGAAACAGTTGGTTTAATTGTGTTTGGAAATAAACTGGCATTATTGTGTGACAAAAATAATTGGAATGTACCATGTACGTAAGAAGTTAAAATAAACTACAGTACACCTCTCATCCAGAAACCAAAATAAAATATTGATATATTTGGGTACGTTTTATGTTTTTTGTCGAGTATTTCTATGATATTGATAAAATTATTTACCCTTGACATAGTACTCCTTATTCCATATACTTTGATAACAATTTAGTTATGTAGCTCTATAATTAGTAGAGTTACAGCCGATTATGTATACATTGTAAAATCTTAACACCATCTTTACTAAATAGCTTACTACACATAAACAATCAAAATAGAAAGTGTCGTCCGGGCTGGTTGTGACCGGTAAAAGTTACAGATAAATCCTGGCATGGATGACAGCTTGTAACTTTTAGGTACCCCTAACGTGATTTCTAGAGCCCTTTTAAGATGATTTGCCTAATCTAAATGGCGGGAATTACATCGAACTATCGAAGAAACGGTAAAAGTGAGAGATAGAGTATGCAGCTTACGAAAGCTGCCAGTCACGACTGCGAGAATCAAGATTGAATCAGATACTTATATCACTGCTACCCCTACCACCACCACTATCACTTGTCTGCATCTGACGTGACACATTACGATTTTCTTGAGTGTGGTGCTGCTTCCCTTGAACATATCCACGGTTTCTGCGTCTGGCCCTTGTGGTTGGCCAGATAGAATTTCTGAATCTCATCTTCTAGATTATCAATGAAGATTGGGGGTATTTGGTCATCAAAAGGTTCAGTGAGATGGATGAAAGCAATTTCATCCCTGTGGCATAACAACTAGCAAAACTTCCCCCTCTGTTCGAGAATCGTTTCATTATTCTACAAATGCTTGGGAATGTTAGCAATGGTCATGTTGACACTGGTTAATTTATGCTCAGTACTGAAGATGCATTACGAACATACTGCTGTAGCTCAATACCACATGTTTGTACCACAAAACGTTATAACAATACTTAGGAAAACAGTTTTAATAATATTGTGAAGAAAAACGCTGAATAATTAATGAAAACTTGTATCAACTCAAACTGTTATTGAACTTATTTTGTGAATCTGACAATATGCCTGTCAACATATCTTTCAACTTACACCAATGATGGCTGTATTATGTTGTGTTTGTTGTGTATTTTTGTTTTCTTTTACTTTAGCTATACATATATTTTGTCTTCCACATGTATATTAGTAATCAGTTTCGATGTTATTAAAATGTTATTGCATTATCTATAAATTGTCGATGAAAGTGTCTGTTGTTGCCCGAAAACGTTAAGGGGCATTGGCGGTGAGACGAACGATACAAAGAACGGTACGAATAATTAGGGAAATACAAGACACATTTACCGAAACAACCACATGCAGCCAATCAGTAAACACAAAAAACCTACCTCAGTCACGCAGGTGTTAACCGAACCATTCAACAAAAGAGTTTCACCGTGCAGTCCCCAAACTGCCGCGTGCTTTCCATTGCTACAGTTACTTTTCCCATTGGTGACTTTCTTGGGCACCTTGGACAGATTGTGAAACGGTTTTCTTTACACTTTCACAGCACATTCGACATTAATAAACTGACCTCCCGAGTGAAACGTGCGACATGACATATTTATTGTTCTTCTTCCCTTTGGGCACTTGTGGGGTGGGGCACAGCACTTAATCTTTCAGCTGTTCAAATCTGCCCTTTCGAGATATCTGTGAACACTCTCCCTCCAGCTTAATTTCAGTTTTCCTCTTCTCCTTCTACCTCCACCTTCTGTTTCCGTGCTCTCCTTGGCGATCTCTCCTTACTCATTATCTGTACAGGCCATGCACTTCACAGTCTGGTCCCCTCTACCTTCTTCCTCCGTTGTTTCTTCGTTCTGATACCTTCTCTTAATTCAACCATCTCGTCCTTCTGTCTTCACGTCCCATATAATACCTTCTCCCCCCTACCATTATGTCGCTCCGGCTTGGAACAGCATCTGTGACTCCTTGCTGCTTCCTCCATCTTCACACATTGTGCCGCTCAAGTACACGTAACACATTTACATTTGGATAACATTAGTTAGGTTTTCCAAATGCATGTTTCATGTTCGACTCCAATACGAGCATGAAAAGAGCAGGTAGCAGCAATACACTAACAATATGCTAACATGTAGAATCGATTTCGCTATGTTGTCATCAAAACAATTCGATTGTTCTTTCAAAAACCGCGACCGTCAATTGACTCCGCAAGCAACGCTGGGCAAGCAAACGGGAAGTACAAATGTTGGTACAGGAGAACTGGTGGCATTACGGTCTATCAGCGGTTCATCCTAGTGGTCGACAATTGTATTCAATAAACCCACAATGTCCTATTCAACAGACCCACATAGATGCCGCTAGGATGGTCCGTTCGACGACAACAACATGGATGTCTTGCAACGAGCTTACGGTTATCTGGAATTCAACCTTTCCTCCGTAAAAAGCTGCAATATGGCCATGAAGCCTGTACAATCACATATTGGCCTCTCCATTAAAAAAAACAATTAGATGGATGCTACTCGAGGAAGCTCAGGATGACGTTAAACATACGCTGGAGCCAGCTCGTCACATACAGAGAGCTGTATGGCGAATCGCCAAAATTTCAGATAAGATCAGAGAGCGAAGGACATCTAAGCGATGTAGAACGAGCCAGTGTCTCGACTGATACACTGGGCACCAAAACATGGAAAGAGGAAACAAGGGAAACCCACACTCACATATATGGCCATCCTGAAAGGTGACACAGGCTTGGAAAAAGGCCTTTGCATTGGATGGCAATCGTATTAAATATTGTTGAATATTGTGTGTAATAGCTTGGTTACACGCAAAGAAACAGGATCGACAATTACTGAGAAGTCGTTGATGGGTACATTCATGATTACATGTCGCGAACGTTGATGACTGAAACGCACCAGTATATGATCTTGGTGAAAGAGTCCCTGGACTCCCGTAGAATTTCATAAATTAACATTTATTCACAACTCCTAATCAATTATAAACAAGCGGTCACAGCTGGTGCACGTGTATTTGTTTACATTTGAAGGGCATCGTAATGCGAAGCCGCATAAATGACTTCCGGCAACAAAGACCACCTTGTCAGCATGTATTATTTTACGCTTTTGTTTCGGGTTTCTCTTGTACTCAACAAACCTCACTTGGAACACCACTTCACTTTTTCATAGCCGAGTCTCCGTGAACTCTTTGATATTGTCTTCACCATGTGTTTGAGCTGTGAGCAAAGCAGTCTTGATGCTTCCAGGTGCAATGTCCCGAGTCGTAAGACAGGTAAAATGTGGATGTGTATTGAACACAAAGAATCGTTCCAGTTGGTAGACCAGCTTCTGAATATCGTCTTTGTCCCTTTTGATTCTTGAAATGCCGACATCCTTGTTTGCAGAAGGTGCATACTTTTCAGCCAAAAATCACGGACGTCTCGTCAACAAAACGGCTGCGTTCATTGTACGTCAAACACCATCTGTCCCTCGCGTTGTTTGGTCGGGGAATTCCTACTAAACCACCTGCCACTTTTCCACTTTGTTACCCTGTTCCAACGCCAGGTCAGTACTGATCTGATTGAATGTTTGGTGTGTAGATTTTATAATAAAGTTTCCATCCAAGAACTGTCGGTACAAATCTGGATGAGAAATTTCTAGCAGGTTCACATATGTTGAATACACTGTTCCCCGTCTCATACAGTTAGTATGATCGTAGTGGGCAAACCATGACAACATTGCAAGAAAGGCAGATTTATGAATCTGCCAAACACCTAAACGTTTTGTGCGTCTGAACATTGGCAGTATCATAACCATGCTCGTGTAATATCTCCAAAATACCGCTCCACTATTTGGAGTAGATGTACATATTGCACTGCATCTTCCAGCTGTTACATTACTTCAGATGGGGTTTCGTCGTCAACGTTGTCATCCAAAGACTGTGCCAGTTGCTTAGATAACATTTGAAGATCTGCATCATCAAACCCTTGCTCTTTTGCCCACCCTAGAAACAGAGGCCACAGGATTAGCCACAGGGCCTCCAATGTGAGTTTGTGCGCTCAGATTGTTCGGTTGTACGATTTGGCTGACATGTTGTTATTAGCTGTGTTGTCATCAAACACATAACTTTCTGCCCACACTGATTGTAGCCTAGAGTCTGTGTAGTGCTGTCCGATAGCTTTCATGACGTTTTTGGCAATATGGAAGCTCCCAAGACGAAGTAAGATCTTGCTACAAACTTCATGATTCTCCCACTGAAGTTCCTTGGCCATTGAATACAGTTGCTCATTTAAAGTGACTACAGTGAACGTACCTTTCGTGTGTACCGACAGAGGCGAAATTGAAACAGGAGATACGGTGTCTCGCAGAATGTGGGTCCATCTATTAATCTTCATAGTCGACAATCCACAGATACAGTTACCACATCCGATTCTGTCTTATTTCTTGGAATATAAAGTTTTTGTATGACTTATATGTGAACATCGGAATTGCAATCGATAAATTGTACATGCACTGGCGAAACGTAGTTGTTTACTTCAGAAACGGGCCTTGGTTACATCTACATAATGTACTCACAACATTGTTTGTTATACTGTGAACACCATACAATTGGCTATATTTCATAGAATTATGAAATTAGTAGCTTTGCAGCGGGGTCGGTTACATATAAAACAAAAAATCATGTTATGAAACCAACTCTATATAAATCTGGCGGCAATGACATATAAAGGGGTAACGTTATATTTTGGTTTGTTACTTTATGTTATTGAATTATTTACCGAAACAGTTGGTTTAATTGTGTTTGGAAATAAACTGGCATTATTGTGTGACAAAAATAATTGGAATGTACCATGTACGTAAGAAGTTAAAATAAACTACAGTACACCTCTCATCCAGAAACCAAAATAAAATATTGATATATTTGGGTACGTTTTATGTTTTTTGTCGAATATTTCTATGATATTGATATAATTATTTACCCTTGACATAGTACTCCTTATTCCATATACCTTGATAACAATTTAGTTAAGTAGCTCTATAATTAGTAGAGTTACAGCCGATTATGTATACATTGTAAAATCGTAACACCATCTTTACTAAATAGCTTACTACACATAAAAAATCAAAATAGAAAGTGTCGTCCGGGCTGGTTGTGACCGGTAAAGGTTACAGATAAATACTGGCATGGATGACAGCTTGTAACTTTTAGGTACCCCTAACGTGATTTCTAGAGCCCTTTTAAGATGATTTGCCTAATCTAAATGGCGGGAATTACATCGAACTATCGAAGAAACGATAAAAGTGAGAGATAGAGTATGCAGCTTACGAAAGCTGCCAGTCACGACTGCGAGAATCAAGATTGAATCAGATACTTCTATCACTGCTACCCCTACCACCACCACTATCACTTGTCTGCATCTGACGTGACACATTACGATTTTCTTGAGTGTGGTGCTGCTTGCCTTGAACATATACACGGTTACTGCGTCTGGCCCTTGTGGTTGGCCAGATAGAATTTCTGAATCGCATCTTCTAGATTATCAATGAAGATTGGGGGTATTTGGTCATCAAAAGATTCAGTGAGATGGATGAAAGCAATATCATCCCTGTGGCATAGCAACTAGTAAAACTTCCCCCTCTGTTCGAGAATCGTTTCATTCTTCTACAAATGCTTGGGAATGTTAGCAATGGTCATGTTGACACTGGGAAATTAATGCTCAGTACTGAAGATGCATTACGAACATACTGCTGTAGCTCAATACCACATGTTCGTACCACAAAACGTTATTACAATACTTAGGAAACCAGTTTTAATAATATTGTCAAGAAAAACGCTGAATAATTAATGAAAACTTGTATAAACTCAAACTATTATTGAACTTATTTTGTGAATCTGACAATATGCCTGTCAACATATCTTTCAACTTACACCAATGATGGCTGTATTATGTTGTGTTTGTTGTATATGTTTGTTTTCTTTTACTTTAGCTATACATATATTGTGTCTTCCACATGTATATTAGTAATTAGTTTCGATGTTATTAAAATGTTATTGCATTATCTATACATTGTCGATGAAAGTGTCTGTAGTTGCCCGAAAACATTAAGAGGCATTGGTGGTGAGACGAACGATAGAAAGAACGGTATAAATAATTAGGGAAATACAAGACACATTTAACGAAACAACAACATACAGCAAATCAGTACACACAAAAAAACCTACCTCAGTCACGCAGGTTTTAACGGAACCATTCAACAAAAGAGTTTCACCGTGCAGTCCCCAAACTGCCGCGTGCTTTCCATTGCTACAGTTACTTTTCCCATTGGTGACTTTCTTGGGCACCTTGGACAGATTGTCAAACGGTTTTCTTTACACTTTCACAGCACATTCGACATTAATAAACTGACCTCCCGAGTGAAACGTGCGACATGACATATTTATTTTTCTTCTTCCCTTTGGGCACTTGTGGGGTGGGTGCCCCAGGTAGCACTTAATCTTTCAGCTGTTCAAATCTGCCCTTTCGAGATATCTGTGAACATTCTCCCTCCAGCTTAATTTTAGTTTTCCTCTTCTCCTTCTACCTCCACCTTCTGTTTCCGTGCTATCCTTTGCGATCTCTCCTTACTCATTATCTGTACAGGCCATGCACTTCACAGTCTGATCCCCTCTACCTTCATCGTCCATTGTTTCTTCGTTCTGATATCTTCTCTTAATTCAACCCTATCTTCCTTCTGTCTTCACGTCCCATATAATACATACTTCCCCCTACCATTATGTCCCTCCGGCTTGGAACAGCATCTGTGCCTCCTTGCTGCTTTCTCCATCTTCACACATTGTGCCGCCCAAGTACACGAAACACATTTACATTTGCATAACATTAGTTAGGTTTTCCAAATGCATGTTTCATGTTCGACTCAAATACGAGCATGAAACGAGCAGGTAGCAGCAATACGCTTACAATACGCTGACATGTAGAATCGATTTCGCTATGTTGTCATCAAAACAATTCGATTGTTCTTTCAAAAACCGCGACCGTCAATTGTCTCCGCAAGCAACGCTGGGCAAGCAAACGGGAAGTATAAATGTTGGTACAGGAGAAATGGTGGCATTGCGGTCTATCAGCGGTTCACCCTAGTGGTCGACAATTGTATTCAATAAACCCACAATGTCCTATTCAACAGACCCACATAGATGCCGCTAGGAGGGTCCGTTCGACGACAACTACATGGATGTCTTGCAACGAGCTTAAGGTTATCTGGAATTCAACCTTTCCTCCGTAAAAAGCTGCAATATGGCCATGACGTCTGTACAATCACATATTGGCCTCTCCATTAAAAAAACAATTAGATGGATGCTACTCGAGATAGCTCAGGATGATGTTAAACATACGCTGGAGCCTGCTCGTCACATACAGAGAGCTGTATGGCGAGTCGCCAAAATCTCAGATAAGATCAGAGATCGAAGGACAGCTACACGATGTAGGACGAGCCAGTGTCTCGACTGATACACTGGGCACCAAAACATGGATAGAGGAAACCAGGGAAACCCACACTCACATATATGGCCATCCTGATACGTGACACAGGCTTGAAAAAAGGCCTTTGCATTGGATGGCAATCGTTTTAAATATTGTTGAATATTGTGTGTAATAGCTTGTTTACACGCAAAGAAACAGGATCGACACTTACTGAGAAGTCGTTGATGGGTACATTCATGATTACGTGTCGAGAACGTTGATGACTGAAACGCACCAGTATATAATCTTGGTGAAAGAGTCCCTGGACTCCCGTAGAATTTCATGAATTAACATTTATTCACAACTCCTAATCAATTATAAACAAGCGGTCACAGCTGGTGCACGTGTATTTGTTTACATTTGAAGGGCATCGTGATGCGCAGCCGCAGAAATGACTTCCGGCAACAAAGACCACCTTGTCAGCATTTATTGTTTTACCCTTTTGTTTCGGGTCTCTCTTGTACTCAACAAGCCTCACGTGGAACACCACTTCACTTTTTCATAGCCGAGTCTCCGTGAACACTTTGATATTGTCTTCATCATGTATTTGAGCTGTGAGCAAAGCAGTCTTGATGCTTCCAGGTGCAATGTCCCGAGTCGTAAGACAGGTAAAGTGTAGATGTGTATTGAACACAAAGAATCGTTCCAGTTGGTAGAACAGCTTCTGAATATCGTCTTTGTCCCTTATGATTTTTGAAGTGCCGACATCCTTGTTTGCAGAAGGTGCATACTGTGCATCATCTATAGTTCAGCCAAAAATCACGGACGTCTCGTCAACAAAACGGCTGCGTTCATTGTATGTCAAACAACATCTGTCCCTCGCGCTGTTTGGTCGGGGAATTCCTACTAAACCACCTGCCACTTTTCCACTTTGTTACCCTGTTCCAACGCCAGGTCAGTACTGATCTGATTGAATGTTTCGTGTGTAGATTTTACAATAAAGTTTCCATCCAAGAACTCTCGGTACAAATCTGGATGAGAAACTTCTAGCAGGTTCACATATGTTGCATACAATGTTCCCCATCTCATACAGTTAGTATGATCGTAGTGGGCAAACCATGACAACATTGCAAGAAATGCAGATTTATGCATCTGCCAAACACCTAAACGTTTTGTGCGTCTGAACATTAGCAGTATCATAACCATGCTCGTGTAATATCTCCAACATACTGCTCCACTAATTGGAGTAGATGTACATATTGCACTGCATCATCCAACTGTTGCATTTCTTCAGATGGGGTTTCGTCGTCAACTTTGTCATCCAAGGACAGTGCCAGTTGTTTAGATAACATTTCAAGGTCTGCATCATCAACCCTTGCTCTTTTGCCCACCCTAGAAACATAGGCCACAGGATTAGCCACAGGGCCTCCAATGTGAGTTTGTGGGCTCGGATTGTTCGGTTGTACGATTTGGCTGACATGTTGTTACTAGCTGTGTTGTCATCAAACACAGAACTTTCTGCCCACAGTGATTGAAGCCTAGCGTCTGTGTAGTGCTGTCCGATAGCTTTCATGACGTTTTTGGCAATATGGAAGCTCCCAAGACGAAGAAAGGTATTGCTACAAACTTCATGATTCTCCCACTGAAGTTCCTTGGCCATTGAATACAGTTGCTCATTTAAAGTGACTACAGTGAACGTACCTTTCTTGTATACCGACAGAGGCGAAATTGAAACGCCAGGAGATACGGTGTCTCGCAGAATGTGGGTCCATCTATTAGTCTTTCAGGGTCGACAATCCACAAATACAGTTACCACATCCGATTCTGTCTTATTTCTTGGAATATAAAGCTTTTGTATGACTTATATGTGAACATCGGAATTGCAATCGATACATTGCACATACACTGGCGAAACGAAGTTGTTTACTTCTGAAACGGGCCTTGGTTACATCTACATAATGTACTCACAACATTGTTTGTTATACTGTGTACACCATACAATTGGCTATATTTCATAGAATTATGAAATTAGCAGCTTTGCAGCGGGGTCGGTTACATATAAAACAAAAAATCATGTTATGACACCAACTCTATATAAATCTGGCGGCAATGACATATAAAGGGGGTAACGTTATATTTTGGGTTGTAACTTAATGTTATTGAATTATTTACCAAAAAAGTTAGTGTAGTTGTGTTTGGAAATAAACTGGCATTATTGTGTGACAAAAACAATTAGAATGTACCATGTATGTAAGAAGTTAAAATAAACAACAGTACACCTCTCATCCAGAAACCAAAATAAAATATTGATGTATTTGGGTACTTTTTATGTTTTTTGTCGAATATTTCTATGATATTCATATAATTATTTACCCTTGACATAGTACTCCTTATTCCATATACTTTGATAACAATTTAGTTATGTAGCTCTATAATTAGTAGAGTTACAGCCGATTATGTATACATTGTAAAATCTTAAAACCATCTTTACTAAATAGCTTACTACACATAAAAAATCAAAATAGAAAGTGTCATCCGGGCTGGTTGTGGCCGGTAAAGGTTACAGGTAAATCCTGGCATGGGTGACAACTTGTAACTTTTAGGTTCCCCTAACGTGATTTCTAGAGCCCTTTTAAGATTATTTGCCTAGTCTAAATGGCGGGAATTACATCGTACTATCGAAGAAACGGTAAAAGTGAGAGATAGAGTATGCAGCTTACGAAAGCTGCCAGTCACGACTGCGAGAATCAAGATTGAATCAGGTACTTATATCACTGCTACCCCTACCACCACCACTATCATTTGTCTGCATCTGACGTGACACATTACGATTTTCTTGAGTGTGGTGCTGCTTGCCTTGATCATATCCACTGTTACTGCGTCTGGCCCTTGTGGTTTGCCAGATAGAATTTCTGAATCGCATCTTCTAGATTATCAATGAAGATTGGGGGTATTTGGTCATCAAAAGATTCAGTGAGATGGATGAAAGCAATTTCATCCCTTTGGCATAACAACTAGCAAAACTTCCCCCTCTGTTCGAGAATCGTTTCATTCTTCTACAAATGCTTGGGAATGTTAGCAATGGTCATGTTGACACTGGGTAATTTATGCTCAGTACTGAAGATACATTACGAACATACTGCTGTAGCTCAATACCACATTTTTGTACCACAAAACGTTATTACAATACTTAGGAAAACAGTTTTAATAATATTGTCAAGAAAAACGCTGAATAATTAATGAAAACTTGTATGAACTCAAACTATTATTGAACTTATTTTGTGAATCTGACAATATGCCTGTCAACATATCTTTCAACTTACACCAATGATGGCTGTATTATGTTGTGTTTGTTGTGTATTTTTGTTTTCTTTTACTTTAGCTATACATATATTTTGTCTTCCACATGTATATTAGTAATCAGTTTCGATGTTATTAAAATGTTATTGCATTATCTATAAATTGTCGATGAAAGTGTCTGTTGTTGCCCGAAAACGTTAAGGGGCATTGGCGGTGAGACGAACGATACAAAGAACGGTACGAATAATTAGGGAAATACAAGACACATTTACCGAAACAACCACATGCAGCCAATCAGTAAACACAAAAAACCTACCTTAGTCACGCAGGTGTTAACCGAACCATTACACAAGAGAGTTTCACCGTGCAGTCCCCAAACTGCCGCGTGCTTTCCATTGCTACAGTTACTTTTCCCATTGGTGACTTTCTTGGGCACCTTGGACAGATTGTGAAACGGTTTTCTTTACACTTTCACAGCACATTCGACATTAATAAACTGACCTCCCGAGTGAAACGTGCGACATGACATGTTTAGTTTTCTTCTTCCATTTGGGCACTTGTGGGGTGGGGCACAGCACTTAATCTTTCAGCTGTTCAAATCTGCCCTTTCGATATATCTGTGAACACTCTCCCTCCAGCTTAATTTCAGTTTTCCTCTTCTCCTTCTACCTCCACCTTCTGTTTCCGTGCTCTCCTTGGCGATCTCTCCTTACTCATTATCTGTACATGCCATGCACTTCACAGTCTGGTCCCCTCTACCTTCATCCTCCGTTGTTTTTTCTTTCTGATATCTTCTCTTAATTCAACCCTCTCTTCCTTCTGTCTTCACGTCCCATATAATACCTTCTTCCCCCTAACATTATGTCGCTCCGGCTTGGAACAGCATCTGTGCCTCCTTGCTGCTTCCTCCATCTTCACACATTGTGCCGCCCAAGTACACGAAACACATTTACATTTGGATAACATTAGTTAGGTTTTCCAAATGCATGTTTCATGTTCGACTCAAATACGAGCATGAAACGAGCAGGTAGCAGCAATACGCTTACAATAAGCTAACATGTAGAATCGATTTCGTTATGTTGTCATCAAAACAATTCGATTGTTCTTTCAAAAAACGCGACCGTCAATTGTCTCCGCAAGCAACGCTGGGCAAGCAAACGGGAAGTATAAATGTTGATACAGGAGGAATTGTGGCATTGCGGTCTATCAGCGGTTGACCCTAGTGGTCGACAATTGTATTCAATAAACCTACAATGTCCTATTCAACAGACCCACATAGATGCCGCTAGGAGGGTCCGTTCGACGACAACAACATGGATGTCTTGCAAAGAGCTTACGGTTATCTGGAATTCTACCTTTCCTCCGTAAAAAGCTGCAATATGGCCATGAAGTCTGTACAATCACATATTGGCCTCTCCATTAAACATACAATTAGATGGATGCTACTCGAGAAAGCTCAGGATAATGTTAAACATACGCTGGAACCTGCTCGTCACATACAGAGAGCTGTATGGCGATTCGCCAAAATCTCAGATAAGATCAGAGATCGAAGGACAGCTACACGATGTAGGACGAGCCAGTGTCTCGACTGATACACTGGGCACCAAAACATGGATAGAGGAAACCAGGGAAACCCACACTCACATATATGGCCATCCTGATACGTGACACAGGCTTGAAAAAAGGCCTTTGCATTGGATGGCAATCGTTTTAAATATTGTTGAATATTGTGTGTAATAGCTTGGTTACACGCAAAGAAACAGGATCGACACTTACTGAGAAGTCGTTGATGGGTACATTCATGATTACATGTCGCGAACGTTGATGACTGAAACGCACCAGTATATAATCTTGGTGAAAGAGTCCCTGGACTCCCGTAGAATTTCATGAATTAACATTTATTCACAACTCCTAATCAATTATAAACAAGCGGTCACGGTTGGTGCACGTGTATGTGTTTACATTTGAAGGGCATCGTGATGGAAAGCCGCAGAAATGACTTCCGGCAACAAAGACCACCTTGTCAGCATTTATTGTTTTACCCTTTTGTTTCGGGTCTCTCTTGTACTCAACAAGCCTCACGTTGAACACCACTTCACTTTCATAGCCGAGTCTCCGTGAACTCATTGATATTGTCTTCACCATGTGTTTGAGCTGTGACCAGAGCAGTCTTGATGCTTCCAGGTGCAATGTCCCGAGTCGTAAGACAGGTAAAGTGTGGATGTGTATTGAACACAAAGAATCGTTCCAGTTGGTAGACCAGCTTCTGAACATCGTCTTTGGCCCTTTTGATTCTTGAAGTGCCGACATCTTTGTTTGCAGAAGGTGCATACTGTGCATCATCTATAGTTCAGCCAAAAATCACGGACATCTCGTCAATAAAACGGCTGCGTTCATTGTATGTCAAACACCATCTGTCCCTCGCGCTGTTTGGTCGGGGAATTTCTACTAAACCACCTGCCACTTTTCCACTTTGTTACCCTGTTCCAACGCCAGGTCAGTACTGATCTGATTGAATGTTTCGTGTGTAGATTTTACAATAAAGTTTCCATCTAAGAACTGTCGGTACAAATCTGGATGAGAAACTTCTAGCAGGTTCACATATGTTGAATGCACTGTTCCCCATCTCATACAGTTAGTATGATCGTAGTGGGCAAACCATGGCAACATTGCAAGAAAGGCAGATTTATGCATCTGCCAAACACCTAAAAGTTTTGTGCGTCTGAACGTTAGCACTATCATAACCATGCTCGTGTAATATCTCCAACATACTGCTCCACTAATTGGAGTAGATGTACATATTGCACTGCATTTTCCAGCTGTTACGTTACTTCAGGTGGGGTTTCGTCGTCAACGTTGTCATCCAAAGACTGTGCCAGTTGCTTAGATAATATTTGACGATCTGCATCATCAAACCCTTGCTCTTTTGCCCACCCTAGAAACAGAGGCCACAGGATTAGCCACAGTGCCTCCCATGTGGGTTTGTGCGCTCAGATTGTTCGGTTGTACGATTTGGCTGACATGTGTTGTCATCAAACACAGAACTTTCTGCCCCCACTGATTGTAGCCTAGAGTCTGTGTAGTGCTGTCCGATAGCTTTCATGACGTTTTTGGTAATATGGAAGCTCCCAAGACGAAGAAAGATCTTGCTACAAACTTCATGATTATCCCACTGAAGTTCTTTGGCCGTTGAATACAGTTGCTCATTGAAAGTGACTACAGTGAACGTATCTTTCGTGTGTACCGACAGAGGCGAAATTGAAACGCCAGGAGAGACGGTGTCTCGCAGAATGTGGGTCCATCTATTAGTCTTTCAGGGTCGACAATCCACAAATACGGTTACCACATCCGAATCTTTCTTATTTCTTGGAATATAAAGCATAGGGACCAGCAATGCACAATAGCCAATTGAGACCGTCACCATTGTTAAGCAATTAGCATTCCCAATTTGGAGGATGGTTAGGTCATCCATTACATGTTCTTCAAATCAAAGAACACTAGTGACATAGCTGTCAATCAAACTGTCAGGAGGAGGGTTAGAGTCTTGTACCCAGAGATGGATATATTATTATCAAAATATTACCATTTGCCAATATATAGCAAATATTTATTCGTTTTGTTTATCTACGTGAGTGATGTGAATGTCTGAAGAATTATGAAAGCTGACATTAATGCACAATTAACATTGGATTTAACAATTAACAATACATAATGAAAATGTACACAAATTGTTATTACACAGTATGATTGAAATGGTAACCAGTCAAACTGTGTAATAACAGTGCCTTAATTCTAGTCATTTCGCGTAATGACTGAAATTTGCAGTCATTTCGCGAAATGCCTGAGTGAAACAGTCATTTCGCATTTGGGCACTGTGCAATTCGGGGAGACCCTAAAATCCGTTAGTCCATTTTACCTAGTGTCTATGTCAGGGAAGTAACATTCCCACCATATGATATGTCAAGCAAATGGAAAAAAAACTGTTGTGGACTCACATCATCAGATACTGAGTCAGACCTGGACAGCTTGTGACCTCAATATATAAGAAAAAAACATAACCGTCTCTGAACAAAATCCCCTCTGGACAAAAAACCCTCACTTTAATACAAGTACGGCAGTCATAGCAATGTTTAGCGAAGCCCTTGTATTACGTAAATTTGGACAATCGTAGACAAGAAGCATGACGTTGTGAACAATTGTACATACTTTTTGCCATAAAACTGAGGTTATCCGACTTTGGGATCGTAAAAGAACCCCTGAAAGGCGCCTGAGATGCAAAGCATGTCGGAAGAGTGGCGTTATTCCAGCATTATGGACGTACGTACATTTCAGAGAAGTTTTGGACACTTTGATACGTGCAATACAGCCACACTTGTAATAGGAGGATTTTGAAATGGACATAGTGTGCAACCTAAGTAGTATTATTAACATGCCAAATAATAGTCTTCCAGCTATACTAACTTTTAAGGATTGTTCTAAAAATAGCCCCGTTATGAATGTACTCAGAAAAAAAATTATTGTTGAATGTTGCTTCAAACATTTCAAAAACTCTGTGAAGTATGAATACATAAAACATATAACAATACTATGTGTTTGTACACTATACTTTAAGCTTCCAAATAAAGTAAAACATGTACTAATTTCCTGTTAATATCTGTGTCACAGGTTCATGTGTATGTTGTTATGGGCGCACACGTTTCCTATTATGGACGTACATTTTTTTATCTTATGGATGTACACTTCACATTTCGCCTCTGCGTTTCAACCGGCCTCGCTCGAAGAAGTAACGACACTGGGCGACAATGGCAAAACAAAGTCGTCCAAGATTGACCCAATGCCCATCGCTATTCTGACGGCAAATACCTCCATCTTACGAGTCTTCCAATGTTCTGGCACGCCTAAAGCACGCTGTCATCATGCATCTTCTGAAACGTTCTTCACTTTGAAGACTAAGCGAGCTAAGGACC
Organism: Lamellibrachia columna; assembly: GCA_963662155.1. NCBI lineage: Eukaryota > Metazoa > Annelida > Polychaeta > Sabellida > Siboglinidae > Lamellibrachia > Lamellibrachia columna. Next base: position 15,772,678 of record OY759269.1, read on the forward strand.
TATCTCGAACCTTCCGTACGCATCCACGTTACTTGAAAGCCACGTCTCGGCGCAACTGCGTTTGCGTCTGCAACACAATGGCATTGGAGACCGTCACACAGCGTAGATAGTAAAGTGATACCAATTTATAAAAAAGGGACGAAACCCTATTCTGAAACTACAGGTTAATATCAATCTTACCTGCAATTTCAAAAGTAATCGAAACAATTATTTACGACCAGCTAGATTCTTTCTCAAAAAGACATAAACTTATGTACAATAGTCAGTATGAATTTAGAGAGGAACATTCTACGGAATTTGCCGCTCTTGAATTAATTGATAGGATATTGACACGTATGGATAATAAGGAAATACCTATAAATATTTACTTGGACTTGTCAAAAGCATTTGACACTTTGGATCACTCAATATTAATCGATAAACTACAGTTTTATGGCGAAAAAGGAGTAGCTTTAGACGTATTAAAAAATCATTTAACAAATACAAAACTGTACAAAGAATGTGAAGACGCCCAATCAGATATGCTTAATATCTCCACAGGCGTACCTCAAGGATCAATTCTAGGCCCTTTGTTTTTTATAATTTACATAAATGACTTTGCCCAATCTAGTCCAACACATTCAACTGTATTATGTATGCCGATGACACGACACTTTCAAGTTCCCTAGATTATTTCGCACAATATAGTAAAAAAGGAAAATGTAGAATTCTTAATCAACACAAAACTGGACAAAATTAATGAGTGGCTTAACTAAAAAATATCTCTAAATGTAAATAAATATAAATATATGATCTTTAAAACGGCTAGAAGAAATAATATGATAAATCCACTAAATATAAAAATAGATAATGCATATATCGATAGAGTAGAAGAGTTCAATTTCCTAGGGATAAGTTTTAATGAACAATTAAACTGGCAAAGCCACATAAAAAAATCAAATAGGTGCTCCAGAATTATAGTTATCCAAAATAAACTAAAACGATTGTTACCTCTTAATATAAAGATTATGTTGTATAACACTTTGATATTGTCACATCTAAACTATGGCTTAACGGCCTGGGGCTATAGATGTGATATAATAAAAAAACGTGAAAAGAAAGCCGTCCGAATGATATGTTTAAGCCAATGTAATTCACATACCGATCCACTGTCTTAATTTACTGAAAGTAGAGCATATTCTAAATTTGCAGGAACTAAAATTATTTCATAAATTTTCAAACACTAAACTACCTGTCTACCTCCAAAATTTACCACTTGATCAAAACAATAGTGTTCACAACTTTAATACACGTGGTCAATATAATATAATATACATACGATCAGGGTACACCACTAGATTGCTAAACGTAGTATCAGGTACAGTTTGCCACATACCATAAATAATGCACCTGATTTATTAAAAGACAAGATCACCACTCACAGTTTACATGGTTTCTCAGATTATATCAACCTTTATTGTCTAAAGACATACATTGAACAATATGCAATCCAACATTTTTATATATGTCAACATGACTGAATATATCTCCGTTCCTCCTTGGTTAAAAAATCACTCTGTATATCTGGTTGTAGGAATATAATTGGCATTTGTAATATACAGATATATCTATATTAATTTTGTTCACTCAGTAATTATGCATTAATATCTATAGGGATTTTCTTTTTTATAATTTAAATAACGGGTGAAATTTATCGACAGGGTGGCTCCTACGACAGCGATTAATGTTTAGTCTTAGTAGGAGTCTTCCGTCCCTTATATGACATTATCTTTTATTTTAGACCGTACTCCATATTCTTACCACTTCGTTTTCTCATGTCGACATATATGTAATATATTGTATGTTTTTTTATGTTGAATACTGTGTTTTGTTGTCTTTGGGACGAATAAATATTTCCTGTTTCCTATTGTTTCCTGTTTCCTGTTGAAACAGCGACTGTATGCATTCAGGACGATACATTGCGTTCACTGGATGCTCGTAAGCATGCAGTTCTGGTAACTGCTTGACATCAGCGCTGCCTTTGATACGATCGACTACGACCGTCTTCTCGCAGAATTATACCGAAATGGCGTGCGAGGCGACGCACTTTCCTGGCTTATATCACCTACTGAACACAGTGCGTCAGGGTTGACGGTCATCTGTCCAGCAACATCAAACTGCGACATGGAGTTCCACCGGGCAGTGTTTTGGGTCATCTCCTCTTTTTTGTCTACTGTTTTCTCGAAGCACGGAGTTCGCCACCACCAACTTTCCGCGTAATGATTCTGCGTCCGAAGCCGACCAGATATCCCTTTGCGTTATTGACGTGAACATATGACTGGCATCGCGCTACCTACTTTTAAACGAGGCGAAGCCAGAGGCGATACTGTTCTCAGCACCGAACAACCGTGTTCCACAGCCACCTCTTCCTCCCTTAGACATCTGCGGATGTAACGTCACCACTTCAGCCAACATCACTTCAGCCAAGATAGTTTTAGTTTTGAGTGTAGGGGATGTACGAAGATGAAGGAACTAGAGGTGGAGTTGGAAGAGATGAGGCTGCTCGTTGTGGCAATGGTGGGAAGAGAACAGGGGGGTTGTGCCAGTAGTTTCGGTGGGGGAACAGTAGATGATAAAGTGGGGAAAGGCACAAGAGATGCTAGGGAGAGCTCATCTCAGCCTGGGAGGAAGCTGAGAGGAGGGAAGGTGACATATCGTAGGGAGACAGGACGTAAGGAGACGGGAAGGAAAGGGACGGGAGGGAAGACAACCGGAGTGAAGGAGAGGGGAGTAGGGGAGACAGGAGGGAAGGAGACGGGAGGGAAAACAACAGGAGTGAAGGAGAGGGGAGTGGGAGAGACAAGAGCAAAGGAGTGGGAAGTGGGGGAGACAGGAGGGAAGGGGTCAGGACAGAATGTGATGGAAGGGATCGAACGGAAGAGTTATTCTGCAGCAGTGATAGAGGGGGTGAAGAAGAGAGCGAGGGTGTTTGTGGGGGATTCGATAGTTTGGAAGACCGACAGAGTCTTAAACAAGGGAGATGATGTGGTGGTCTGCTTGCCTGGAGCCAAAATAGAGGCGATAATTGAGAGGGTAAAAAACATCGTAGGTTCGGGTAAGGGTGGATCTGTTTTAGTACACGTAGGGACAAATAACGTAGAGAGGGAGGGTACAACTGCCATAGTTAAGAAATATAGGCAGTTGGTCAGAACACTAAAACAGACGCGGGTTGAGCAGGTAATACTGTCAGGGATTTTACCTGTAATGGGTCACAAATATCGAAATTGTCGGGGGATGGCAATTAACATGTTAGTCCAGAAGCTATGTAGGGAAGAGGAAGTTGGATTTGTGGATTTATGGGGAAGTTTTGTTGGGAGGGCTGATATGTACATGAAGGATGGGTTTCATCTAAGTGGAAAGGGGGCGGCAGTATTCGCGGACAAACTTTCAACAGCAGTAGATAGTGACATGGGTACAATGATAAATATTTTTGGAAGTAAACATTGTTTAAACTAGAAGTGCAGGGGGGTTACCTAGAGGTGTTTCAAGCAGAACAAGAGGCCACTAGCACAGATAAACCAATATCAAATCGTCCGAAAAACATCTCTGAAAAAGGTTATAGATGCGTATGTTTAAATGCAAGGGGCATAGTAAATAAGAAACACGAATTAAACATTATGGTACAAAATATTGACCCTCACATAATTGGTATAACTGAATCATGGGCCAACATAGATATAACATATGCTGAATTAGGACTGACAGGGTACGTAATGTTTAGGAAAGATCGAATAGGAAGAAGGGGCGGGGGAGTTATTTTATATGTTAAAGAATCTATTCAGGCTGATGAAATAAAACTAGAAAGGGAAGCAGATTGCGATGAAGCTGTTTGGTGCAAAATTGTTTCAGGAAATTCAAAATTGACTATTGGATTAGTTTACCGAAGTCCAATCATAAACGAAGAGGACAACACAAAAATAAAAACGCTATAAAGGAAGTTGGTAAAGGGGAATGTATCATAATGGGAGATTTTAACCATGGACACATACAATGGAATTCTCTAGAGAGAACAGGGATTGAGGACCAACAATTTCTATTTTTAATCCAGGATAGCTTTCTTACTCAGCACGTTCTAGAACCAACCAGGGGAGAAAATGTATTAGATATAGTTTTGTCATCACAAAAAGAATTAGTGGACAATGTAAAAATATTTGAACCATTGGGTAACAGTGACCATAATCAAATACATTTTGACATCAATGTAAAATCAGAAAGTAAAAATAAGAAAACGTACAAGAGAAACTTCCTCAAAGGTAACTACAAAGATATGAGAAAATACTTAGCAAAGCTAGATTGGAATAACATGCTGATGAATAAGACCGCAATTGAATGTTGGAATATTCTAAAATATGAAATTGAGAGTATCATCGATAAATTTGTTCCGTTCCAAAAACAAGGAAAACGGTGTAGAAAGAAACACTTTTCAAAAGAGGCTATTAGAAAAATAGTGTTAAAACAAGCTATGTGGAGGATTTATAGGCGTACCAGAAAGGAAGAAGACTATGCAAATTGCAAAGAGGCACTTAATGCAGCTACAACTGAAATCAGACAATCTAAAAGAAGCTATGAGCAAAAACTAGCATGTAACATAAAAAATGACAGCAAGAGTTTTTATGCATATGTCAGGAGTAAACAAAACGTACAATACAAGGTTGGACCTCTAGAAGACAGTGCTGGAAATATAATATCACAGGGGTTTTTAATGGTGGAAGACCTAAATTATTACTTCAGTTCAGTGTTTACCAAAGAAGATATTAGTTCATTACCAGTTGCTGATGCTAAATTTCAGGAAGCTAAATCTGACTATTTAGGTCCGTTAGTTGGAACTCCAGAATTGGTAGCTAAGAAAATAAAGGCAATGAAGGATAACAAATCACGGGGAGTGGATGGGATTCCTCCAAAATTACTAATGGAAACAGTAGAACAAATCAGTATACCACTTGCAATAGTATTCAACTTGTCATTAAAAGAGGGAGTTGTTCCGTTTGAATGGAAAGAAGCAAACATCATACCATTATTTAAAAAGTGTTCAAGAAATAAGTCAGATAATTACAGACCAGTGAGTTTAACGTCAGTGATTTGTAAATTATTAGAAAGGTTAATTAAAGACCATATGGTGGACTTCCTTCTTAAGCATAAATTATTAAATTCGTCTCAATATGGATTCCTTAAAGCGAGATCATGCTTAACAAATATGTTATGTTTTTTGGAAGAAATCACTAAGTGGATAGACGTGGGATCGCCAGTAGATATTATCTACTTAGATTTTCAGAAAGCTTTTGACAAAGTGTCACATCAAAGATTACTATTTAAATTAAAAGCCCATGGTATCGGGGATAACATAACTGACTGGATAGAACAATGGCTGACTGACAGAAGACAACGAGTTGTAGTAGATGGAGAAGTTTCAAATTGGAAATCGGTTTTGAGTGGGGTACCTCAAGGATCAGTATTAGGACCTATATTATTCTTAATATATATCAATGACTTGGACGACAATATAACAAGTAACATACTGAAATTTGCGGATGACACAACACTGTTTAGAAAGGTTAATACTGATGGTGATAAACAACATTTACAAAACGATCTAGACAGATTAGTGAAATGGTCTGAGAAATGCAGATGTTGTTCAATTTTTGGGAAATGTAAATGCCTACATACAGGACATGGGAACTTGAATGTGAACTATAAAATGGGAGATACATTTCTGGGTACTACTGTAAAAGAAAAGGACTTAGGAGTTACAACAAGCGCTGATATGAAAGTTTCAGAGCAGTGTGGTATTGCAGCTTCAAAGGGTAATCAAATTCTTGGATTGATTAGAAGAAACATAACATACAAGGGAAAAAAGTTAATTATACCTCTTTATAAAGCAATAGTTAGACCTCATTTAGAATACTGTATACAAGCATGGAGACCATATCGTAAGAAGGATATAGGTACACTTGAACGCATACAAAGGAGAGCAACTAAAATGATTCCAGAACTGAGAGACCTTAGTTATGAAGAACGCCTGAAAGAATGTGGTTTAACAACTCTAGAGACAAGGAGGTTAAGAGGAGATCAGATTGAAGTTTTTAAGATATTGAATAGGTATGAAAATATTGACAGAAATATGTTTTTTTCACTCAAGAAGGATAGCAGAACTAGAGGACACGAGGTAAAATTAGTAAAGGATCAATGTAGATTGGACATCAGGAAGCAGTCGTTCGCACAGAGGACAATAAATGAATGGAACAAATTGTCTACAGATTGTGTAACTGCTAGCAGCGTGAATATGTTTAAAAACAAGGTTGACTCATATCTCAGGAGGGCGGGTTATAAGTAGATGAACAATGTTGGACTCTCGATAAGCCAATGGCTTCCTTGTCCACTTGCCATCTGGGCCATTGGCTTGAATGGCAAATCTTGTTAAATATCTTGTTAAATCTTGTTAAACATGCGTAACATTGGCATAAAGGTCCACTATACGATGTCGACGGCCGCACACGTTTGCCGTACCTGCCGGACTGCATATGCCCAACTACATGGCATAGCGCGAGTACGGTGTTTCTTTTATTTATTAATGTTTTTATTGTAAACATATCTGATTCTATATTTAGAGATGTGCTTTATATATATTCTGCTGTTCCACGAATAAGGTCCAGCGTGTTCTTATTCTTGTAAAAGACAAATCCAAATATAATAGTGTGAGAGTATAGGGAAAGAAGTGTAATATCGCTCACAGGACTTCAGCGCCCCTGTCGACTGTAGTAGTACACGAGCGACATTAGCGCTCCCTAGCGGCTAAAGGACTGGTCAAGGATTGGTCAAGGATTCCTGTAATATGGGTCAGAGGTCATCAAACGTAAGGGAGCCGCGGCGGCGGGGCGAACATCATTCATTAACAGGGATCAAGGGGCCTGATGTGGAAACGAGAAAGGAACAAAACACGGTATTGTACGAGTGCACACGCATTTCATTGCCAGAACTTTCCATTATTGTTTACTGCCATTAAAACTATTTAAAAAAGCTATGGACTGGTGGTCGACGTACAGACAGCGAGTGAGAGGAGGCGGTTTTTTTAACAGTATACATACTTTTTTATGACTAGGTCACCCGTTCATACCAGACCGCTTACCGGATTGACCCGGCGACCTGCAGCAAGGACGCGGTGAAGTTTTTACCGGTACGCTATGTGTTAAAGTAGGTCACAAGACGTATATGTGAGCGGTGTATTCATCATGTCTTTATTACTATAACATTACAAAGCAACCTATCAATGACGCTAAATATAAAAGGTAAGTGAATATATACTACTATAAAATGAAAATACTGATAATATTGCTAATTGTAAAAGTTATACAAGTAAATTATTGATAATATTGCCAATTGTAAATGATAAAGCGATGACGGCATTATTAAAAATAATTGGCGGTTAGGAATCAACCGTTCTACGTAGTAGGCAGCCCTGATAGTGTTGGGGCGTGACTGAAGCAAAGAGCGGGTATAAATAGGAGTGTGCTACTGTACCCTTAGCTCTAATTGTTACCTTTCACTTAACTATGCACTTACTATTAATTCTCACCATACTCTTATCTGTAATTCTCAACATTCCCTTAACTGTAATTATCACCATACTTCTAACAGTTCATTTAATATTAAGTCTCACCAAACCCCTAATATACTCCTAACTCTAATTCTCACTATACCTACAACTGCACTTTTAGCTATATTTATAGGTACACAGTTAGGTACTAAAGTCACTGCAACCCCATTTCACAGTTATAATGCATATTCATTACAAACTCAGCTAGAATACAAAATAGTCACTGTTAGAATACAGTCGCTGTACAACCAGTAGATAATTAGGACAAATAGTCGCTACACCTCTAGTCTACGGTAAGGATTCATAGTCATTGCATCCTCCGTACTCAGCTATAATACGAAGTCACTGTACACCCAGTAAACATGTAGAATACAGTCACTGCACCCCCAGTACACAGGTAGACTACATGGTCAGTTAGGCAATTAGAACACATAGTCACTGTACCAAAAGGTCACAGCTAGAACATAATTATAGTTACAGCACTCCCAGTACACATGCATAATAAACAGTCACTGCACCCACAGTACGCAGATAGAATACATAGTACTGGAGTTGTAGTGACTATATAGTATAACTGTGTACAGAAGATACAGTAACTATTTTGTGTTGTAGCTGTGTGCTGAGAGTATAGTGATTATGTATTGTAGATGTGTATTGATGGTGTAGTGACCATGTATTGTAGCTGTGTGTTAGGCATGCAGTAACTATGCATTCTAACAGTGTAATGGAGTAGTAGTGACAATGTAATATGTTTACGTACTAAAGATAGAGTGACCATGTTGTATTCTAGCTTTGTACTGAGAGTGTAGTGGGTATGTTTTCTGGATGTGTACTGAGGGTGCAGTGACCATGTATTCTAGCTGTGTGCTGGCAGTGCAGTGAGTATGTATTATGTGTACTGGAGTTGTAGTGACTATGTATTGTAGCTACGTACTGGATATACAGTGACTATTTTGTATTCTAGCTGTGTACTGAGAGTGTAGTGACTATGTATTCTAGATATATACTGAGGGTGCATTGACTATGTCTTATAGCTGTGTGCTGGAGATATATAATATTTTGTATTCTAGCTATGTACGATGTGGTTACACTTCCGGAATATTGATGCAACGACTTAAATTTAGTGCAGATAATAAAAAAAAACCCCGCGGAATATCGAATAGTATAAGTATTACCATTGCATATATATTATACATAAACGTATTGTAGGCAGCTTTTAGGAAACAGGTTTTGTTAATTATTAGTCAGAGGCAGTATTTTAGGGAAAGCTAGATCCGGACTCCGACAGGGAAGTCAGTGAGCGTTAATAGGGTTGTTTATCATTCGAAAATTTATATAGCATAGTGAATATTCAGAAACAGTGGAATATTGGCTAGAATAAGTATTACTATTAAACATATTTTATACACAAACTTCTTATATACATATATTAAAAAACTGTTTTTGTTAACAGAGGCAGGATTTTTTATATTCAACGAGCGATAAAAGGGAGTTTGTTTACTGAGGCTCAGGTTCAGGAGGATAGTTTTAGTTTTTAGTGTAGGGTATGTACGAAGATGAAGGAACTTGAGGTATAGTTGGAACAGCTGAGACTGCTCGTTGTTGCAATGGTGGGAATGGAGCAGGTGGGTTGTGCCAGTGGTTCCGGTGGGGGACAGTAGATGTTAAAGTGGGGAAGACGACGAGAGAGATGCTAGGCAAAGCTCACCTCAGCCTGGGAGGAGGCTGACAGGAGGTAAGGTGACAGGTCGTACGGAGACAGGACGTAAGGAGACGGGAAGGAACAAATGGATCGAAGGAGAGGGGAGAGGGGGGACGATTGGAGTGAGGGAGATGGGAGGAAAAGGTGACATGTTGAAGGGTGAGAGAGAGACTGATAACAGGTTGCCAAGTGACAAGGCTGCAAGACAGAATGATGTGATGGAAGGGATCCACCGGAAGAGCTATTCTGAGGCAGTGATAAAGGGTTTGAGAAAGAGAGTGAGGGTGTTTGTGGGGGACTCAATAATCAGGAAGACCGACAGAGTCTTAAACAAGGGAGATGACGTGGTGGTTTGTTTGCCTGCGCCCATAAATAGAGGCGATAACTTAGAGGGTATAAAACATTGTGGGTTCGGGCAAGGGTGGATATGTTTTAGTACACATAGGGAAAAATAACGTAGAGAAGGAAGGTACAACTGCCATAGTTAGGAAATACAGGAAGTTGGTCAGAACACTAAAGCAGACGCGGGTTGAGCAGGTAATACTGTCAGGGATTTTAACAGTAATAGGAAGGAGGGGTCACAATTGTCGGGGGGTGGCAATTAACATGCTAGCCAAGAAGCTATGCAGCGACGAGGAAGTTGGATTTGTGGGGAAGTTTTGTTGGAGGGGCTGATATGTACATGAAGGATGGGCTTCATCTAAGTGGAAAGGGGGCAGCAGTATTTTTTGTAGTAAACATTATTTAAACTAGAAGCGCAGGGGGGTTACTTAGAAATGCCTCAAGCAGGACAAGAGGCCACTAGTACAGACAAACCAATAACAAAATGTCCTAAAAACAGGTCTGAAACAGGTTAGAAATGCGTGTGTTTAAATGCTAGGAGTATAGTAAATAAGTAAAACGAATTAAACATTATGGTAGAATACATTTACCCTCACATAATTGGTATTACCGAATCATTGGCCAACACAGACATAACAGATGTTGAATTAGGATTGACTATTTTTGACTATCTATTTTAAATTCAGGATAGCTTCCTTACTCAGCACGTGCTACAACCAACCAGGGGAGAACATGTATTAGATATAGTTTTGTCATCACAAAAAGAATTAGTGGACAATTTAAAAATACATGAACCATTGGGTAAGAGTAACCACAATTAAATGCATTTTGACATCAATATAAAATTAGAAAGTAAAAGAAAACATATAGGAGAAACTTCCACAATGGTAACTATAAAGATATGAGAAAATACTTAGCAAAGCTAGATTGGAATAACATGCTGATGAATAAGACCGCAATTGAATGTTGGAATATTCTAAAATATTAAATTGAGAGTATCATCGATACATGTATTCCCTTGATAAAACAAGGAAAACGGTCTAGTAAGAAACTTTTGCCAAAAGAAGCTATTAGAAAAATAGTGTTTAAGCAAACTATGTGGAGGGTTTATAGGCGTACCAGAAAGAATGAAGACTATGCAAATTACAAAGAGGCACTTAACCTAGCTACAACTGAAATAACAAAATCTAAAAGAACCTTTAAAAATAAAATTGGCAGGTAATATAAAAAATTACAGCAAGTGTTTATATGCTTAATTAAGGAGTAAACAGAAAGTTCGAGATAAGGTCGGACCACTGGAAAACTGTGGAAACATAATTTCAGACGGGTTTCAAATGACATAGGTCCTGAATGAGTATTTCAGCTCAGTTTTTACCACATAAGATATCAGCTCACTTCCAGTTCCATTTACTAAATTTGAGGGCAGTAAATCAGAACATTTAAGGCAGTTATTTTGTAACTCCTGAAATGATAGCAAAGACAATTAAGAAGATGAAAGATAATAAATCACCGGGAGTTGATGGGATACCACCAAAACTGCTCAAGGAAATTGTTGAGCAAATTAGTATACCACTTGCCAATTTTTTTTAACTGGAACAGTTCCTTCAGAATGGAAAGAAGCAAGCATTACGCCGCTAGTTAAGAAGGGATCGAGTAACAAACCAGACAATTACTGACCAGTGAATTTAACATCAGTTGCATGTAAATTACTCGAAACATTAATTAGAGACCACATGGTGGAATTCCTTGTAAAATATAAATTAATAAATACATCTCAACATGGGTTCCTAAAAGCAAGGTCATGTCTGACCAATCTCTTGTGTTTTCTTGGACACAATCCAACTAGACAAAAGCCCCCCCCCGGACATAATTTTCCCACCTAAATGGAAACTAGGACAAATGCCTCATACAAAAAATGCACCAGGCATGGGGAGCATTAAAAAAAATCGGTCAAAGAGTATAAATATAAAAAATAAATTAACATTTTCAAAATCACCGTTACACCCGTGCTTCTGTTGTTCTGAAACATGGAAAATATCCATCAAAATAAAACTGAAACTAACATGTGTCCAGACGAAATGCTTGCTTATACATCTAAACGTCAGACGAAACGAATTTATCACCAGTGATGAAGTACCTAGAATGTAAATGTTAAGCAAATCAAGTCAACAATATTTAAAAGACGATTAAGATATCTGGGCCATACTTTTAGTATGCCGCCAACAAGAACACAAAAACAGGCGTGGTACTGGAGACCATTTGGAAAGAGGAAACAAGGACGATCAAATAAACATTCCAAGGAACCATTACTAGAGAGAGGTAGACCCAATAAAAAACAGGAGACACTACTTTGAAAGAGTGGTTGAAGTTAGATATGGATGGCGTCGCTTGCCCTCCGCCTTGTGAGGCTGACTGCAAAAGGAGGGAGTAGGAGTAAGTAATTGAAAAGGCTACCGCCTGGCTAAATTAAGTTGTTAATTGCACGTACCAAACAAAGGCGTATAAATAAAAAAAGTATATTGCTTTTCACTGCCTATCCTCGGGGGGGGGGGGGTTAAACTGCAACATTATTTTTTTTCTGTAATCATGACTGTGTATGAATTTCCAGTTTTAATCTGCTTGCTATGTCGCTAAAATTTATTTATTATCTTTCGTCGTCTTCATGTCCTTAACTAATTTTTATGGATTTACAATTATTTACGTGTCAACGGCCTTCCTAAATCACAATTCACGAATTTGTACAGTCAGTAGATAATTTGTTTCATTCATTAATTATCCTCTTTGAATATGAACTTTTTGTTAAAGTCTCGTAAACGCCGCCAACGGAAAAGTGACTGTGGTCTCTTTCTCATGTAGTAGAAACTGATCAATAATCGACAAGTGGTAGAAACAATCTGTTTATTATTAAAGCAAAGCAAGCACGTGCAACGCAAATATACAGACACAATATAATGCATCCAATTAACTCTTATGCCACAGTGATGCAATTTTCCAAACAAACGGTATATGTTGTAAGGTATTTTTACAGCCTCGCAATCCTCGTGGACATCATGTCAGATTCACAAAATAAGTTCAGTAATAGTATGAGTTTACACACATTTTTACTAGTTACTCAGCGTTTTGCTTGACAATAGCATCAAACCTATTTATTCTTAAATGTTGTAATAACTCTTTGTTATATGAACATATCGTAAGAAGCCGAAACAGTCTGTTCGTAAAGTGCATCTGCTGCTGAACATTAATTAACCCCATATGAACATGAGCACTGCCAATATGCCTAAGCAATTTTTTTTTATTGCTACACGATTTACCATTACTTAGTGTTTGGGAGAGGGTTCTACAATGCGTTAATTTAGAAAAGTAACAAGTAACGTAACAATTTTGTTTTTATTGCTACACGATTTACCATTACTTAGTGTTGGGGAGAGGTTTCTACAATGCGTTAATTTAGAAAAGTAACAAGTAACGTGACAATACTAGGTGTATAAGTACTCTGCAACGGAATTGCCACTAACACGAAACTTCAGTGTTAGTTTGTAAACTACACGTTCTTTTGTAATGGATATATTTGTGGAAGTAAACAATGGTTTTGTTTTACAATACGATGTCCATACGATTATCACACATGCATCTACTGGTGCAAGGTGCATCCATTTCTTGTCCACCGACCTACATCTAGACAATGACGGTGTTTGCGTCTTCTATTCCTATTTCCTCGACGATAATGCGGACGGTGGCCTTCCACCCGGTAGCGCTGTTGCCAGTGTTGTACAAATTCATATTCACACAGTTTCCAACGTTCCAGCCGACGTCCACTTCGCCCGCAGAAACGCCTCGGCAGTAGCCCTCCACTGAAACAAATGCTGGAAATATAGTGCATTTACTAACAGGCTTTTTCCAAAGACGTTTATTATACCCAGAGTTGCCTTGGGTGAGCTTTCTAACATCTCTCACTTATTAATTTTTTTTTTCTATGACGTCTTGGTCCCATTATTTTCCATCTCTAGTGATGCCTATATGGTTTATTTTTGACATTTATGTTAACCTAGGCTACGTGGAATTTTAGACCACATGTATACTTTTACTTACATCTGATTCTGAATTTATAATTTTTTTGAAGTCTTAGCTAAAGTTGATTGCTAAGCAAGGTTGCCTATAGCTTATGCGGAATGTGAACGGTTTATTGTCACCGTGGTTGTTAAACATTCATTTTTATTATCTAAATATTTATATTATTTTGTTTTATTAACCAGTTTCAATCAAGTGGTTATAATTGTTAAGATAATGTCACCGCTATTCCTACTATGTATTTGTTCCTGTCCTGTTCAATGGCATTGAGAGGTGATGACTTTGCGCCGTGCAAACCACTAACATCTAAACTTGTGCTTGTTACCTCAATATATCTTCAACAAATGAGAGTGCATTATTCGCTTTCACTTTTATGTTTGCCATATCTTAACCTTGCCATGTTTTAACCGCAAGTTACTTCCAATCCATTGCTTTAGGTCAACATTTAAATTCACCATAATACTTCTCCTGACAGGAGGTGTTAGTATCAATCCACATTAACGAATTTACACAGTCAGTAGATAATTTGTTTAATTAATTTATTGTCCTCTTAGAAAATTTTCTTTTTACATGCAATGTTGCTTAATCAACGACATAAGTCACTGTAGTCTCTCTCCTGTGTCCACGTGTGGAAGACAAATTGTGTTTATTATCATAGCAAATCATGTAGGTGCAAGAATTATATAGAGACACAATATAATACAGCCAATTAGTTATTATTCACCATTTATGCAATTTTTCCCAACAATGGGTATATGTTTTTAAATGGTCGGGTTCAAGCATTCTTTAAACCAACCGAAGCTATACACATGTATGGTACCAGACAAAGCAAACTGTTTTATGTTAAAAAAAAAACACCTCCCTAAGACTACTGTCATTCACTGTCAAAGGTATAAATACGTGGAACAGTTTAGCAAATGAAATAACTCAGCTACCAAGTTTAACACAATTTAAAAAAACATTCCAGTTGTCATTACTTACAGCATATTTATAAACTTTTAATAGAAAGTTATGTAAATTAGTTAATGTATAATTAGCACAAGCACCACTGTAATAAGTTTATAAGTGAATTGTGAATGCTATTTTGTATTAAATGTTTTACTTGTATTGCATTTGTTTAGTTTGAGAAGGACATAGCACCTTATAAGTCGTATGACTTCAGCTATGTGCAGCAGCACACCATACTATGCACCTGTATTATGTTGTTATTGTTGTTGTTGAATAAAACGTTCAGTTCACTTCACTTCATGTTGAAGATTATGTTTTACAGCCTCGAAATATTCGAGAATATAATGTCAGATTCATAAAATAAGTTCAATAATAGTATGAATTATTTTACGCATATTTTTACTAATTATTCAGCTTGATAATATTATTAAATCAATTTATTCTTATATATTGTAATAACTCTTTGTGTCAGAAACATGTCGCAATGAGCTGACGTCGTCTGTTCGTAAAGTGTCTTTACTGTTGAGCATAAAAGTCCTCGTTATTTACTATTGGACGTTAATTTAGGCATGAACTATGAAAGTAATAGGTACTTAAACACTTTACCACGGTGTTGCCACCAACATTAAACTTCATTGTTAATTTGTCAACTATGCGTTCTACTGTTATGATTTTATTTGTAAAAGTAAACAATTGGTTGATTCAATACGGTGTCCAAACGAGTATCACATATGCATCTACTGGTGCAAGGGGCATCCATTTATTGGCTACCGACCAACATCTAGACAATGACGGTGTCTGTTTCTTCTATTCCAACTTCCTACAATAATAATACTGTACAGACGGTTGCCACCTATCCGGTGCCGCTGTCGCCAGTGTTGTAGTTCAACTGACCCCACCCCTACCCTCCCCTTTCACATAATCCCCAGTAGCCCTCCAATAAAACAGAACAACGCCGTCACTGTAGTAACAATTGCAGTGTGATGCTAGTGAGAAAGGAGGCGTGTTGTAGCTACCTACCAAAAGCGTGTTTCCGTAAACGTTATAAATCTTACATAGAACACGGAACGCCACCATACACTATCATAGACATTGTTAATGTTGTTATTGCGTATGGTCTCTCGGAATACGGACGATGGTATTTGCTCAGTCGGATGTGCTTTTGATGATCCATAAATGGATCGTCCATCTACTAGAAGAGGCGCAAACATATGGGACAATATTTGGAATCATATCTGGATCATCTCAAATCGCTATTATACAATTATTTATTTATTAACTTCTACTAAAGCAATACCTCGTGTAGAGAATGCATGTTGCAACATGTTGATGGATGACATAGCATTGCAAAGTAAAATTCATTCAATACGTCTAGACATTACAGCAGTATTCAGGGGAAACAATTAGGACGAATGCCGATCTCTCGCAGCTGGCATACCAAAGTGCCTTAAATGTGTTCCCACCCACCGTATGCCGGCCTGTGTAAGTTGGTGCCTCTGGTCTGGACATGGAGCTGCGTTTCGATGGTCCTCGGTTCGCTGCACTCCCCCCCGTTGATAGTGAAGAACCAGC
This sequence comes from Lamellibrachia columna, assembly GCA_963662155.1. Classification (NCBI taxonomy): domain Eukaryota; kingdom Metazoa; phylum Annelida; class Polychaeta; order Sabellida; family Siboglinidae; genus Lamellibrachia; species Lamellibrachia columna. Next base: position 15,788,940 of record OY759269.1, read on the forward strand.
GGCGACATGAGCCGCCCTTAGCGCCGGTATTTATTAGTCGCAAGTCACCGTTCCACACGACTCGAAGCACCGTGTCATCCCGCTTCTTGACGAACTCACACGACTGTGACAACAATGAAGATATGAAACATTAGCTTTGACATATCGGTGCCGTGAAAACAACTATAATATGTCATAACACATAACAATATGTCATACATTGGACAGTTTATTGTGTCAGTATTAACGTATCATCATAGTTGTCATAGACACAGAAGACTCCGGTGGTTTTGGTACTTTTGCCGTAAGCCAAGTATTGATAGTCACGTATTCAAACAAGACATCAAAGGACATCACAAGAGAGTCGGTAATGTTCATTTACGCATGCCTGTGCAGCATGATTACTTGCATTGACTCTATTCGACCCTCATATCAACCTAGCGCGAAACACTTTCTCTGTTTATGTAGCCAACACGACTACTGCCTACGTTGTAAATGGGCAATCCGCAATTGCCGCTGTGAAATGCATATACAATATACAAAGCCGATGACACTAATATCAGCGGTGACAGACTCGTCAGATTCAGAGCAGTGTTTAGCTTTGTAAAACACAGCAAGAAAGCAACAACGTGTCGCTTCAATCTCATGAAACCGAAGTACGCAGACAAAGCGATTTTCGAAGATGTGATATCGAGTAATCGACAAAGAAGAAGGTCGCAAATAAGATAGAGGGATGACATAAAGGAGTGGAATGAAAGACGTGTAAGATGGGTAATCATATGCAACGAGTGATGCATTATGTAAACGCACAGAAAAAGTTTAGAGATATATTAATATTTGTTGCAAAGAAATTGTTACTGCTGTTGTTCCAATGTACAGACGTACTCACGTAAACAAGACCGTTTTCCTTTCCGTCATCCAACCCTCGCCTTGAACACTGCTTCAAATTGACAGCCGATCGGTCACTTCCTCCGACAGCATCTGTTATGATGGCAAAAGGGATTATGCATGTTCTTATATAGCAGGAATCCAGTCCTTAAGATCGCTCTAAGTGCTTCATATTTCATCATCATCAGTCTTCGAAAATAGCAGTGTATAGACATCGGCTTGGCCAATGCATACATAAGGGAAAGTGGGGCACAATGAGACACATAAGTGTTTAATGCTAAGCACGCATTGCTAATTGACCACCAATATAGTACGTCACGCTATTTTGTGACGTTTGTGAGACTTCGCATCCCATTTTAATGCTTAGTAGCGAAGGCATGTACACCCAACCCCTACAGTTACGTTCGTTTTTGTAAAGACGCCCCCCCAGGATCCATTCAATTATTATATTTGTTGCGTGGTTGTATCGATTCGTTAATTACACATAAAATGTAAGTTGTGGATGTTTAGTAAGCGTAATGGTACATACAATGAAGCAGTTGGGAGTTTTCTGCATTGATACTCTCATCACATTACAAACACACACTTCTTCTGACGTGTCTACCGGGGTAATCCACACATTAGACATCCTCCCAAAGAGTCACGGTGCTGCCCAATGGGATTACTGGTGTCCCAGGGACCAATATAATTTCTGAAATGGGGGAGTGCTGCGAATGTCCACGTCCTCCTCGCCAAGCCTCTCCAGTTCAACATCTCCCGTGTGCTCGATCGCTCACATCAATGCATGCGAAGTCAAACGGAATTCCCTTTGGATAACTTACTATAGGCCTTGGCAGAATGGCTGTGTTCATGGCAATCCGAACACACAGAGATGGGAATCCCGAAGACCCGACTGTGACTCTCAGATCATTCTCCAATGTCTGTTCAATGGGCAAGGGGCCAGTGAGGAACCCGTTCTTGATAAGTAATAAGCAGGAGCTTCTCAGTTAACTACATCAGGCTCGGTCTGAACACGTCACAACTGAACCATATATTGGCTCTCTCGCACATATGTTATCTTCCAGAGTGCATCCTGCTTGGTCGGCAATAGTGCACTACCATCTACTGATCTACATACCTAGCTACGACTGGGTAACCATCAATGATGGTATCTGACCATACCTCTGCCAGAACCTCCCCAGCGTGACCAAAATTCTGACGTTCCAAGTCGGCGTCAACCGTTCTCACTTGGCTATCCAGATGCGAACTAAAATTATCATGTGGAAGAATGAGACCTGCCAGTTCCTTGCTCAGTGGAGCCATGAAACTCTCGACACGGTTGAAAGCAATATGACCAGGAGTATTCGTTGCTACAAAGATAGCATCCAAATTATTCGGAATGAATTGTTCAATCGCGCAGTTGATAGTATTCTCATACCGTTGGTTTTCGTCGGGCCCTCAACCACACGTACTAATTCTGATTGGCTTTGCTGAACTACCATTTGTCAACATGATGAATTCACCAATCTCCCCCAACTTGTGGAGATCATGGAGGTGTTCAAAGGTAGTACTTGTCGAATGCTTTGCGCTTCGTATATAGCAACAAACGTTGGGCTCCGAACATGACACTGCCTATGAACAACCAACAAGATCCCCAGCAGGATTGTTGACAACCCAGCATACACATCTGGAAACAATTTATGCCCCGGAGCCTTCACGAAATCATGGTCTGGCAACCAGACTTAATATTCTACATGCACCGTAAGCGGCGCCTGTTTGTTAGCAGCAGTTAGCCCTATATAGACACGTACGTTAGCATACTGACCGAGGAAGGTACGCTTTCTACATCAAAAACCAATGCAAAGAACTTCATACTCGACTTCTTGATCTCGCATTTCTGTAGATTGTGCACTAATCCATGTTGTTGTGCCATTGCCATCAAGTTGTGCAGATTCTTGTCGTATTCTGCTTTGGCCCTGCCAAATTCTCCGACATCGTCTACTATGCTTATTGTTCCAGAACACTTCTCTCAAGAATGCAGTCAATTCTCTCCTGAAACATGTCCTGAGTGAGATTCAATCCAAATGGTAGCCTATTGAAGCAATACCTCCCGAACGGACAATTGAAAAGTCGTAAGCAATCGCGATTCTTTATCTAGCGATACTGACCAATATCCATGGCGGGCATCCAGCTTGGAGAATATTATCGACCAGACGAGTTTATGAGTAACTTCTTCCAGCGTCGTTGTGCAATAGTGAGGTCACTTCACTATCTTGTTCAAGTCTTTAGGATCTAAACAGGATCTAAACAGACGTTTTCCATTTGACTTACGGCTGAAGACAAGACTGGACACCCAGTCTGTATGCATTGCCACTTTCTCAGTGACCCCCAACTCTTCCATATTGTCAAATTGTGCCTTCACCTCATCTTTCAGATGTATGGACATCATATTGGTGCATGCACAACAGGTGGTACTATGGGATCTAGTGTAATGTGGAAATCACCCTTGTAGTTTCCTATACCTTCAAATCGGTCTTTAAACAGTTTTCGGAGGTCCTCCTTTGTTTTCATCTTGATGGGTTTCTCCTGAACCTCACAATTCATCACTACTAGACATAGTTCATTGCTCGCTGGAAGACCGAAGATTACAGGACCAAGTGTGTGTCTGCAACGAAGAAATTTGCATTACTCTTCTTCGCACCATAAGAGCTTTGCAAATTCATGGTACCATACAGTTGTTTGGTTCTCCAGCCTGTCCGACATCGGGTATCCATCAGTGTCTAGGTCTATCGGATACATACGTCGGTGTGTCTGCAGCGGCAACACATTTCCCTGTGTGCTCCTGTATCCACCTTGACTTTAATTGTCGCTGGGACTTCTGGTTTGCCCCGCAGCTTGATCTTGAGGGTGGCATACACTTCTTCTCGGATGTCGGTGTTTACTACAACATCGTCGAAGGTCAGTGTCTCAAAGCACTTGCCCATGTGATGTGTTGTTTGATTGTCTGAGTGGATGTTTCCTCTCCGGTGATATCCAGTACGTCTTGAGTAGTCTTCATGTGTGTTCTGAGGGATCCAGTGTCTGGATGTTGTCCTCTATCTCAGGTGTTTCTGCTCGCTTTGAGTTCTGCTGAAATATCGCAAGATTTCCCAAATGTATACGAGTCAACAATTCGCACCAATTATAATGGGTGAGGTTTCAGTTTCAATTATGCATGTATTTTCATTCATACTAATAGATCACGTGCTACAAACTGCATCTACAATCAATTACTACAAATGAATTATTGAAAAGCACAAACCGGGGTTCCACATGGTTTGTCCAGGGGCATCTGAATCTTTGTTTGTGTCAGTAAAATGTGACGGAGATGGCCGCCTGGGCAACTTATAACCACTAAAATGTATTATGATCGTTGATCAGCGGTAAATAAAAGAATTTTTTTAAACAATTAATTATCGAATGAATCGATGGGTAAAGCGCCAGCACATTTATACTTTTTACATTTCAGAGCCACACCGTGTGTACACAAAGCCACACAGTGTGTACATAGAGCTACACCGTGTGTACACAGAGCCACACCTTGTGTACACAGAGCCACATCGTGTATACACAGAGCCACACTTTAAAACGAGTTAGATATAAGTGATTTTGACTAAACGCGACCAGCATGTCCATGCGATGAGGACAACGGCGGGTAAGAAGTTTCAACATTTTTGATGGTCTTGTTTTCTTATAATCGTGCAAAACGTTAATATGGTCACCGATGGGAAACGTAACAGTAGGCTGAACCCTGTACGGTGTACCAATTTCAGTAGTCCACATTATTGTAATCGTTATTTCTCAAATGAATGGTGCACACAAAGCATTGCTGTTATGGGACATGCAATAGCAACAGTCGGTACGCTGACAGACCGGACATGCAAGAAGTTTTCTTCATAAATTTCACGAAACCAAAATCGCAACGCGAGAAATGCAATAAGTGGATTCGGCGTAGTGGACGGCCGAAGGAACAATTCAATGTCGACCGTGTCCAGAAAAATGACGTAAGCATTTTGTTGGTGGAAAAGGACCAACTAACGCTCCGATTCCAGCTACAGTTTGCCCCCAAGAAACATTTTTGGGGAGAAGTATATTTAGTACTACTACTACTAGTACCGGGTAGTACCACTAGTAGTAGTTATTTATTATGTTTAGAGATACAAAGGCAAGCGTACCGTGCTAGTTTATAAGCTAGTACGAAATTTAACTAAACATTTAACTAAAAATAGTTTAGTACCACTGGTGAAAATTATGTGTGATCAAGCAATCCCCTGTAACTCCTAAGCCTAACATATGAGAATGCTTCAGACCAAAGTGGAGACCATGATACTAAGAAATGTACTGAACATTGCCCATGTATCGTCTCCGAAAGTAGGCTGTCAACAAATGCCAAGCTAAATATCGACGATCTGAATGGCGATGCAAAGAAAATGAAATTATTTAGTGGTCTAACATATCTCCACTTGTTGGCATTATTCAACTTTGTGGGAACAGTTGTTAACAATTTAACATACTGGAACAGGCCCACCAGACAAAGCAGAACGATTAGTTTAAGAACCAGACCAATTGATGAAATGTTCATTACCTTAGTCAGGCTGCGCAGAGGATACTGTTTTTACACTATGGCTTTTTTCTTTAGATTATTTGAATCTGGACTTAGATAAATTTTTACAACTTGGCTTCAGTTGCTTTACTTTAATTTAAATGAATTGAGAACCCAAATGTGTCCAGACATATTCAGAAATGTGAGGTGTTCAGTAGACTGTACTGAAGTTGTGTGTGGAAATGCCAATATATTTTCTAGACAAGGAAATCTGTTTTCCAGCTACAAATATCACCACACAGTTATGTGTTTGATTGCTGTGGCTCCTAATTGCACTGTTGTTCTTGTGTCTGAATTATTTGAATTGGCTATTAGTGATCGTGACATTTTTTTTACCAATGTGGAATCTTAAACCATTTACAACCTGGAGATGTGCTAGTGGAGCGCGGTTATACCATAGAGGATATGTTGATGGCCCGATCGGTCCATTTAAAAATACCACCTTTTCTCCGGGACAGGGACAAATTAACTCCACAGTAGGAACTACTCACTAGAAAAATAGCAAAAGCAAGAATTCAGGTTGAAAGGTACAATAAAATAATAAAGAAATTCATGCTAATATCTGGAACCATGCCCCTAAACATGACATCTCTAGGAAACCAAGCAGTGTTTGTTGCTTGTTGCTTGGTCAGTGTTCAGGATCAACTGGCAACATCAACTCCCTTGTGACAGAAATTACTTTCTTTAAAGACAGGTTATACTATATAAATGTGTTTGAAAGTGTTTTACTGCATCATCATCATCACTGTCGGACAAATGGTTCTAAATTTCTCGATGTTCTCATTTCAAACAACTGTGGTGCAACAACACATTTCTACAGTTTACGGTTGGCCTGCAGAATGATGATGCAATGAATGCTTGATCTGCAGAAGCCTTGCAATGACAGCTTGCATCACGTACTGCGTCACTCACAGGCGACAACGAAGCTGTCACAGTGAAGCCGGTTGTTTTTATTGATGTTGTTATTCGAGCTGATGCACTAAAATGTGAATATTCATATGACCGACGTCAACAGTCGATCACGCGATGGCGTTCCTAGCCAAGTACAGGGGACATACCTCAGTACAAAATGGCATTAGTGGCCATGTTAACGTTTTGTCTGATGATGAGAAAACGTGTCCAAAACAAACCTGTGAATATACCTGCTCAAATTTACTGATACGAATTGTTTAAACTCGCATATCACAATACGCCCTACATTCGTGTGAAACAATAAACAGGAAGGTCAACTGTGGTTTTACTCCAAATAGGGAATTTTTTGTATGAGAGAGTGTCAAATTTTATATCAAGTTGTGGCACAATGTATGTGTAGACACATTATGGAACATTCCTTCTTGTCAATTTATATTATTTGTTTGACAGCCAAGTCCGAACAATGCCTTGTCCGTAATATTAACTGAAAACCAGTCACATAATTTAATTATAGGTCGATTTGGACACTTGATAAATCACAGATCATATAAATTATATTTACAGAGCATTGCAAATCAAAGAAACCTGCTTACTGTCTCTTTAAATATACCAATGAGTTTATTTTGAAATTAATATTTATACAATTGCTTGATTTTTAACCAAACATGGCATAACTTTGTAAGAAAATTTACAATGTTTCACATTCAACAGGATTTCGCATAAATTCAAATGTATGAGATTTATAAAATGTTATTGTTTAAGATATTGCTTTCATACTTCTAGTTGATTTCGATACGCCACCATAAAAGGGTATCACATGACCAGATGCCTATCGCGGCCAGATTTGAAAAGGCTGATCTACGCAGTGTTTCCAGTGGCTGTGCTATAACCAAAGTACAACTATTCTGTCTAAATGTATTATGCAATGCACTGGGCCACAAAACATATATCACAAATGACTGTTCCATTGTAAAAATGGCTACCTGTTCCCTCACATACTGGTGTCATATCCCCTAATTAAAAAAAAAATTCATTTTGACATCAAACTATTCGTGACTGCTACTGCTGTCAGCCTTTTCCAAGTAAGCTGTTCACGTTTCCTATCAACCTTTGATTATGGAAATGATTATATCTTCTGTAAACGTCTTCGGGGTTAGGGTTATGGTTAGTTAGATATGGGGTTAGCTAAGGTTAGTGTTGCATACCTTCATTTCCTTGTGCTCAAACACTTACAAAGTACTGCACACAACATGAAATTGATTTTGATATGTGGTGAATACACATTTTGGAAAGGCAACAGTTATTGTTGATATTAAAAATTGCTTATAGTAGATTTTTAGCTTACCACAAGCTCTGTAATGCTATTTGAACATATGAGACATTTAAAAAATAGTGTTTATTAACAATTAAATATCATATTAAACATTAAATTATGCAACATATCAGCCCGTGCTCATCAAACGTTATAGTATAACATTTAAATTTACATTTATTTGAATTTTTTTATTTAATGGATCAGACGTGTTAAAGTTCTGAAATGACAATACCATGTTACAAACAATACGACATAGCATGGCCATGGTGATGAAACAACTTACAACACAGCATGGCCATGGTGATGAAACAACTTACAACACAGCATGGCCATGGTGATGAAACAACTTACAACACAGCATGGCCATGGTGATGAAACGAATACCTGAGGAAGGTGAAAATAGTTGTTTAAAATTTAACCAACTAAAAAATATGAATGAAAATCATTCATTCTTTAAATGATATGCATAAAATATAATTGAGCTGAAATTATTCAGATATTACAGTGATTATACATGATGGTAACAATAAAATAACTATTACAAATGATGAAGGTCACTCTATACATGAACTTCTAACACATGCAGGACCCATTCTGTAAATGAGACGTTACACAACAATAATGATCCAATTAGTAAGAATAAGCAGTGAGAACCTGAGAAATGTCAAAGTAAATTTACTAAATACAAATCATAATTCTTATAATTTACTCTCTAAATGATAAACATAAAATTAAAATAATTCCTTAAATCATGAATTAATTCCAATTATCCACATTATATACAGTTTTTTCTTGATGGTTTAAACAATCAAATCTTGGTATTTCGTATTAAATAAGAAGGAAGTCGCACGATCGTTTGCCTGTGAAGCCCGGTCTGGATTGACGTACTGCGATGTTGTCGCATGGCGAAAGGCATCGTACACCCCCCCCCCCGCGGCAACACTAAAGTGAGAGTTACATACACGGCAAAACGCGTGTGTTGCCTCTCTGTCGCTGCAATCTATCTATCGCAAATCGTAGACTCACGCCTGTTGGCATTTAGACGAATATTTCTTTTTTGACGAGGCAGCTGAAACAAACCTACTGCCACCTGATCGCGGGCATGCTTATATAAAACGCCTGATGCGACTCGATATTTCGAGACCACGTGATAATTGCCATCCAATTAAAATGTGTGTTGCACGTTTCCGGAGTGTCCGGGAATTAAATATGCAACAACAAAAATATTTACCGAAATTGATCTTGCTTGCTGTGGTAATGTTGTTTTAACTCCCGATTTTTTTTTAAGTTTCCCCTTAACTAATGCTAACTCTTATTTCTTCGGTATTGTATCAGTAGAGCTGCCTTCAACTGAGATTATTGCTACATGTATCAAGCTGAAATAGGACACTGTTCGGCATAAAACATGGTTTGCTGGGATGATTGGTATGAACATGCGGCGAAATAATAACATAATTGCACAGGAAACAGGTCCGTGCAGTGTAACATTCTAATGGCTATTCTCATTTTCAAACTAGTACAGGGTTGTGTAATTTTAGTAAGCTTTTTTTTGTAATACCGATATGCTGATGCCAGAGATAGGTTAATTTACAATGGTCATGTACAATTACACGGCTTAATAAGAACTGAAATATACTACTTAAAAAAATCAATTACAAATTATAATTACGTCATTTTATATATAGTTCATCGGTTGAGTATAACTGCAGTATTCGACTTATGAAGCATACATGTCCTAATTAGCGTACACCGTCTTTTTACTCAGCAGGATCCATAATTATTGTAACTTGACTAGTGTGGAACAACCACTGAACAGTGGTGCCATCTGGTGTTAAACATTTGGCATACATTTTCAGCTGTTCTACACTAGTCGCCAAATTACATCATTTCTGCAAGCGTACTGTATGCTTTTAGATCGAGTAGGGTACCTTGTTTTATAAAAAAAATGTACCATAACTTTTGTACAGGGTTGATTGACCTTTAGGGGAACTCATCAGTGCATTCTTACTCTTGGTCATGTTGTGAGCATTGAAACAGTATAGATAATTCATAATAAACATGACATTCCTGTATATGTGATGCTACAGTTTATTTCTCTAAGCCTTGATGTCACTGTCTGATGTCCCGAAACCTTTTCCAACAATCACACACTGTCCTTGCTGTAGACCATTAAATGTGTGGAAATCTGTTTTGACCTTGAGTGAGCATCTCTTTGGTGTGAGTGAGTCTGCCTGAAAATGTTATCTCAAATAATCCAATAATCCACCCGGTTTCATACGGGTTGATTCTAAGGTTAGATCGGTTGGGCTGTTTTTGGACGGCCTGCTGTTAAGCCGGACTCGTTTGACGTAAATGATTTGATGTGACATTTCACAGAGCTGCCAAGTTGTGTCGAGAAACACGCGTGAGATGATGGGCTGGTCCAAACTCTGAAAACGGGTGTCCAGTTTCTCAACATGACACCTGGTGGCAGCACTTGTAGTCATTCAATTTCCACCGGGACAGCACTTTACACACTGGAAAGTATTCATACATTGACAAATGTTTCATTATGTATGCTTTTGCGTTGTTGTTAATACGGGACGAAATATTTCCAATTGTTCTGAAACAGTTAAGGTAAAAGCATGTTAACGTCTCATAAGTCCCAATGTGGAATACGCATCGGTCGCCTGAGTCCCATTACAAAATTACACATATGAAAACATGATTAGAATAATTCAAAAGCACGCAACAAGATTGATTGATAGCAAACACACACTCACTCTGAACCGTTGTGAATATTATATCAGGCTTCAACTGAAGGTCACGTTCATATGAATGGCACGGTGTGTCTATGGCATTGTGTGCATGCGTGCGGAGTCTTAAAAAGCCTAAAATTGGAATATGCCGTTTTAAAGCATTAAGAATGGGATTTTTAGGAAAAGTCTTACATTTTATTTCACCAAATGAACCCCTATGACGTATATGAAGGTAGTATTGAATAATGGTATGAAAAGGTGTATACCAAACAAAACTACATTAGTCAACTAAAACACAATTTTAATGAATACGTTTTTTTGGGGGTGAATGTTTCATGCAGGGAGTGCGTTTACCGAAATCCTCACCCGGTTTAATACTTCATATATACTGTAATATATATGTGTGAATATTTTTTATCACAGCAGTCCAAAACACTTCTCGACATAAATTCCAGGTCAACAGGTTCCGACCGGTTAAATGCAATATCGACCCTACCTCCACTGGTCAGGTAACCCTACTCCCTATTTACGTATCGACCATTGGTCACCATTAATTACCTTTACTGACCTCCTCTTGACCTATTTATGACGGCCCTGCTGAACCTCTCCCGACCGTTAATAAGCTCGCTAGTACTGAGCGCAAGAACTGTTTGAAGGTGAGGTTCGTCCTACTCACGACTCTATTTGACTGGTCAGCGCACATTACACTACAAACGTTTGCGTAAATAGTGTGCACACAGCCGATATCGGGGTGTTATTTTCTGGAAATACATGCGCTTTACCAAAACCAACACCACCGCTGCGTCAAATACACTTACATACTACTGAAATCGAGGGATGAACCATCATGTGTTCACTGATGCATGTCCACGGCATATCTTGGTACATCGTCTGACCCGACTGATGTGTCGAACTGGCACATTTCACCTGTCGTAATATGGCGTTATGGTCCTGGTATTGTTTAACTTCTTACTCGTTCTTCCTTCGATCAAGTGATAATATATTGATGATGCAGGCGGTTTAATGGGCAAACATGAACTATGTGTAATGTACATAGGCTCTACAGTGCATTTTTTCTATAAATAGGTTATTTGGACTTATGAACGAACATAGTGAAAAGTTTGTCACAGCAAAGTATTTTACTAGGTCCTACCTGCTTTAATGGTCGCGATTTCCTGCCGCAGTTTGTCGTTCTCGTCTGTTAATTTAGAAGCCAGAAGCCTGACATGGGCCTGTAAAGCGATCACCGAACTTCTCAATAACCGGTCTTCCCTGGGCGTGTAACTGCAGTCACTCGCTGGCACGTTGAAAATGTACGAACAGTGAGAGTCATCTGGCATCGTACGTTGTCCGTCTGCCACACACAAGACGACCAACAATATGCCGACACGTAGAATCGATGTCACCATGTTGTCCTCAAACCAACTTGTTCTTGCAAAATCCTCGACCGTCTATTGTATGGCACGTCTCCGCAAGTAACGATCAACAGGCAACCGGGAAGTATAAATGTGGTTACCGAATGTTGTTACCGAGAACTAATCAGAATGGCATAGCCGTCTGTCAGCGGTTCAACCTGTCAGCCGGCAGCTGTATTCGATACACCCACTCCCTACCTAAACAGCTGTGGTGTGTCGGTATGAAGTATGTTTGGCAGCCTAAGCGAAGCTGAGGTGCATTTCGCATAACGCCCCCTGAACAGGCAACCGGGATATACAAATGTTGTTACCGGAGAAGTAACCAGAACCTGGCAAAGCGGACTACTAGCGGTTTATATCAGGCGACAGCTCTATTCAATACACCACTCCCTACCTAAAAAGCTGTTGTATGGCTGTGAAGCCTGTATTAACACACGTTGGCCTCTAAATTAGGAAAGCAATTAGATGTGTAATGTGCATGAATGTATCATACAATACGACCGACACTTGCATTAGATGGCTGCAAGGTGGTTTATTCGCTGAGGCAAATGTCGCATGGCTACCCAAGCCGCAGGCGATACAAAACCCTGCGAACATACATACAAATATAAGGATCCATTTGGATGACGGTCGTAAATATTATAACACAGTAATGTCATATACTGTAATAAGAACACTGCAGAAATTCCACAGTCACTTAACTTATTGCTACACCTGGAAACTAGATCTGATGAATATAATTAAACAAAAGTGCACACTGCATAGTCCTGTGATCATACATACATATATAAGGATCCATTTGGATGACGGTCTTAAATATTAATCATAACACATTAATGTCATATCACAACAATATCATCTCGACCTAACTCGTATTGTGTACTACGAACACTGTAGAAATTCCACAGTAAAAAAATACACCTGAAAACTAATTCTGCTGAATAACAGTAAACAATAGTTTCATACTGAATTGATCAAATCATCAACTGTGAAGCAGACAAACAAGTGTCATTGTTAACAAATACTGAGCTGGTGCAGTCACGTGACCTCAAATATATAACATTCTATATCTCTTCCATTCCCATTGGTACAACGCTAACAGGAAGGGAATCGTCACAATGTTCGTGATACTTACACCCAGACAGTCATCAAAACAATGCTGTTCTTGTCGTACACAAGATAAAAGTCTTGCACGTACCACCAACCCAACGTGGGTATTCGCGAAAATGTTGTCACTGTTGCTTTCTCTTTGTATTACGGTGTGGATGTGGAGGGAGACTAAGAGGAGACCAAATAGAAGTATTTAAAATAGTGAACGGTTATGAGGATGTTGATAGGAATATGTTCTTCAAACATAAAGAAGGCAGTAGAACAAGAGGACACAAAGCAGCATTAGTTAAGGAGCATAGATGAGAAAATTGTTGGAATCTCGATAAGCCAATGGCTTCCTTGTCCACTTGCCATCTGGAACTTGTTGTTTGGGATGGCAATCTTGTTAAAATCTTGTTAAAATGTGCAAAGGTCTCCGCCCCTCTAGCGACCACCGCTAACATCAGTTGCCCTGAGGCATGATGACGGCACAAACCAAAACAAATTGGGAGCGCGGTGCACTATGGGCATAATGGGGGATTTGACAAAAACTCCCCTATTGCATTTCAATGGACACAATAATGGCTGAGTTTGATCAACGAGTACAACGAAAACGTGACCGAAGAATGTACAGTAAAATGTCACGGAGATCATCTGTACAGTTTGGAAAAGCCGGCATTTCTGGCGTTGGTCATTCCGGCTTTGTCAACATGCCGTCGTCGAGTGCCAACTGTTGAGGCAGGCGAACTACACGGAACTCCTCGACTATGTTTGGCACGTCGTTATTCTGAACTACAAGCCTTAATTTCATTGATTGAGTGACATAGTTACGATTATATTTATAACGAACTACGAAAAAACTACACTGCACAAAATAGTTACCGGTACAAGACAGTTAAGGAGCCTCTAATGTATGCCACACAACGTGTTAAACGTAAGCGAATCACAGGGTAGTTGCTAACTTTTCATGGGTGAATGCTATGAATAGCTGCACACATTTTCTATATTTTCAAATTGTTGGAATTGTGTGCATTAAGCGAATTTGACTCCGTTCTCCGACAACAATTGTAACAGCAGAAAGGCCCGAGCCGTGGTCCGTGGACCGACTACTACTCTACCAACGAGTACCGATGGTCGTGACGTGAGGCCTCGGCACGTAATACAACGCTTGTGTGCTTTTACTGTGTTCCTGCTGAAAGCTTTCTACGGTAAAATCGCACTCTTGATGTCACTTTGACGAAACAAAACTAACGCCTCTGCCATGGTGTTGTACACGCTCGGGCGACAACAGTGCAGCGTACGCCCATTTTATGTTTAATTATGACGTCATGATGCAATATATCTATTGCCTACGGTTATCCATGCATACCACCAGACCGCAATGGTCCTAACTGTTACAAATGGACGCTACACAATAATGCTTAGGATGGCGTAGCCTCGATTGGGGAGATTCCGGTCATTTATCCGAATGACCGAGGACCGACTAGTCTACATGCTGATTCTACAGAATATAACACGTGTTGCACTAAGCTAAAACATACAACGTAATATTTAATGAAGTTCTCCTAAATGCGCGAAGTGATGTAACTAATATTCTGTCATGTGCATAGGTAAACCATTTGCAAGTGCACAGACAACGAAGTCTGGTCACATGTGTAGGTAGTTTAAACACCAGCATACATTAATTACAATCGCAAAAAATTAGGAAAAACATAAAAAACATACTTTTAACTCACATTTTCTGACACTTATGGTATGTCAATCGTGTTCTAATAACACGTTCCATCACTGGGTGGTACCATGTAACTCTCGCTGCTGTAGTTTCCCGGGAAACATGGATGGCTCAACTAACCCAGTGGTTCAAATAACACTGCCTTCCCGTACATGGAAACAATTCATGAAATTATATCAGTACACAAATTTAGTACCCAATTTCCAACATGTTTTAAACAAAATAATAAGACGTGTACTAATAAGCTTGACATAGATAATGATTTTAGCCATATATTTACGGAAACAGGCCCTAATCTTGCTGAAGGCATACCATGTACAAATGCAAATAATTTTACATTTTTCAAAAATAAAAATGGTTCCAGATTTACATAACTACAAGAGGAATCCGTATCATATATAATCCACAACCTTCCAAAAAACAAATAGCTATGGGTTCGACGGAATATTGTGCAAATTATTAAAACTCACTGAACCGGAAATAGTAAAACCTTTAACATTATTAATAAATCAAGTGGTGAACACAGGACAATTTCCTGACAAGCTTAAAGTAGCAATAGTAATTCCTATTTAAAAAAATCCCACATTATTCACAAATTATAGACCAATACCCCTTTTGCCTGTTACTTCAAAAGTTTAGGAAAAAATTACGAATAACCAATTACTCATGCATTTTACTAATACAAAACTACTGTCTGGTAATTAGTACGGCTTCAGACCCCACCATTCAACTGAATATGCAGCTCTAGAAAGAGTCGATAGGATCACTACACAATTAGATAACAGCCAATTACCCATTAATGTATGTCTTGATTTATCGAAAGCATTTATCTAAAAAAAATGTAACTTTATGGATTGAAATCCTCAGCATCACAATTATTAAAGAGTTACTTAACAAACAGTGAACAATTTATATAAATTGATGACATAAAATCAAATGTCTTACCTATAAACCCGTGTTTCCCACAAGGCTCAATACTAGGTCCTCTCTTATTAATTATATATATTAACGATTTCTCACAAGCCAGTAATGTCGATGATATGCTCAGTTCCTTTACAAATGGTACACACAATCCAGATACTGAATGTATGATCAATGCAGAACTACATAACATAACAGAATGGGTAAATTGTTGTAAATTATCATTACATGTCAACAAAACTAAATATATGATTTTTCAAATGCCAAACTAAAGGGTAATAGTACCAACACTAACAATTGATGATGTAAACATTGAAATAGTCTAATATTTCAACTTCTTAAGTCTAACATAAGACATTCATTTACATGGCCATAAACATATAGAGAAAAGAGCAGATAAGTGTTCAAGGACAATCGGAATTACAAACAAAGTTTCATAATTATACAATATAATTCATCAATATTTTCACATATAAATGTCTGCCTTATGATCTCGGGATACCAGTGTAATAGGATAATAAGATTACAGAAGAAAGCAATTAGAATAATATATGTAACCAAATACAACTCGCATAAGGAACCGTTATTTAAAAGTATCTCTGTTTAAAGGTTGAAGTCTTACTTAAAATACATATACTACGATTTTGTTATAAATTCATGCACATACAGTTACCTGCATACTTACAAAACTGGTCGATAAACAAGAATACGTACATACACAATCATCTCACGCATACACACAACAAAATACACACATTTAGAACACAACACGAATTTGCCAAAACATTTCTGAAATATAATTTACCACATATCATCAACTATACTCCTCCAGACAGTATAAAAGATAAGGTGACCATATACACAGCTTACAGGGATATATACAAAATCCTAAACATATATATTATAAAAGCTATATATGCGCATGCATTGTCATTAACTGCTACACTTGCACGCATGGTCAAGAATACATACTTAATCCAGGTATACGCGTTAACATTAATTTATGCAAGCGAAAATAAACAATACATTCATTGAAAACGTACCAGGGTGTCTCCTATCCTCTTAATAGGAGGCTCCCAAATCCAATTTGTACTGTATATGTGCTTACATACCTAATTTACACACCATTATTTTGTTATGCATTAATTATTGTTATTGTACTATGTACAAATGAATCAATACACAATTCTGCCTGTCCGTCTGTCTGTCTGTCTGTCTTGAGTATCCAGGTCAGTGCCGTGGCGCCAACGTTTGTCGCACGCACTATCGCAAGGACGCAAAGTGTACTTTTCATTGTGACATAAATGTTTTATGCACACAAATTCTGGAAGCATACATATATAGTGCCTCTGTGCAATTAGCTGTTACATAAAATAATAACTTTCTCAGTTTATTCGGTGCAATTCGAATTAATCAGCTTACATAATTTAATATGATGCAGGTGTTACCTGGTGGCTAGCGCCATTTTAAATCATGCCTAGAATTTGTATTTCTATAATATATAATAAATGTTTATTTAAGATAAAAGTTCATAATATATATATATATATATATATATATATATATATATATATATATATATTTAAAAGTGTCTTTCGCAGTCGCGACAGCCAGCTTGCTCGAGCAGCTGGGACGACTGCTCACACCGCTTCTCTTGTAATGTTCTGTGTAATTTGCGCCACACAGTTTTGTTTATGGCGATCCGACGCAGCTGCTCCAGGTCGGCCCTGGTCTTCAGTCGCATGCCGATCTGCTGCAGGTCGGTGTCGAGGGAGCTGGGGAGGACGGTTCTGGGTCGGCTGCGATAACCATGGAGTCCGTCCGTTTGGAAGTAGGCAGACATTGCTTGGTTTGTAGGTGCCTACTCGTCCAAGCGTAGGATGTGACCGCCATCGCAATTCCAACACATATTTGCTTATTTGACGGCACCGGCACCGTTTATACAACTTCAAGTTGCTTATCCTCTGTGGCCAGTGAACCCCGATGAGTGAGCTGAGCTGCTTCCGATGGAAGGCATCTTGTTTTTCCGTTTCCGACCCGTAGACCACATGAAAGAGACCACAAAGAGACCACATGAAACGGAAAGCGGTGACCGCAAGCATTATTTTTCAAGACAGGTCCTCAACGTCTGCGAGCAGGTTTCTTGGTCGTTCTGCGTTGTTCAGCAACACTGTCGGTTTTACAGTTGATGATTGTACACTCTGTTTTGCCGACGTTGACGTAGAGGAACCAGTCGCCAATGCTTTTGGCGTGATCTCGTTGACTTTGCACAGGGACTCGTGGTCAGTTGAGATGAAGTCGACGTCGTCTGCTATGGTCGACGTGGTAGACATCCGCGCAACGTCCGAAGGGCTGCTTCGAGGTACACAATGAAGAGTACCGGCGACAACGAGTCCCCTTGTGAAGTTCCGACTGTCGAGTTGAATGGGGCAGACATGGCGTTGCCAACCCTGCCGGTGATTTTCGTCTCCGATAGTAGAAGCCGTATGATTCGGACGTTGTCTGTGTCGATGAACGAATGCAAAACATCGAGGAGTTTATGTCGAAGGACTATAGCGAACGCACGTGATAAGTCGATATCCAGTATTTCGATCACGTACTTGTATCGTTGGCACTTCGCGGCGAGCCACCGATGTCCCCATGCCACATCTACTGTTGACCATCCGCGTCGAAAACCGCTTTGGGATGGTGAAAAGAAGTCTTTCACCGGGTCGGAGATCTGATGCAATGTGATGAGAGATAAGGTATTTCGTAGAGTCGTCAGCAGGACTATTGTTCTTAGGCTCTTTAAAGGTCCAAGCAATTTGCCGGGTTTCTGCCGTGCTATCAGTACCTTTGTGCCTATTTCCAGTGGGAGATGTTTCTCGAAGACGTCGTTGAACTTGTCGTCTATAAGTCTGGAAAGTTCGTCTGGAATCGAGTCATATCCGCATGCCCCGTTGTTGTTGAGCTTCGCGAATGCAGTCTCTACTTATTTGGCTTCAATTGGGAAATCAATCGACTTCGGCGAGCCTTTAAACATTTTAACGCCGTGTTCTACTCCATCTTGAATGGACGTGTTTAAACTCATCGTGCACCGTCAGCTTAGAGCGTTGTCGACGTGTCCGTTCGTCCAGAAACGACGACGCGTTTTCCAGAGATCTCGCGTCTTTTTCGTAGCTCCTCGCGTTTCATCTCATCCTTCATATTTTCAATTCGTAGACGCAAATCTATCTGCTCTCTTGACAAGGATTCGATGACTGAGTCGAAAATTCGTTTGTTCGCAACTTGTTTTGGTCGTAGGCCGAAAGTCTTTTTAGCTGCTTTCATGGGTATTTTGGCTACCGAGTCCCATGTGGTCTGTGGAGAGGACTTATCCAGTCGAGCGAGATTATCGGAAACCGACTCCCGATATGCTTCGCGCTCACTGTCCGGCACGTTAAGATGCTCAATGGCAAATCTCTCCAGTTTGGTTTTCCGCCAGCACCGAATGTTCCAAACATCCTGTCTAGCTTGAATCTAGCGACAAGGATCCTATGGTCACTGTTAGTCTGTCCTCCATTGTACAATCGAGCGTCAGTATTTGCTGGTGGATCTGTTTAGAGAGGATCTAGTCAAGCTGGTTGTTACGCTATCGTGGGGCAAGATAGCATACCGGTTAGAAGACCGGACTCTCAATCGAGAGAACCCGGTTTCAAATCCCACTGGCAAATTTGATCACCCCACATTGCCACAGTTCACTCAGCTGTATACATGAGTACCTGCAATGCAGACAGTGGTGGAAATGTGAACGAATAGTCTTCGTGCAATTGCAGCATGGCTGAATGCTTCCCAGAGAAGTTGAGATGGCCTTGGAATGAACAGGTCTGATAGGGGGTGAAGTGTAAAGCGCTTTGAGCGTATATGTTGATGACCGACATTTTGGATAAGGATTTTGCACATAGAGTCAGCTTTAGGATCGAAACTGGGTTCGGTACCTTCCCGAATGTGTGCATTATGTTGCCCCGTTTCGTGTGAAGTGCAAAATCTTGTCAGTAGTGGTGTGAGTCTGCCGAGAGTTATAATAAATAAATAAAGAAAGAAAATATCTACGATTAGTTATCTCCAGTCACTGTAACATATCATATAGTAAGCATAAACACTCGGAACATATTACGTTCTGTCGAATCTCGCTATTAAGGGACCATAATCGCGAGAAGACTGTACTACCGGTGTTTTATTTTTAACAAGAACACAATCTAACAAGATTGCCATCCAAAGCAAAACCCCATAATGGCAAGTGGACAGTGGAGCCATAGCTTTTTGAGGGTTTAACCATCATTCATTTTTGTGTAACTCATCCTTCTGAGATATTTGTAAATTTTGTGTTTAGACATTCAAGCTGCAAGCATTTGCGCAATCAGTAGCTAATTT
Source organism: Lamellibrachia columna (assembly GCA_963662155.1). Lineage (NCBI taxonomy): Eukaryota > Metazoa > Annelida > Polychaeta > Sabellida > Siboglinidae > Lamellibrachia > Lamellibrachia columna. The sequence goes on from OY759269.1 coordinate 15,808,942, forward strand.
GTTCCAGTTGTGTTCTTTCTTCGTGGTCCTCCAGTTTTGCGAACTTTCTGTTTTCTCCTTACACCTGTGCACCACTCTTACTTTCAATATGTTATATTACATGCACATTTGCTTCCATTTTTGTTTTAGCTGTATTGCTTGCCTCTTTGTTGTTGTTTTGTCATGTCCATTACGCTTATTTATTTATTTTCAAAAAAATTCGGTTGTTTGCAATTTTGCATGTTTTGCGTAATAGTTTGTTTGCCAGGAAAAGAATAAAACGTCTCGATGCGTGTCGTAAAAACGCAAGTAACATAGTCAATAATAAAAGCGAATAAAACATTATGGTAAAATATACTAACCATCACATGAGGGAATGTGGTATTTTAGAAACGGTACTGATAAATGTTTATTTCGCACATGCATTGTCATATTTCTATCAACAAACTGACAGGATGCTTCCGAAAATCCAATCTAGAGAAATGCGATCTTCTGGGAAATCATGAAACATATCTGTTTTGGAAGGTTGTTTTGCATATTTCTTTCAAACTGCGTTACGGTGTCGTCGCTTTCAGAGTGTCCAGACAAATGTTCCATGTGCGAATATGTCAAAAACAAGGCAGAGTGCACAAGTTGTGACGATCACTTTGGTCTCACAACTGATGACAAGACGTGTGCAGGTACATAATGTTGTATTCATACCTTCTTTCTGTACACGGCCGCAACATAGTGAAGACAAAATGCATTAACAACTACTTGGGGGTAGCACATTCAACAATTTGTTTCCTGGAAAAGTTTGGACTTAATTTCAACCAACCGTGAGAATACATTATTTTCATAGTGTCTTGTACAATATGTGCAAAACATTGTTGAATTTGGTAAGTTGCAGGAGAGAAAGAGAGAGAGAGAGAGAGAGAGAGAGAGAGAGAGAGAGAGGGGAGGAGAGTGAGTGAGTGAGTGAGTGAGTGGGAGGGAGAAGGAGAAGGAGGGAGGGGGAGGGATGGACATACAGAGATAGCAATGTCTAAATCTAAACGTTTGACATGGAAGCGATGATTGTCAGTTTGGTTGTCTTTGGTGAAAGGTAAAGTTATAAAGTGCCTAAAACAAACGGGGAACACGAATATGCAAACAAGGTTAAACATACATTCATATATTTTGTCGGTCGCTCTATATCATATACGAAAACAATAATGAGGAAATCATAATTACAATCCGTGGCAACATAAACATATATGCACTTTACCAGTTACAACGTATGTTTAAATTATAATCTTTCAATTCCCAGAACAATTATAGCCATACTCACACTTTTTGCTAGCCATTATATATATATATATATATATATATATATATATATATATATATATATATACATATATATATATATATATACATATATATATATATATATATATATATATATATATATATATATATATACATATATATATATATATATATATATATATATATATATACATATATATATATATATATATATATATATATACATATATATATACATATATATATATATATATATATATATATATATATATATATATATACATATATATACATATATATATATATATATATATATATATATATATATACATATACATATACATATACATATATATATATATATATATATATATATATATATATATATATAAATATATATATACATATATATATATATATATATATATATATATATATATACATATATATATATATATATATATATATATATACATATATATATATATATATATATATATATATATATATATATATATATATATATATATATATATATATATATATATATATATATAATTTCCCGCTATACTTGCAGTCTGTGATTCTCACCGCGACGGCTGCGCCACCAATGGAGCATGGAAGTGTGACCCGGACAAATGTCACTCGACGGTGCCAGCAAAACATGCAAACGTGAGTATAACATTGCTATTTTATATGTGCTTTAATAACCAAACATTCAGGGAATTTGGGCACTTTAGTGATACGAAACCCCAACTAGCTGCGTCTCAGTTAGCCAATGAAAATCGCCATTCTTTCCCTTTACGCCGAGCGTCTATATGTTTATACATTTCTTTTTTTTCAGTAGATGTTTTCGCCATCTCTCCAACATGTCGTCGTCAGTACTAGTGACCTCCTGGTAGGATGATAGTGACCTCCTGGTAGGATGACGTCATCGTAGACGTGCGAAAGTTTGTAGATCCCCTCATTTCAGTTGACCGCTGCCTCCGTCTTCCGTATCTGTATGACTTCTTTCACGTGTCTTCTCCATCTTTGTGTCATTCTTATTGTCAGTTTACCAGGATGTCATTAATACCGACGAAGTCGTCTTGAGAAGATGTCGAAAACTTCTACTGAGAAAAAAAACGTTTGGTTATGCCACCGACGACGAAGACGACGACGACGACGACGACGACGACAACAACAACAACAACAACAACAATAATAACAATAACAACGACGGCAGCTCGTTGGAAAAAATCCAAGGGGCCACGAAACGCCACAACTGAAAAAAGTTATTGTGGCTCAACCCTGATTGTGCATATCTCTATGCCAATTAGTCACATGGAACGGTTTTAAGCGTGTATTTCAGAGGTCTTAGCAATCTACGCTAATACCTCTGAAATACACGTATTCGGACGTTTGTTTATATTCCTATGTAAAGGAATATAAACACACGTCCGAAGCTGTCGACATATTAAGTAGTGTTGTGACATCTCTGCCTGACGTTACTATTTAAGTGACATTTTTTCAGTAGTAGCAAAGAGCGCACCGCCTGGTGAATGGTAGTAAGCCAAACTACTTTTGGCAGTAGTTATATATCCGTCAGTTACACGGCGCACAAAGCGACCCCCGGGCAATGTGCGTTATTGTACATATGTACGTCAGACATAGAGGTTCCTTGACGTCCATTGCATGTTTTTTGACGCACCCGTGGGGATATTTTTGACGAACAAATGCGCACTTCTGACGCACCCTGGAAACATTTTGTCAGACTAGTTTCGACCAATGACTAACATTTTAAAGTCAGACACCTTATCAAAAACGTCATAGGATATTTCACTGGTTTTGCGGACAGATTAGGTTGCTTGCAGGTGCAAACAATTGTTAAAACTAATGGTCGAAATATAACATATAGACGTGCAGCGGACGCTGAGGGACATTGCCTTTACTCCTCGCACAGCGAACAGTCAGTGGACGTTCATGAAAGTACATTGCCGGCGACGTCACTCTGCAGCAAGTCTGCTTCGTGTTCCTCAGCCAAGCTCAGTCTGGGGACCAGTCGTGAGACAAAGCCGCCTACGGAACCGCCTTCTGCGACACGTAATATCGATAGCATTTTCCCAAATAAAAAGGGCAGATCACTATTTTACATCCGACATCATGCCATACAAATAAAGTGCCAGTTATGTTTTTATAACCATGGACTATTTGTACAATAAAACATATTCTGAACAGGGAAAGGAAATATTTGCGGACTACGACACGAAGTCATAGTTCGAATTGTGGTAACTCTTTTCCCAGAAGCAGAATAAGGATATTCGCACTTTTTACAAGCCAATTGATAACCATTTGCAGCCTGTGGTCCTAACTGCGACAGCTGCGCCACCAACGGAGCCGGGAAGTGTGACAAGGGCAAATGTCACCCTCGTTACGGACTCGACGGTGCTACCAAAACATGCAAACGTGAGTAGAAACACTCCACGCCATATTGCATTGGAACAGTTTGGATTGAATTGCAAACCTACTCAACTGAAAATGATTCAGTCATGTTATTATTACAAAAACGTGTAAAGCGCCACATATCCGGGACCAGCAAGTTCATTGGCGCGTGCAATCATTAAAACATACACTGTACATGAAAACGTAATAATATTTAATATAAACTATAGTATTTGATTGCAGTTAATAAATAAATAAGAATAACAATAAATAAAAAACAAAAATACCTATGATTAATGGTCTCCTGTCATTGGTATTATTATTATTGTTAAAAGAGTCTTTCGCAGTCGCGACAGCCAACTTGCGCGAGCAGCTGGGACGACTGCTTACACCGCTTCTCTTATAATGTTCTGTGTAATTTGCGCCACATGGTTTTGTTTATGGCGATCCGACGCAGCTGCTCCAGGTCGGCCCTGGTCTTCAGTCAATCTGCTGCAGGTCGGTGTCGAGGGAGCTGGGGAGGCCGGTTCTGGGTCGGCCGCGATAACCAAGGAGTCCGTCCGCTTGGAAGTAGGCAGACATTGCTTGTTTTGCAGGCGCCTTCTCGTCCAAGCGTAGGATGTGGCCGCCATCGCATGTCCATCACATCTGTGCTTATTTGACGGCACCGACACCGTTTATACAACTTCAAGTTGCTTATCCTCTGTGGCCAGTGAACCCTGATGAGTGATTGGAGCTGCTTCCGATGGAAGGCATCTTGTTTTTCAGTTTCCGACCCCGAGACCACATAAAGGAGACCACAAAGGGACCACATGAATAGGAAAGCGGTGACCGCAAGCATTTTTCGGCGAGACAGGTCCTCAACGTCTCCGAGCAGGTATCCAAGTTCCTTGGTCGTTCTCCATTGTTCAGCAACACTTTCGGTTTCACGACTGATGATTGTACGATCCGTTTTGTCGACGTTGACGTAGAGGAACCAGTGTTGTTGGCGTGATCTCGTTGACTTTGCACAGAGACTCGTGGTCGGTCGCGATGAAGTCGACGTCGTCTGCATATATTGCCTCGCTGGGTAAGTTTTGGTCGGCCGGTGGTCGGCGAGGCTATGTGCCTATTTCCTGTGGGAGATGCTTCTCGAAGACTTCGTTGAACATGTCGTCTATGAGTTTGGAAAGTTCGTCTGGAATCGAGTCAAGTGTTTCGCTACGATTGACGAAACTTTGTGTTTGTCCACAATGACGTGTTTAGACTCGTCGTGCACCATCAGCTTAGAGTGCTGTCGACAGGCGAACGTCTTTAAACATCTGTAAGCGTTATATCTCTTTGGTCCGTGCGTCCAGAAACGACGACGCGTTTTCCAGAGATCTCATGCGCATTTCGTGAATAATTTTACTGCGTCTTTTCTGTAGCTTCTTGCGTTTCATATCATCCTTCGTATTTTCAATTCGTAGCCGTAAATCTGTCTGCTCTCTTGACATGGATTCGATGACTGAGTCGAAAATTCCTTTGTTCGCAACTAGTTTTGGTCGTAGGCTGAAACTCTTGTTGGCTGCTGCCTTGAGTATTTTGGCTATCAAGTCCCACGTCGTCTGTGGAAAGGACTTATCCAGTCGAGCGAGATTATTGGAGACCGACTCCCGATATGCTTCGCGCAAATTGTCCCGACCGCTAAGACGCTCAACAGGAAATCTCTCCAGTTTCGATTTTCTGCCAGGTCCGAATGTTCCGAACATCTTGTCTAGCTTGAATCTCGCAACAAGGATCCTATGATCACTGTTAATCTGTCCTCCTTTGAAAGATCGAGCGTCCGTCAGTAGTTGCCGGTGGATCTGTTCACAGGGGATGTAGTCGAGCGGGTTGTAGATTACGACGACTCTAGCAGAGGTCTTGCCTTTTCGATGTCAGGTCCATGTGGATTTGTGTCGTTGAAACAAATTGAATGTTTCACAGGAGTGGGTCAATAATTCACCCATCATATTTCTACATCCGCGTTCGTGGCTTCCGATGCATCGTTCACAGAACGTGCGTGTGCCGGCCTTCGCGTTCCAGTCACCGACGATAAAGCCCATTGTACCCGAAGCGACACAAGAGTATGTCGTCGAAATAGTTGAGTAGAACTCGTCGATTTCGTCCGCGCATGAGGATTTCGCACATAGAGTCAGTTGTAGGACTGAAACTCGGTTCGACACCTTCCAGAATTTGTATATTCTGTTGACCAGCTTCGTGTGAATTACAAAACCTTGTCCGTAGTGGTGTGAGTCTGCCGAGAGTTATAATAATAATAAATAAATAAAGAAAATACATACGATTAATGATCTCAAGTCACTGTAACATAACATATAGTTGGCATAAACACGCGGAGCATATTAAGTACTGTTGAGTCTCGCTATTAAGGGAGAGTAGTCGCGAGAAGACTGTACTACCGGTGCTGTATTTTAAAAAATAACACAATTTAACAAGATTGCCATCCAAAGCAAAACCCCATAATGGCAAATGGACAATGAAGCCATAGCGTTTTGTGAGTTTAACGATTGTTAATTTTTGGGTAATTCATCCTTCTGAGGTGTCAATTTTGTGCTAAGACATTCACGCTGCAAGCATTTACACAATCAGTAGCTAATGTGTTCCAATTGTGGTTCGTCCTTTGTGGTCCTCCAACTTTGCGAACTTTCTGCTTTCTCCTTACACCTGTGCTCCATTCTTACTGTCAATGTGTTATATTACATGTACCTCTATTCATAGCTTCCTTTGGATTTTATAATTTTGTTTTAGCTGTGTTGCTTGCCACTTTGTTATTGGTTTGTCATGTCCAGTACGCTTATTTATTTTCTACTAAACAATTTGGTTGTTTGCTATTTTTACTTCCACATGCCTAGTCATATTTCTATCAACAAACGGACATGCTACTTCCGAAAATCCAATCTAGAGAAATGCGATCTTCTGGGAAATCATGAAACATATCTCTTTTGGAAGGTTGTTTTGCATATTTCTTTCAAACTGCTTTACGTTGTCGTCGCTTTCAGAGTGTCCAGACAAATGTTCCATGTGCGAATATGTCAACAACAGGGCAGAGTGCACAGGCTGTGACGATCACTTTGGTCTCACAACTGATGACAAGACGTGCGCAGGTACATAATGTTGTATTCATACTTTCTTTCTGTACACGGCCGCAACATAGTGAAGACAACATAGTGAAGAGAAAATGCATTAACAACTATTTGGGGGTAGCAAATTCAACAATTTGTTTCCTGGAAAAGTTTGGACTTAATCGCAACCAACTGTGAGAATAAAAAATACTGTTCATAGTGTCTTGTACAATATGCGCAAAACATTGTTGAATTTGGTAAGTTGCACGAGAGAAATAGAGAGAGAGAGAGAGAGAGGGGGGGAGTGAGTAAGTGAGTGAGAGGGAGGGAGAAGGATAGGGACGGAGGGGGAGGGAGGGACAGACAGAGGGAGCGAGAGAGGAGATAGTAGATGTCTTGTTCGCTGTGGCAATGTCTAAATCTAAATGTTTGACATGGAAGCCATGATTGTCATTTTGGTTGTTTTTTCTGAAAGGTAAAGTTATAAAGTGCCTAGAACAAAAGGGGAACATGAATATGCAAACAAGGTTAAACATACGTTCATATATTTTGTCGGTCGCTCTATATCATATACGAAAACAATAATGAGGAAATCATAATTACAACCCGTGGCAACACAAACATATATGTACTTTACCAGTTGCAACGTATGTTTAAATAATAATCATTCAATTCCCAGAGCAAGTATAGCCGTACTCACAATTTTTGCTAGCCATTTTATATATATTTTCCCGCTATATTTGTAGTCTGTGATACTCACTGCGACGGCTGCGCCACCAACGGAGCATGGAAGTGTGACCCGGACAAATGTAACGAGCGCTACGCACTCGACGGTGCCAGCAAAACATGCAAACGTGAGTATAATATTGCTATTTTATATGTGCTTTATTAACCAAACATTCAGAGAGTTTGGGCACTTTCGTGATACGAAACACCAACTAGCTGCGTGTCAGTTAGCCAGTGAAAATCGCCATACATTCCCTTTACGTCAAGCGTCTATATGTTTATACATTTCTTTTCGCCATCTTTCCAACATGTCTTTGTCAGTACTAGTGACCTCCTGGTATGATGACGTCATCGTAGTCGTGCGTAAGTTTGTTGTTCTCCTCATTTCAGTTGACCGCTGCCTCCGTCTTCCGTATCTGTGTGACTTCTTTCACGTGTCTTCTCCATCCGTGTGTCATTCTTATTGTCAGTATGTCAGGACGTCATTAATACCGACGAAGTCGTCTTGAGAAGATGTCGAAAACTTCTACTGAGATAAAAAACACTTTTGGATATGTAAAAAAAACTTTTGGATATGTAAAAAAAAAACGGTTTCAACTTGACAAAGAACTGTCCTGAGAAATGTTCAATGCTTCTAAGGACTACATCGTAAACAACCTCCGTGTTTTTTACCACCTCATCCAACATGAAAGGTTGACGCATAAAAGCACAGAGAAGTACACTTATTTCCAGTGTGGTCCCCAATTTGTTGCGTGCTAACACTGGTACACATAAGTTTTTCCTAGTGTTAACAAAATAAGGGTGCTTGCCCTGTCCCCCCCTGGTGGGTACCCCGCCACCTTGCACGCAATTTTACCCAAACAAAACATTGTACTATTGTTCTTGCTGTACCCCGCAGCGTGCAACAGCGCCTTGGAGAACTGCTACAACTGCGCGTTCGATGCGTTTGTCTGTGCCAGTTGTTCATCGTCATATCAATGGAACAGTAGCACGAATCAATGCAGCGGTAAGTTAAAGCACTTCACATACTGACTTACTTGATGTTAATGTATAGGCAATAGTGACCCCTCGATGTATAGGCCATAGTGACTCCTCGATGTATAGGCCATAGTGACCCCTCGATGTATAGGCCATAGTGACTCCTCGATGTATAGGCCATAGTGACTCCTCGATGTCCTCCGAGAAGTTGCATCCCTCCATTCTGTTATATTTATGGCATGGCGCGCTGCGGTCAACATCGAGAGCCCAGTATCATTCCAGGTCTGGTCACCCCACCTCTTCAGTGGTCTTCATCTTTTCCGCTGTCCTCTGCAATCGTGTTT
>OY759269.1:15822762-16032762 GCA_963662155.1 Lamellibrachia columna
CCCATTGGCAATTATAAAAATTCACTGGTAAATGCACTCATAATGCGCAATTGTCACTATACTATGGACTATTTATGTGGGTAAAGGCGGATGGATCGTAAATTTAGTCTTTGACAAACAAAAGCCACAGAGTGGTTCAACACTCAATTCTTCCACTGCTACCTCCTTTGGATGCGTTTTTCTGAAAGGTATGCGATTTTATTGAATAAAACACAGCATGTGTGTTAATAATGGACACATGTGCTGTAAAATGTTGAAAAAAATCCTAGGAAAATAGTTTGCAGGAATGCTAAGAAACGACCGTTACGAAGGCTGCCTATTTGAAAATCAAACGTGGTTTCAACCATTTTCTATGGATGGGGTATGCGCTAGATAAATATATAAAAGATATAAAAAACCATGGATAATTTAATTGTTTTATGTACTTTATTAAGTCGCGAAAAACCACAATTCACATCAATTTCGACAATATTAAATATATTACCAACACGGAGTAATATCACTCGGTAAAACTTGGCCAACATTTTCATTTACAAGTATTTATTTTATCTCAATGGAAATGAAAAACAAATTCCGGTGCACATGTCTGACATAGAAACAGCTACTTCAGAGCAAAATTAGCAAAACTGTAAAAAAAACCTGGGTTAATGTCATTTCAGTAACAGTTGGCCAGCATGTTCATTTATTAGTCATCGCTACATAGAAAAGTATCTTGAAATTACACGAGTTCCGAACTATATGTTCTCCATACGTTATCCGCCAGAGGCCGCTACTTAAATTACGTTTACTTTGTAATGTTTTTTGGCTCTTATTTTTGTTTTTTACTAATACATGCATCAGTTGTGTTTATTGTTGACGCAGTTTCAATCGACAGTATAAATGTTGTGTTGATTTCATGTTATGACTACGATGCGCAGACCGATGCTTAGTTAGCTTGATTTCACGGTAGGCGCCTAACTTAAAAATACCAGTTGATACAACTCAATTTATGTTTAAAACGCCACCCTCAACTGATTTAGCCTATCGCAAATCCGGTTCGATGGTGTCCAAATATGTAGTGCGTTGACAGTTTAAGTAACATCCGCAGTCAAAATGTGCGTATGTTTGTTAAAATAAGCGAATAACTTTAATCGTTAGATCCTGTAAGGCTCAAAATAGTGGATATCCAAAACGGTAAAAAGTTATGGGGTCAATGCTGATCATGGACGTGACTTCCATCCTCTCGCTGATCACATGATAAAGTTACAACAGTAACAGAGACGGGAGCAGAATGACAGTAACAGATGCAGCTGCATGGAGGAGGGAAGAAGGTATTATGTGGGATAGAAAGGTGAAGAAGCAGCTAAAGGGAAGGAGTTGGAAGCCTGCTTCGTACCAGCTTGTGCATATGAGTAGTAGGTGACTAGTTCTCAATCATCAATTCCGGACGCCATGTGTCTGAACCAATTCCGGTTGCGCGCGCAGCACACAAGAGTGCCCCCGAGCGGCTGTAGGAGCGCCCCCTGGCGAATGGAGATAACCCTAAATGTAACACTAACCTGTTGACGGCTGTGTAACCCTAAGTTTATGTCGTCTGCGGTGACCCCTGACCCCTAACCTGGAGAGGCGCGCGTGCTAACAGGGTCATTAATAACTGAGATCAAAGAGTCTGTTAACAGTGGTCATTAACAGGGTCATTAATAACTCAGATGAAAGGACCTAACGAGGAGACGAGAAACGAACAAAACACGATATCGTACGAGTGCACCAGCTGACGTAAGCCGCACCAGACGCGTCGTGGAAAGTGCACCATCAGCATAGTTTCTTTATATGTCAATATGTTAAAATAATGCGCTCTTACACTTTATCCATAACTCCTGCAGTTTAACAATAATTCCTACAATTTACCCATAATTCCCCTATTGAATAAGAGTAAAGCAAATGTTATTAAATATTTTAAAATAATTACACAATATTGTCCACAAACGTTAGACAGAGGACTCTAAAGTCTCTTGCCATACCGACGTACAGCTGACGTAAGCTATAAACGTGTCAGGACATGCAGCTGACGTAAGCCGCACACAGAACAATACCAAATAAGGAAATGCAGCTGACGTAAGCCGCACCAGACGCGTCGCGGAAAGTGTACCATCAATATTTTAAAATAATGCGCTCTTACACTTTACCCATAACTCCTACAGTTTACCCATAATTCCTAAAATTTACCCATAATTCCTACAATTTACCCATACCTCCTGAAGTTTACCCATAACTCCTACAGTTTACCTATAACTCTTACAGTTTACCCATAACTCCTAAAGTTTACAAATAACTCCTACAGTTTATCCGTAACTCCTACAGTTTAGCCGTAACTCCTACAGTATAACAATTAAGCGTGGTTAGAAATCGACGCGACACCCTCCTATCGAATAAGAGTACGAGCAAATGGTATTAAATATTTAAAAATAATGACATAGGATATCATAGTAAAGCACTGTAATATTATTAAATATGGGTACATTATTTTAAAATATTGACATATAACGAAAATATTAAATAGTAGAATAGGTCAAGGAACAAAAATGTAATTGTTCGTTCGAAGGTGGCGTTGAAGTCCGGCATCAGGCATCGCTTTAGACTCAGTCTGCAGCGCGCTTTCTTATTTCGACCGTATTTGGTATTGTTCTGTGTAGTTCGGCTTACGTCAGCTGCGTGTGCGCGTTTAGAACTTTCGAACGAAGTCACGGAATGAATCTGAATCTATTAACTATTCTACGTACAGTTTGCAGCATCTGCACTACCAGGCCTTTATTACCCACATACCAGCCCACTGCGCCATAACCGCTCTGACTCGATAAAGACAACTCTTCTCTCTACATCGGATTAACCCAACTATCATTGACGCTTAATGTAAAAAGGTAAGTGAAGAATTGATTATTTACTTTACATTCTTGACTGCTTTTTGTTTCCACAATGCTTGCTTATAACACTGTTTCACACATATGTACTCAAATGTTAAAACAACCATGATGATCTTGCTACTGTTTCAATAAAGTGCACACACACACGCACATGCACACGCAAACGCACACCCAAACGCACACGCACATATGATGCTTGCTTATATAACACAGTTGTTTCAATAAAGCACACATATGTAGTGTAGTGTGTGTGTTCCTTCACCTAGCTATAAAAAGAAAGGGACTTTAGTTTCATACGGATCGTGTTACTCACAGACCCCTTATATTCTGATTGACCAGGCGAGGCAAATTATTACCAAGATTAAACCTGTCTGGACTTCCGCACTGTGTGCAGTGACACTCTGCTTTAATAAAAGATGCATGATTATATGAATAATAAAGATGCACTCAATACTTACTGCGTGCCGTGATTCCATCATGCTGTTGCCTTAATATATATGTGTGTGTGTGTGTGTGTGTGTGTGTGTGTGTGTGTGTGTGTGTGTGTGTGTGTGTGTGTGTGTGTGTGTGTGTGTGTGTGTGTGTGTGTGTGTGTGTGTGTGTGTGTGTGTGTGTGTGTGTGTGTGTGTGTGCTTTATTACATTGTATCCAGCCTTTCTTGCGGTTTTTACCATCTCAGCATACATTTGTATAATTTATGACATTGTTTGCAGATTGTCTTGCTATTTTTCACCGTCTTAGCACTACCTCCAGCAACATCCTGGCTCCTGATACATTGCCTGTACCATACAGTCCTCTGCCTCTCCTACCTCCAACCACATCATGGCTCCTGATATATTGCGTCCACCATACTGTCTTCTGTCTCTCCTACCTCCAGCCACATCCTGGCTACTTACACACTGCCTCCACCATACAGTCCTCTGTCTTTCCTTCCTCCAGCCACATCCTTGCTCATTACACACTGCCCCCGCCATACAGTCCTCTGTCTCTACTACCTCCAGCCACACCCTGGTTCTTTACACATCGTCTCCTCCATACAGTCCTCTGTCTCTCCTACCTCCAGCCACATCCTGGCTACTTACACACTGCCTCCACCATACAGTCCTCTGTCTTTCCTTCCTCCAGCCACATCCTTGCTCCTTACACAATGCCCCCGCCATACACTCCTCTGTCTCTACTACCTCCAGCCACACCCTGGTTCTTTCCACATCGTCTCAACCATACAGTCCTCTGTCTCTCCTACTTCCAGCCACATCCTGGCTACTTACACACTGCCTCCACCATACAGTCCTCCGTCTTTCCTTCCTCCAGCCACATCCTTGCTCCTTACACACTGCCCCCGCCATACAGTCCTCTGTCTCTACTATCTCCAGCCACACCCTGGTTCTTTACACATCGTCTCCACCATACAGTCCTCTGTCTATCCTACCTCCAGCCACATCCTGGCTACTTACACACTGCCTCCACCATACAGTCCTCTGTCTTTCCTTCCTCCAGCCACATCCTTGCTCCATACACACTGCCCCCGCCATACAGTCCTCTGTCTCTACTACCTCCAGCCACACCCTGGTTCTTTACACACTGCCTCCACCATACAGTCCTCTGTCTCTCCTACCTCCAACCACATCCTGGCTCTTTACACATTGCCTCCACCATACAGTCATCTGCCTCTCCTACCTCCAACCACATCCTGTCTCCTGATTCATTGCGTCCACCATACTGTCCTTTGTCTCTCCTACCTACATCCACATCACGGCCCCTGATACATTGCCCCCGCCATACTCTATATTTCCTACCTCTAACCACATCCTGGCTCCTTACACACTGCCTCCACCATACATCCTCTGTCTCTACTACCTCCAGCCACATCCTGGCTCCTTAAACACTGCCTCCGCCACATTGTGGCTCTTGATACATTGCGTCCACCAAAATGTCCTCTGTCTCTCCTACCTTCAGCCACATCCTGGCTCCTGTACATAAATATATACTGAGACGATGATAAACAGCAAGACAGCTTCGAGACAGTGTCATAAAATAAATAAATGTACAGTCTGTATCTCCAACACACAGCTGTAAGATATAGTCACTACAACTCCAGTACACAATTAGAATACACAGTTACTGCTAGAATACATGGCCAGTGCACCCTCAGTGCACATCTAGAATATATAGTTACTACACACTCTGTACACAGCTAAAATACAAAATATTCACAGTATCTTCAGTACATTGCTATAATGCATTGTCACTACAACTCCAGTACACGATTAGAATACACAGTTACTGCTCACCCAAGACACAGCTCGAATACATGGTCGCTGTTGTATCTCCACCACACAGCTGTAAGATATAGTCACTACAACTCCAGTACACAAATATAATACACAGATACTGCTAAAATATATGGTCAGTGCACCCTCAGTACACATCTAGAATATATAGTCACTACACACTCTGTACACAGCTAAAATACAAAATATTCACAGTATCTCCAGTACATAGCTATAATGCATTGTCACTACAACTCCAGTACACGGTTAGAATACACAGTTACTGCTCTCCCAGGACACAGCTCGAATATATGGTCGCTGCTGTATCTCCAGCACATAGCTGTAAGATATAGTCAATACAACTCCAGTACACAATTATAATACACAGTTACTGCTAGAATACATGGCCAGTGCACACTCAGTACACATCTAGAATATATAGTCACTACACACTCTGTACACAGCTAAAATACAAAATATTCACAGTATCTCCGGTACATAGCTATAATGCATGGACACTACAACTCCAGTACACGATTGGAATACACAGTTACTGCTCACACAGGACACAGCTCGAATACATGGTCGCTGCACCCTCAGTACATAACTGGAATACCTAGTCACTACACCCTCAGTAGATAGCTAGAATATAAAATCACACAACTTCACACAACTTCACACAACTTCGCACAACTTCGCACAACTTCGAACAACTTGGGTACACTCGATTATATATATATATATATATATATATATATATATATATATATATATATATATATATATATATATATATATATATATGTATATATATATATATGTATATATATATATATATATATATATATATATATATATATATATATATATATACAGTAGTAGTACCTTATAGCTTTTCAATCCTCACTTTTATCACAACTTCATCATCCGGTTGCGCGCGCAGCCGGATGTACATAGCGCCATCTAGCGATTGACACGCGCGCCTCACGCGTGCAGCCCCCTAGCGGGTATTATAGCAACTGATGTGTGCAAGCGCACGTGCGCACGCGTGCGTGTGTGTGCGGTCTTCTGGATAACACGTGCGCTCTTTAGCGACTGCGACTGAATGGCGGGTGGGGAGATTTTTCGGGTAACAGGTGCGCTCTCTAGCGACTGCGACTGAATGACGGGCGGGGACACCTAACGGACTCATGTTTTTGACCTAGTAAGGAGACGAACAAAAGCGTACGGTGCACACGTATTTTATTGAATAAAACAAAGCGATAGCGATACAATTGTAACGACAACAGTACAAGCGTGTTCGAATGAATACAACGGGTATGATGACGATGAGTTGACTTGCGGATGTCGACCATCGAGCCAGAGGTCGCGAACTTACGGGTGTCTCCACCTCGCCAGAGGTTCAGTACGATGTGCGATAGTATGGTGTACCCTTTTTTAGTAGGTTAATCCAATCGAACACACGACAATCGTTAGCGACCAGATCAGTTCGGAATGCGTTTACGAAAGTTCTCATAGGAGCGCCGTTACATCGAAACATTATATAAGTCACACAATATTGTCCGCAAACGTTAGACAGTGGACTCTGAAGTCTCTTGCTATTATGAGTCCACTCGGAACAGTGTTTGTTCAAGAAGGCACTGAACACGGCGTGAAGAGGCGGTAGACCGTACGAACAGAAGTATTCGCCGCGTCCGTCGGAGGATAGGTACAGTGCTATCCAATGTTCGCCCGGTTCGTCGCTGTCGTCGGTGTTGCACACGAAGGCGATCGGCAAAGCGTCTATTGTTTTAGGCAGTCCGTCTTTGGGTACAACGCCGCCAAAGACGGACGCGGTGTTCGGATCCATCGCCAGTAGACGAGCGATCTGCAGGGTGTCCATCTCAGTAGTCGTAGATGACGTTGCGATTCTTGTCGATTTCCAGCACGGATTCGAATTCGGCGTAGGCGACGACGTTCACGGTGGTCGGAAGTGCTGCTCGGAAATGAAATTCGATGCGCAGGTTGCCTTTTTGCACCAGATTGAAGCAGGGACCGTCGCACTGGTCGGGGGTCAGATCGAAACAGAAGAAGGTGTAACCGTCTCGGTAGTCGTCGCGAGTCAGACCGTTCCCTTCGTCCTGCCAGATCTTGCCGGTCGAGGTGAACAGGCTCGTGTAGTACCTGACGAAGAGGTTGTCCTCGAAGTTGGGCTGGAATGGTTTGGAAGGTATCTGACGTCCGTCCACGTACACCGAGTGGAAGCCTATGGCGTTGTTCTTGGCGTGAAACGGGTTTTTATCGTACGCACCGTTGTAGGCGTCGTTGTCGATGCAGCACAGTACGAGACGTTTTGGCAGCGTGTTGAGGAACAGGTTCTCGTGCGTGTGCGATCGAGCTCCCGCGGGAATGGAGTACACCTTCATACTGACATTTCGTAACGCATACTTGACCGTACTCTTATCGAGTGCTTTGATGTGAGCCAATTGCACGGCTGGATTGAGGGTGGCCTTCTTGACGAACAAGGTTGCATTGGTGATCGTTATCTTGTAATCGGGGGCTGCTCCTCCAGCCATCAACGCAAACGCCGGCTTACTACGCACCAGTCGTATCTTGAGGTCGACTCCGTTGATTAGGAATTTATCCTGTAGAAACATATCCACGTGGAGACGACCCATCATGTCGACCACACGACTGCCTGATATGTACTCTCGTCGAGTCACGAACCCGGGGTTAGGATCGCCTCCACCCGCCAGATCAACGGCGTTCATGCGACTAGCCTTGTCCTTGTACCACAGCTGATTCGTCAGCTGCGTCGACTTGGCGCCGACTCCGTAAGTCAACAGCGTTTCCACGAAGGCCCTATACGGATACGTGTTGGTCGACTGGGTCACGAGCGTGCCGTTCAGGAAGACGTCAACCTGACTAAACAGCGAATGCAGCCAGTTGTTCACCGGTCCTACGGGTGCAGCCGCGTCGAGATCGGCTCCGTTGGGTTGCCACACCTTCACCTGTATGTGTAGCATCGTGTTGGCGAGATCTATGTAATCATCGCCCGAACCTGGGATGGAGAATTCTATCGGACCTCCAGAGTCCAGAGATGCCGTGGGTTGATGTTCCACCGTGTGACTGGCGATGATGCAGTTCTGAGTGGGAGGTACGGTAAAGAGATCCAGCTCGCTCTTGACTCCCTCACACGACTGTCTATGTACGAATGCCATTGTTGATCTCTCGTTTCTTGAACGTCCGTCTCTCGCTTCGTCTCTTTACTATAGTGATTGTCGTCTTCGTGGGCGGTTGTTTTATATCCTTAGTTAATAGTTATATACGAGCGTCATTGTCGAATATGTCGATCTCTCGTTTTTTTGACGTCCGTTTCTTGCGTCGATGCGTTACTGCGCTGATTCTCGCCTTCGCAGTCGGTCGCTTTATACGTTTACCCGGGGGAGGTCGAAGTCCCGTCAACACGGCATCGGTGACGCGTCGCTTGGCAGCCGTTTTTATGTTCTGACCCGATAAGACATCGCCGGCTATGCGAACGCCGGTCTTCAACGCTCCCCTACCCAAAGCCACGGCGCCTCTCTTGAGGAGCGGCTTGACGCTGCGCAACAGACCGCCGAACAGACTGCCCAGTCCGTGACCTCGTTGGTATTGCGCACCGGCGAAGTAGGGCAGCGCACCACCGGCCTGACGCGCGTAATAATCGTTGTAGTTCATTAGAACAGTCCTGTCTTGTGTCGACGAAAATGAAGCGTCACCGTCACTCGACCGTATTCGAATGGCACGCGTCGACCCATGTCGTCTCTTATATCCACTTCGATCGAGTGGAAGTTCGAGCGCAACAGAGGTATGTAGTGAACGTTAGTGAAACGTTCGGACACCCTGTCACCGTGACGTCCGCTAATCGGAATGGATCGCAACAGTGGCGCGAGAGTGTCACCCACTATACGAGACTCCACGACGTCCGTGTATACGTATAGGGTGTTGAACCCCTGCGTCATGTCCACCACGTCGGGGGCTTCGATGTGGAAAGGGTACGAGGAGTCGGAAGTTCGAGAGACGGAGTCGAGCGACGACGTGGACGTAGCAGTCGTTTCCTTTCCGGTGACCACTTTCTTGTGGAATCCTAACATGGAAGTAGTCGAACTGTGGTACGGTATGGTGAACCTGGTGTTCTCCGTCATGTGTAACGTCATTTTTTGAGTGACGGAACTATAGCTCATTTGAGCTCGTGCCTTCTCCGCTCTCAGACTGTACAGTCCGTTGTTGACGTGGTTCATCAATGTTAACGGATCGTCGTAATATCCACACGACAATTTCGCGCGTCGAGTCACGTCGGGAACATCGATCTCTTTGACCTCTTCGAGGAATAACCAGACATCGTCCTCCGTGACGTTGTACCAAGTGTGCGAATACTGCATCTCTGTCAATCCGCACTCCCACTCGCCGACCAGATCGACGCAGTGAGGCAGCTCCGTGACGTAATGGGTCAAGGTGTTGTCGGGGTGCATCTTCATAGAAGCGTTGCTAGGCAGCGTCATGTAGAAATCAGTCGTCATTGCGTTTCAACGTGGGATTGGGTAGTAGATAGCCCAACGAGCTACTCAACAGAGCCGTCCACAGATTAGAATCGTCGTGACCGACAGTCAGGTTGTAGATGCTTATCACGATGACCGTGTACAAGATGACGATCTGACACAGAAACACTATCTCCTCTTTGGGACACTTGATACAGAACAGATGCCAAGGAGTGCTGTCGTTCGATGCGTCGGTGCAATCCTCCCCCTCCTTCTCCTCCTCCTCCTCCTCTACGACGACAGTGTGCGGTGCCGTGTCTTGATCCATAATGACAATCCGTCTCGCGTCGTTTAGTCTTTATAGAGAAGTGAGCGACCTGGCGTCGATCCAGCTGTTGAATTTGGACGGGTATCCGAACCATTTCACCAAAGCATTCGTTCGAGAGCCGACCTTACGACGTTCCAACACCGCTTCCACTCGGAACTCTTTATCGCTCGCTATCACCACTTTTTGCAGCTCCAGTTCGTAGAAGGTGCCTTCCAGCACGTCGCCGAGATCGTCTCGTAGACGGTACACGGGTGGATCGGAGGGGTGAACTTCGTGCACGGTGAACACCTCTTCGCTCCAGTTCGTCTCGTAGCCCTTTTCGAACGTGCGTTTGTACCTGCTGATGCGCACGCGATCCGACACGCGTAACTTGGGCACACCCTTACCGTCGTGTCCGTACAGACGTTGCCACACCGTTTCTTGATTCTTTGTGGTCACCTGCGACGGAGCCATACCGAGACTGCGGTGGCGGGTGTTGTTGTACGTTCGCACCAGATCCGGAAGGACGTCGATGTAACGCCACGACTGAACTTTCATGAAGTAGCGCCACATGTGTTCCTTCAACGTCCTGTTGAAACGTTCCACGATGCTCGCCTTCGTCTCCGCGTTGTGCGTGGCGAAGTGATGGACGCCTCGTTTTCGTAAGAGCGTCTGAACGGATTTATTCAGAAATTCCATTCCCCGATCCGTCTGTAACGTCTGCGGCTGGTCGTCCGCGAACGCGATTCGTAGAGCGGCGACCAACGACGCGGCAGACTTGCTAGGTATAGGAATGCATTTGGCTCGCTTCGAAAAGACGTCGATCGTCGTGAGGAGAAAGGTCATACCGTCGTTGTCGTCTTTCAACATCTTCAGATCGACGAGATCGGCCTGCCACTGTTGATTCATACCACCCACGATGACGCGTCGTCTCTTGAAACGTCGTCTCGCTGGTTTGTGTAAGCTGTAGGCATCCTGTTCCGACAACCATCGCGCGACTACTTTCCGCGGCGCATGCGCGACGCGTCGCAATGCATCGACTCCTCCGTAACTACCTACCCGACGCGGATCGAAATAGACTTTCTTCAGTGTCTTCGTCATCGTTAAAACAGAAGATCCGACGCGTTGACGACGATGCCGGTGACGTTGACGGTTCCCGAGTATTGACGAACGATGAGGAGTGCACTGACGTATAGTAGAACGCACGTTATCGATCCCACAACGATGACGAACGAACAACAGTCTGGCAACGAAACCATATTCCGAATAACACCTGTTGTATAAGAATTCCGGCTGCAATGTCACCGAACAAGGTAAGTCCACTAAACGATATCGAAGCGACGATGCGTGTCTTGCGAATCCAACGTCATGAGTGGGTTACGACTACGACGTAGTCTCCTTATATAAACCGAGCCAACGAGGTGGCGTGGGTGTGGGGTGTCTCGGACGGGCGAGGGGTGTCCAACGTAGAGATTTTCGAGGACCAACAACAACACGCGGGGTAGTTGCAGATCGTCGAGGGAGAGAGTCCGTTTGTATGTAGGTTCTCCTGGCTGCGTTACCGATCAACTCCATGGGTATGTTGGCTGTGCGGAGTTGCTTCGCGAGCGATTGCCAACCCGTCGGTGCGTCGGTCTTTCTCTTACGCAACAGATCGTGAACGAGATCCACCGCGTTACTTCCCGCAATGGGAACACCCTTGTGCACGAGTTCGTCGCGATCGTTCCACGTGACGTTTCTTTTGAGATGTTCCATCAATCGTCTGGCTTTGGCTTGCAGACTCTTGGGAACGGTATCCAAGACGGTAGCCTCCAGTCTTCTAATAGGAGTATCCTCCTCCTTCTCCTCATCCTTCGTCTTTGAACCTTTCGTCGATTCGTTCACCGAGATCGTGCGTATCGGTTCCTTGACGCGTTTGTCGACCAGATCGTTGTACCGTTGCAACACCTGATTATACAGCGTTACCTTTATCCCATCGTCGAGGTCCTTTCTATCGAGGATGGTCTTCATCTCCTCGTCGAGGGTTTGCACTATTTTACCTACGGTATCCGTTGGATGAGGTTGCGAGCGAAGTGTGTCCAACAATCGAGGGTCTACCAAAGCCATCTTTCGCGTGTGATCCATGCGTCTAATTCTTGGCGAACACCTGACGAAGCAAGGGCAGCAAGACCGAACCCGTCAACGGAGCTAGGAAGGCCGATAGGAAACCTCCGCTCTGTCCCTCGCCGATCTGGGGTAGCAAGAGGCGTTTTCTCCGGACAGCGGTCGTGTTTCTTCGGGCCAACTCGCGTAACTTCGTCCTGTATTTGCCCAATCGACGCCTCTGTAAAGCGGTCAATGGAATGTTCTTCACTAGTATGTTGTAAGCACACTCGGCTAGTGCACACAGCAACTTGGCGTCTGCGTTGGCGATGATGCCTTTTTTATGTTGTTGTTCTTGACTCTGGCCAGCGTCTGGATACACAAAATGTGTCTCTTCACGAGCGCAGACATGATGCGAATGAAGAGACTATCCACACACTCGACCGTTTTATACCTTCGGTAAGTACACGTACTGCACGTCGTCGTCTGGAAAGATGGCCGTGCGCAGACGCATGTCTTCGGGCGTGTCCTGTTTGAGATCGACCAATAGATACCCGTACGGTATCGCCGTGGCGTCTTTAAACGCCTCTTGCACGAACTTACCGCGTCCCGGATACATCTGTCGAGCCAAGGTCGTCATCTGCGATGCGTCACGTGGATTCTTGAACACCACCATGTACTGTGAATTCAGACTGATGGTGCGACTCTCTTTGTTTTTAGGGAACAGGTTCTGCACGAGATACAGCACGGACGTGTTCCTGTGGTGGCTTTTTTTAGTGAACAAGGTCGTGACCCGTTCGTCCGTTTCTGCCATGAGATCGTCTATGACGATGAGGTTCCTAGTTGTCGGATCGAACATGGCCGCCGTCGGTAACCCTTCCTCGAATCGCACGTGACTCAAGTCCATCGTTGCGTAAGCCTCTTGCCATTCTCCGTAACACCACGTTATTTGTTCGGGTGGCGGATCGATCATTGCAGTGGCGTGACGCAACATACGCGTCACGAAAGTACTCTTGCCGCATCCCGTTGGTCCAGCGATGATGCACGTGAAGGGGTGTTTCCATCGCGCGTCCATGGTCCGTTATGACAGACCATCGAACCGCATCGTCTTATCTACACGTCCGTCGGACCCGTGCTCAAACCGTCCTCGTGCACCACGCGTTTGGCGTAGAAGTAGGTGAGAGCCGCTCGTTCCTGCACGTACGTCATCACGGCCGATTTATACACCCGAAACCCGCGGTTCTTTCCGCTTCCGCTCCGACGACTGGTGAGCACTTCCAGGAACGTCTCCTTGTCGATGGTGTTGTGTCGTTTGCTCAGACCTTTGGTGCTGTACTTGTCGGTGGATCCGAAACAATAGTACGTCTTGCTGCACAAACCCACGAACCCGTCGCCCGACCATTCCACCTTGAACAGTCCCGGAGTTCTCTTGTCGAACGCTCGTCGCATCTTGCAGCACTCTTCGCCTCCGACCCACTGTCTGTTGGCGAGTCGACAGCGCACGTACTCGTCCCGATGCGCGTCGCAACATTCCGACGGGAGCCATTCGGATCGATGTCGAAAATAATGTTCTCGTAGTGCAGGGGTCACGAGGGCATCGACTGACTCGGCGGCCAAGGCCAAATAGGCACTATCCGTATCCATCTCGCAGTATTGGAACAGAGGACGTTCCACGTATCTGTCGATGAAGTCGTAATAGAACTGCAGCATGCGCATCTTGGCGTACTGCAGAACGAAGAATCCCACGTGTATAGGCAAGGCATACGTCACTGTTCTCTTGCTCATCTCTATCTCGTACGCGTCGTCGACGACGACGTCGAGTTGTCGGAATCGCCGATTGTTGACCAGGCGCGACGCCGCCTTCTCCGTGCAGTAGTTGACGTCACGATGTCGGTCCACGTTGGTGATGGTTTTTCCGTAGCCCGAGTTTCCCAGCAACTTCATGGTGTCCGCGATGATGGCCTTGTCGCTGTGAACGTCTCCCGCGCGTCTGGCCTCGGACACGGCATCGCCGAATCGACGGAAGCACGGAATCGGATCGTATTCGACGACCTGATAGACGTGTAACACCTCGAGTCCGTGGTCCAGATACCATCGCAACAGAGGCGAGGCGAGCAGTATCTTATTACCGTAATAACTGCCCACGAGCATGCGTCTCGGAGTCGTCATGATGTTGTGCTCTTCGGCGTATCGACGCATGAACGGACCGAGATCCTCGCGTACCAGACTGATGTTCTTGAACACGGGCTGCATCTCGGCAAAGTGATCGCGCAGTTCTTCAGGCACGCAAATGTCGCACTCGATCATGCCGAACACGGTTCCGTCACGCACGTCGCTCAGGATCTGTTGTTGAGTCATCGTCCACTGAACGCGTCGACGTCGTCGTGGAAACGCGGCGTCCAGACACCGTTTTACGTGAGGATCTCGTCTCATCTTTTTCCACTCGCATTCCCACAGTTCGACAACCTTGACGAAGTGACGTAGGTAGGCGGTGGTCTTTCGGGTCTCGACGAGC
This sequence comes from Lamellibrachia columna, assembly GCA_963662155.1. Taxonomy (NCBI): domain Eukaryota; kingdom Metazoa; phylum Annelida; class Polychaeta; order Sabellida; family Siboglinidae; genus Lamellibrachia; species Lamellibrachia columna. The sequence continues at coordinate 15,837,333 of OY759269.1, forward strand.
AGTTCGGTCATGGTTTTCCCGTTGATGGAATTGACCTCTTCTCGATTGCACGAGCAACCGTGGAAAAAGCACCCTTGGAACTGATAAGCCGTCTTCGTCTCGCTGCACCAGCCATCCACTCGATGTTTACCTATCCGTTTCTCTCGTCCGTTGGTCTGATGTCGTATGGAAAGTCCCGTACGTTCGGATTCCCACGTCAGCCATTCCGAAGCCATCTGTCCGTACAGCTGAGCCGATTCGGGTCGGAAGTCGTTCTCAAAGCGTCGTCGCGTGTACCATCCCATGGGCATGTCTTGCATGAGCGACCATAGGTACAGTGCGTTCGCGTCGTATCCGACGATCGATCGACACGGATGAGACGCCTCTCCGTGCTCGTTCTGGCGTAGCGTGGTGACCCCTTTCTCATGATAGCGGTGAAATATGATCGAAGGACCACCGCAAATGTTGTCTTTGACGAGATCGTGCAGATCTTTGTGTTTCTCGTTGAAGATGGTAAAGTAGGTCTTCTCGGGAAGGTCGTTGAACAGGTACAGCAAGGTCAGACCCGGTACACTGATGCCTTGCTTGAACATGTCTATTCCACGCTGCCGATAGAAGTCAAACTGTCGGTCGACGGCCTGCAGAAAGGGAACCACGTCCCTGTTGTTATACCAGACGAGAAAGTCGCGCAACGTCGACATACCGTTGTCGCGCCACGCCTCCTGACAACTGACGTAGTCCTCGTCGGAAATACCTTCGTTCTTCAGTCGACTGAAGAAGGCCTCTTTCGGAGGTAGAACGGTATCGTCGAGCTTCTCCAACCGATCCATGTACTCGTACGGGAAATGACCTTTCGTCACCTCGCATCCGTACGCTTTCAGATACTTGGCGTAACTGAATCCGGGAGCTAGGTAGTTGGTCATGTCTAGGAATTTCAACTGATCTGTCGAAAGACACATGAAAGCGTTGTTGCGCTTGATGACGAAAAAAGATCCGCTCTCTTCTTCTTCTTCTTCTTCTTGTCGTCTCTCTTCTCCCTCCTCTGTCTTTGCAACGGCCAGGAAGTAGGGCACGAGGAACTGTTTGACGACATTGAGATCGTACTGACCCGAATTGAACCCGATGACGGGTAACTGACGCATCCATCCATACAATTGCCACATCAGCTTTTTGTACGGATTTTTTGTACGTCGACGTCGACTTTTCTTGTCGTTGGCCGCTCTCGTAGTCTCCTCTTGCTCGTCCCATTGCGTCAATTTTTTCGCGAGTTGATCCATCACGTTCTCGTACGAGTCTTTGATGTGGTCGTACTCGGCGTTGCTCATCGTCATCAGAATGGCCATCATGTCGATCATCAACTTGTTGGAGTCTCCGTTCGTGACGAGACATGTCACTCGTTCGTGTCCCGGTACGTTTGAGGCCACGCTGACGCTCAGTGGAACGTGACGCGCGATCCATCGAACCTCGCTGTCGGAGGGAAGGTGTTCGGTGTCGAACCAACATTCGAAATCAAAAGTGGCTCTGTACGGGTAGTACCGCAACGACTCGTTCACTCGGATGTTCTCGTCGTCCAGTCGTTCGAATATCGACGGCGTGGAATGGTACACGCCTCCTGGAAAGACTCGACGTACAGAACCCGTACACGTACTCTCGTGTACGCGTAGGTTCCATGTGCGTTTCCACAACGAGTTGCACGTTCGACATCTGTACGAGTGACAGTACATGCGTACATCGCTGATGAAGGAGAAATGCGTCTCGTGAAGGTTGAGGTAGAGCGTGGTAGGGTATTTACAGATCGATCGACGGATGAGTTCGGCGGTTGGTCGTTCATCGTCGTCGTTCTCGTTCGGTTTTACGAGACTGTACACGCACACGTTCGTCTGGAACGTGGTCTCGACACGATAGAGGTCTTTCACCGAAACTCCGGCAAATTTCTCCATGGGTACACCGTCTTGAGCATACGTCTCGTACAGCGTCTTCACAGCTGGCTTCAACCGACGTACGTCACATCCTCGTTGCAAGGCCAGACATCGAAAGAGACACAGGTTATCTCCGTACCGTCTGCCGTGGATGGGATCCGCTTCCAATCCGACGACTGCTTTGTTCTTCTTAATGTAGACCGGAAGGGGTATCATTCCCACGCATCCTATCGGATGATCGATGATGCGATTGACAAAAAAAGTGGCGTTTGTCACGAGCTCGCACACCCACGCGGAATCAGGTCTTTGATTGATGGCCCATTGCAAGACGTCGGCTTCTCGGATTCGTTCCAGAAACTCGTCAAAGTCCTTGCTGTTGGCTATGAGACTGGGTTCGTCCAGGTACCGTCCGCAACAGTTACAAGACGCGTGATAATACCTGTATCGATCCGTATTCTTGTTCCTCAACACGAATGCGTAACTGAGGTTAATCTTGAAGGCGGTGGTCTGTTCCTGGAACACGTTCCTCAACGGCGCTTCTAGAACGGTCGTGTCTAACGTCGTTAATCTGTAATTGTACCTACTCTGGAGAGGTCCCCTCGCCACGCATGTCCTTATGGAGGACCAGTGATCCCGAACGACGTCTAACAAGTTCGTCGACAGAGCGTCTGGGAAGGGAAGACGCTCGGGTGGATCAACGGGGTCTTCGTCGGTGACTAGCGGGTGATGAGATGGTAGTGGTGGTGATGGTGGTGGTGATGGTTGTGTTGGTGCGCACACGTGTTTGCTCAAATAGTCACGTCTGACAAAATTCTTTCCGCATTCGTCACACGTGAATGTCTTGGTCTTTTTTTTTTTTTAAGACGACATGTTGTTCTTACGTGATGCCGCAGATCGTTCCATCTTTCAAACGTCGCTTCGCATTTACACGAGAATTTTGTTTTCTTCGCGCGATCGTCTTGAGAGAGGTCTTCTAAACGAACACCAGAGGACGCTATCGAATAAGAATGTTCGTTCTCAGACGGGTGACTCTCTAAGTGGCTTCGTAGAGCCGCATACGATTCGAGCGCGAGTCCACAGTGACGACATAGATGACGTTTCATGATTCCAACGACGTATCTACAACTGACAGACATTGACTGTCGTTATAACATATATACGGTTCAGAACCGTTCGTTATTTATTAAATATTCGAGAGAGCGTTCGTTATGCAAACGACACCAAGACCGTACGGAGGCGACGTCTGATGGATGGACATTCGTTATGCGAACGACACCAAGACCGTACGGTGGCGATCTCAAACGGATGAACAAACGATATCAAGACCGTACGGTGGCGACGTCTGATGGATGGACATTCGTTATGCAAACGACACCAACACCGTACGGTGGCGACCTCAAACGAACGAACAAACGATATCAAGACCGTACGGTGGCGACGCCTGATGGATGGATGGATATTCGTTATGTAAACGACACCAACACCGTACGGTGGCGACCTCAAACGTGAATGCTACATCAACACAAAGCGGGTATGTTGTTCAGAATTACTTTGGGAAAAACAAGCGGTACATTTCGCAGTGAGTTAAGGCGAATATTGCACTTTCGTGAAACGGAAACGGTTTAATACAGTCATTTATTGAGGAGGCGACTCACAAGAAGGCGATATCGAACGAACTGCGAGTTCCTTTCGTTAAACATAATTCCTTCGGAGGTTTCTTTACGATAAAGAGGACTGACAGCTCACGCTATATATATATATAATTCTTTACGAGGGATGATAAAGAATCTACGAAGAATTTCTACAACGCATCATATTTTGTTTCATTTTTTATTATGTTGTAATAATGTCATACATATACGATTCGACTTATAGATGATAATAATGATGATGATGCTGGGTTTATGGATCTTTATGATCTCGACAGTGACCCCTAGCTTACGATCTGTTATCGATACGGCAGTGGCTAGTATATGAATAACTTGTGGGCTGTTAACCACGACAGAGGTTAGGTAATGTTGATGATTATAAGTCTTTTTCGCAGAGATGTATATATATATCAACATAACAAAAAACAATATATTCACGAATTTTCATTTCTACAGAAACGGTTATATTCAATGTTCGTTTCTACAAAGTACGTTTCTACAACGGTTATAATGTTCGTTTCTACAACGGTTATAATGTTCGTTTCTACAACGGTTATAATGTTCGTTTCTACAACGGTTATAATGTTCGTTTCTACAACGGTTATGTTTCTACAACGGTTATAATGTTCGTTTCTACAAAGTTCGTTTCTACAGCGGTTATGTTTCTACAACGGTTATAATGTTCGTTTCTACAGCGGTTATGTTTCTACAACGGTTATAATGTTCGTTTCTACAGCGGTTGTGTTCAATGTTCATTTCAAGTCCAACTGAAGGTGTCGGAGAACTCCCTTCTGCCAATCCGTCGATGTTATAGTGACGGCTACGTCCTGGCACACGTTGTGAGTTGTCCTCTCGAGTGACAAACGACTGTTTTGATGTTCGAGCGTGATCTTACGACCTATCACCTCTTCGAGGATGACATCGCAGACATCCTGCGTCATGTCTTCGTTTGACGTACGTGGCTTAAACACAGCCGGGGTATCGTGCGGTGACACAATAACGGTGGTGTCTGGTAGAATGAACAATACCGGCATCTCGTCATCCGTTGAATCGTCTTCCGGTGGAGTTAGAGGACATCCCTCCGGCTGTGGCGATGAAGGCGATGAAGTCGTCGATCTCTCTATAGGACTCACGTCATCGATCGGGCCTTTATCTCCCGGTTGGGTGATTGCTGGCACTTTCACAGCCGGTCTCTCGAAGGCCTCCATATTGTCCGCGTCACCGCTCGTCTCGCACGCCTTGTACGCCGTCATTCGCATACGCGATCTCTTCGTCATCGGTGCTATCCACTTCGGGGTTGCAAAGACGGCGTCGTCGTCGTCGCTGTCGCTCGATGCCGTCCTCTTGTACGCGTCTTTGATGCGCTGCAAACCACTCCTCTATTGAACAGAAAAAAGATTAGTACATATATGAACCGTATTGTTCAATTAAAAGTTCTCTCACCTTATCTTTCACTCGGTGTCGCCACTGTATACTATTACACGTTGACATTACTTCTATACCCATCCAACTCACGACATGCAAGATCGTGCTGTCTGAAGGCATATCGCTCTCTGAATCTAAATTCGCTATACGAGCCATCTCAGAGCACGCGTATTCCGCAGCGGCTTTCTCTACAGCCCGGTTAAATTGTTGTTCGTTATACATACTTTCGGCGCGATTGGCTATTCCGTCTATTCGACGCACCATTTCCATACAGCTATCGCTGTCGTCGCCGCTGCCGCTGCTACCACCGCTGCTTACTACAACGGATCTGTCCCCCTCCTCCGTCTTATCGTCGTCGTCGTCTGTTATCACAACGAGTGAGTCCGATATCGAAGAAGAAGAAGAAGAAGAAGAGAATAAATCGTTGCAACTATTATCCTCTAACCACTTTCTCACCTTTTTTTTCCGTCAACAGCGGCGGTGGTAGCGGCGGCGGAGGCGGGTGCATCGACGACAGTGGTTGCAGTTTCGTTCTGTCAACAAAGTTACATATTTATGATATTAATCTCCTCCGCAATGTAATTTACGTACTCTCCGGTCACGCGCTTCCTAATCACAACCGTGACCTGACTGCCTCGCAGTGTCGACATCGACTCGTAGCGTTGTTCGTCCGTGTCCATCAGCGGGTAATCGTTTGCTGTGAAACCTAGAATTTTGACGACATTCGCGTCAAAACAAGTACACCAGCATTCGCACCCGATACTGTCTGTCAGCAGTACGCGCAGAGCGAATCTGTTCACGTGCTCACGCTGGTAGCCGTGCACTGCGCAGACGTGGTTGGTGAGACGTTTGGGACATTTAGTAGTCTGTACACATAACAGAAGCCTTGCATGAACTGCCATGGCTTCTGAAGTCACCTAGACAGACAATATGGCGGCAGGTCCAGGAGAGTAACTTGGTTACGGTGGATAGTACCGATTTTGGGCACACAAAATGTTTATTGGGTTTTCGTTTCCTAATCTTAAATGTGGTCCAATAAAAAATTATAAGGTAATTCCCCGGTACATAAAAAATTAACAATAACGAATAGTTTTAGTTATAAAGAATATTATAAAAACAAGATAAGAAAAAAGTGTAACAACGAGTGTGAAAATTTAGATGAGGGGGGAATTGTCCTCGTTGCCAATTGGAGGAGGGGTGTGACCAGTGGGATTTTGTCCTACATTCGCGTAGCTGGGTTGATTGGCTTAGATTGACGGTGTCCAGGTAATTTTTTTCTGGCGGCCCCTTCTTCTCTTGCCATCTAGGGATGTTTTTGAGACCGTGTTGTGCTGAGTGATGTGGCCAAACCAAGAGAGCTTGCGTCGTTTCACCGTTGACAAAAAGGTCTCTTGCTTTCAAGCGAGGGCGCCCACTTGCCTTACGTACTGTGTTCCTGTTGTATAAATCTAGCTCTCGCATCAATCATGGTATATGTAGCCAACCATTGAGGCAAAAGGCCTTATAGCCAACATTCTACTGAATGATAGCAAATTAGCTATACAATATATTTAAATAGATGCAAATCCACGTGTAAGAGAGAAAGATTATCTGACAGAGAACATATTCTGAAGTGCTGTGAATATTTAATATTGCATAACTTGGACTAGCCAAATTATGCAATATTAAGATAATTATTCAACTGCTGTACGAACAGAAAAGTTCCCTTATTTTTGTCCTAAATTGAGCATAGCTGCAGTTGTCGATTTCACAGACAGAAACCGAAAATATCGGCCAGATGTGGAAACAGCGTGTTCAAAAACAATTGCATTAACATTATCACCATGTCTTGTACAATGTGATGTCGAGTGAGCAGCCAATTGCTGAATTGTGTATCTTGCACGGTGTCCACGAAGTCTCCTCTTAAGCTAAAATAATTTATTATTGAAACACAATTTATTTTATAATTAGAATTACAGTTAGAAAAGTCCCAAGGGAGAAGTGAATGTGGTCTCTCTCCTGTGATAGAAACTGATCACAAATCCACATGTGGAAGACAAAGTCTGTTTATTATTAATGCAAATAATGCACGTGCGACAAAACATATACATACACAAATCAATGCAGCCAATTAACTGTTATTCATCATTGATGCAATTTTCCCAACAATAAGTTGAATGGTATTTTTACAGCCTCGAAATCTTCGTGAACGTAATGTCAGATTCTCAAAATAATTCAATAATAGCTTGAATTTATTTACAATTTTACTAATTAATCAGCGTTGTTCTTGATGCTATTATTAAAGCTATTTTTCTTAAATATTATAATAACTATGTGTGATACCAATATGTCGTAAGGAGATGTCGCAGTCTTTTCGTAATGTTTCTTTAATGCTGAGCGTAAATGACCCCGTATCAACATTTCGACCATTTTCAATATTCATTGTTGTTGTTTATTCCTAAGTTATGTAATTTAGTGTTGGGGAAACGATTCTAAAATGCGTTAATTTATACAAGTAATTTGTCAATAATAGGTGTATGTGCACTATACAACGGTGTTGCCACTAACACGAAACGTCATTGTTAGTTTGTGAACTACACGTTCTTCTGTAATGGTTATATTTGTGAAAGTAACAACTGGTTGTTTCAATACGGTGTCCATACATATATCACACATGCGTTTACTTGTGCTTTTCTTGGCCACCGACCAACATCTAGACAATGGCCATGTATGCGCCTTCTACGCAAATCTCCTCGACGATAATACGGACGGTTGCTATCCACCCGGTCCAGGGGTCCCCGACATTGTAGTTTTTCTGCGTCCCACCCAAAATATCGCCCACGTTCCAGCCGACCTTCACATCGCCGGCAGGTATGCCTCGGCAGTAGCCTTCCACTGGAACAAATAAACATTTTCGCTGTAGCGAAACTACAGTGTGATGTGTGTGTGTGTGTGTGTGTGTGTGTGTGTGTGTGTGTGCGCGTGCGTGCGTGCGTGCGTGCGTGCGTGTGTTGTGTGTGTGTGTGTGTGTGTGTGTGTGTGTGTGTGTGCGTGCGTGCGTGCGTGCGCGCGCATGCGTGCGTGCGTGCGTGCGTGTGTGTGTAACACGTTTCTGTACATGCATGATAAGTACATGCATGATCTCTACATGCATGACAGGTACGGATCAAGAAAAGAATGGCATAATTAAGTGGAATTATCGAAGAAACTTTACATGCGAAAGAGAGCTTTCGCAAGCTGGCAGTCACGACTGCGAGAATCAAGATTAAACAGATTCTTAACAATACTAATAATGTTACTGCTGCTACTGCTACTGCGACTACTACCACCACTACTTCCACTACTACCACCTTTAATAATAATAATTATTATTATTATAATACACTATTTAATTATTATTATAATAATACACTATTTCAGTGGCCTGAATGTTGTAAATGAAGCAGATACAATGTGTATGACACCGCTGTATGCCCACCCACCATAAGCTGGCCTGTGTATGTTGACTTTGCTTGCCTCGACGAATATCTGTGTGTCGATGGTTGTCGGTTTCGTGCACTCCTGACCGTTGATAGTGAAGAACCAGCGGCGAGCAGAGGCGTACTTTGGGCCGGTATTTACCAATCGCAAGAGACCGTTCCACACGACTCGCAGCACAGTGTCATCCCGCTTCTTGACGAAATCACACGACTGTAAGAAAAAATGGGACATTAGCACTGACATATCGGTTCATTGACAACAAGCGTATTCTGTCATAACATATAGCAATAGTTCATACATTGGACATTTTATTCCGATGGTTTTGGTACATACGTCAGCGATCATATAATCGTTAGATCAGTGGAGTGTTTTATTGGGGGGCATTGGGTCATTTGCCTAAGTAGTTTGTGTTTTTCGCATGTAACCTGCTGCGCCATTGCGTGGTAGTGAATAAGTTCCCCTTTTTTAGTCTTCCATTTACGAGATCCCAGGAAAGTCACTACACCGTTGGCTTTGTAAAGCAGACGATGGAGGAAGGCCTCAAAGAAAATGGAAGGACGACATAAAGGGGTGGACGAAGCTGGGGTGGAATTCATCCAATATGAAAGTGAAAGATGTGTGTGGAATGGGAAATCCGAAGAGTATTCTGCAAATGCGGAGAAAACGTTTAGATACATATTTATTTTGGTTGCATCGACATTCTCTGCAGCTTGCATTGTTTTTCCAATATAACAAACATACTCACGAAAACAAGACCGCTTACGGGACGATAATCCAAATCCCGCTTTGAACACTGCTTCAGGCTGATAGTTTTTATGTTGCCTCTATCACCTGTAATGACAGGGCAAATGTAAGGTGTGTTCTTATATAGCATGACATCCGGTCTTTAAGATCGCTATACTTCATACTTCTCCACCTCTCACCTGTCACAAGTCGTCGTATTGCACACATTCGCCAGATGGCATCACTGCTGTGGCCTATGGATTTACAACCAACACATACAATCAATGTGTATTTTGAGATCAACGCTCTTTCTAACAGAGCAGCCGTATTAGATGAAGCTAGTGATGACGAATCTTATCAAATACAGCATCAGTGCGTCGCTGTAACTAGAGTTATCTTTGATGAAAACAATAATGAACAATGGAATGTTATCGTTTTATTAGCCGCTCGTGAACGAGAATGTGTTCATTGATGCATGTCCATGGGTGAACGTGGTACTTCTGGTGTGTCGTATTGGCGCTTTTCACTTACATAACCCTCTTCTTGCATACTGGTGCATAAGACAGAAACAAGACATTTCCACTTATGTTTGGCAGCCTGACCCCAGCTGAGGTGCATCTCGCGTAACGCCCCTCCACAGTTTTTCCCCAGGCTGATTTTTTCCCCCTCATTTTCGTTTTCCTTCGTGAGTCCACTTGAAGGCTGTTTTTGCTATACTGTTGTTATCCTTTCGTAAAACGTGGCCAATCCATTTCCATCTTCTTGTGGTTAGCAAGTCACCCCTGCTAATGTGTGTTGTTAATGTCAGAAGTTCTTTGTTGGAAATATTTTATTGTCAGAATATTCGCATAATGTTTCGAAGGCATTTTATGTGGAAGGTTGAATGTTTTGTCAGATCTGTGTATGTTTCAGAATGCGCAAATATGTGTGCGTGTGGGCATGGTTGTTTGCGTGCGTGCGTGCTTGCGTGCGTGCGTGCGTGTGTCAGGCATGGGACAATTAACTTGATAAGTTAATTTGATAAGTTAAGTACTTAAAGTACAATTGAAATTCTCCAATTAAATTAAATTTAATTAATGCACAATTGCATGCATGTCCACGGATATTGTCGTAATGGTGTTGTGGTCTTTTATACCTTGCTGATATTTAATGGCAGAACCCTGAGATCGTTTGCTATATGAATTGAACAAGAACAGATATAGTTGGTAAAGGTCATTTAATAATTGTATCCAACTGTAATTAATAACATAAATCTCTCGATAAGACAAAGGTTAAGCGCTAAACAAATGATACTGTCATCGAGGTACTACAAACAATTATTAAATGACAAATCAGTTTAGCAAAGGTGCGGCGGTTATATCCCCAACCCGGCCTTATGCAATATAGGCCCAAAGCCCACCCCAGGGATGATCTTGTTAATGTATAACTTCTTATTTTTCCTTCATTCCAACAAGTCTCAGTGTGCTGTTTATATCATGGGATCGACGGTTGTTTTGCCTAAAGTTCGCTTCGTGATTTGAATATAAAATGATTGTGCCACAGCAATGTTAACAGCCTATTTCATTCACAAATGCAACGGATGTTGGGATATACTCGTTTTGGTGCAAGTATTGCGCGACATAAAGCACACTTGGAGAAAATGTTAAGGTAAATCAGTTGTCAAAAAAATTTGCCCGTATAATAGATCGTACTGCACTTGTGAACTTAACCTTTAGAAAACCTGGTTGCAATTATGTTCTAGTACGTCTTGCCGGTGCGAAGGTCCAAAACCATGACCTTTGTTTCCCTTTAACAGTAAGTAGCACACGGAACGGAACAAATTAACCAATGACCATCTAACTACATAGAACCTCATCCATGTTAATTGACTGCGTAACTGCACAACATTTTATAAAATATTTGATCAGGACACCCAAACATGCACGTAACGTAATCTACAAACCCGTTACCACAGACGTTTAAAATGTTATTTATTGGAGTTTGATTCTCTACATTTCTGAATTATAAGAAAAGCAACTGTATTATTTTATTCGGTTGACTACATATATTATACGAACGAACATCTTACAAAATTCGAAATCCTAAAAAAAGTTATTGTCTTTGCCTCACTCATTGAGCGCAAAGAAGGCGGTGTTGTTGTCGTTAACGGCAATATACGACGATTTTCATTGTTTAACTGAATGATTGTTGTATGAGACATACCTGTTGGTTCACTGAATTTATTAGTATACAATATATTCATAACACGTGTGACATATATCGGTTAAGAATAAAATCATGGATGTGTTTTTTTGTTTGTTTTGTTCATTGCCTTCTTCCTGTTCAGTAGACTTTCCTTATAAGTTGATTGTGTTCAACTTATTTGATATACTTATTCTGAGAAATGTTTCTCCCTGGACCATTTTCGTTTTTCATTAATATTTCGTTAAGGTATCATAAGCTATGTTTGCTAGATATGTTCGTGTATATTGATATCTAAATTTATAGATGTGCTACTTCCGATATTGTTTTTTATAATGATCACTTCTCATAAGTCTAATTAACGTATAATTAACGTTTAGGCCTATGTGAGAGCTTCCTGTGGATGCATATTGAAAACCCCCAGTACAGCCACTGATAAAATGGGGGGACGTTTTTGTTGAAGCCGAATGAATGACACATTCGCGCTGTTTGTACCACAGGTTTTACTGTTAAGCTATCCGTACCTTAAGTTCGTGGTTGTTTATTCATGCATGTTGCTTATGGGCTATATATGTTGCAGTTCCTTTATAAGTTAACAAGATTTAACAAGATTGCCATCCCAAACAACAAGTTCCATATGGCAAATGGACAAGGAAGCCATTCACTTATCGAGAGTCCAACAATTTTATCATTTATGTATAGCCTGCCCTTATCAGACATCTGTCAATTCTATTTTTAAACATATTCAAACTACTAGCATTAACACAATCATTTGGCAGTTTGTTCCATTCAATTATCACCCTCTGTGAGAAAGAGTACTTTCTCATGTCCAACCTACACTGTTCCTGAACTAATGCTGCTTTGTGTCCTCTGGTTCTACTGCCTCCTTTAAGTTTGAATAACATATTCCTATCAACATTCTCATAACCGTTCACTATTTTAAACATTTTTATTTGGTCTCCTCTTAGTCTCCTGGTCTCTAGTGTTGTCAAACCACATTGTAATAAGGGGCTTTCATAACTAAGGTCTCTCAATTCTGGATTAATTTTAGTTGCTCTTCGTTGTATTCTTTCTAGCTTGTCTATGTCCTTTTGTCTATGCTTGTATACAATATTCCAAATATGGTCTAACTATTGCTTTGTACAGAGATACAATTAGCTGTTTCTCCTTATACGTGATATTTCTCCTAATTAACCCTAGAATTTGATTTCCTATCGAAGCAGCAATCCGACAGTTCTCTGAAACTTTCATGTCAGCACTAAATGTTACTCCTAAGTCCTTTTCTTGTGTGGTTCTACTTAGTACAGCATCCCCCATTTTATATTCTTTGTCCATGTTTCCATGTCCTATGTGTATGCATTTACATTTCCCAAAATTTAATAACATTTGCCATTTTACTGACCATTTAGCTAATTTATCTAGATCATCCTGTAAACTTTGTTTATCTGTATCATTAGTAACCTTTCTGAATACTTTTGTGTCATCTGCAAATTTCAGTACTTTGCTAGATATGTCATCAGTCATATGTCATATGTCATCCATTCTGAAGGAACTAATCCTTTTTCTAGTGAAAGTTAAACTCTTTTGCAAATGGTGTGGTAATTTGCTGAACAATTTCCTTAAGCAGTTTTGGTAGTATCCCATCAACTCCAGGTGATTTATTATCTTTCATCGTCTTTTTTCTATTTCAGGATTTACAAATAACTGCCCTAAATGTTCGAAATTATTGCCCTCAAATTTAGTAAATGGAACTGGATGTGAGCTGATATCTTATGTGGTAAAAACTGAGCTGAAATACTCATTCAGGACCTCTGCCATTTGAAACCCGTCTGAAATTATATTTCCACTGTTGTTTTCCAGTTGTCCGACCTTATCTCGAACTTTCTGTTTACTCCTTACATAAGCATAGAAACTCTTGCTGTAATTTGTTATATTACCTGCCAATTTTCAAAGCTTCTTTTAGCTTTTCTAATTGCAGTTGTAGCTAAGTTAAGTGCCTTTTTGTAGTTTGTGTCTACATTTTGTATTCTACATTTCCAATTTGTTTATGTACCCCATATCATCTGTTTTTGAGCAATTTTTTTAATAGCCTCTTTCCACAAGTGTTTCTTCCTGGACTTTTTCCCTTGTTTTTTTAATGGAACAAATTTCTCAATAATGCCATCAATCTCATATTTTAAACAAGTCCAGCATGCTGTTGCTGTCTTGGTCTTCAGCAAGTTATTCCAATATATATTTTCTGGATTTGTTCTCATCTCTTTATATTTGCCTTTGTTGAAGTTCCTCCTCCATTGTTTTTATATGTATTCCCTGTTTTTTCTTTTATATTAAAATAGATTTGGTTATGGTCACTTGAACCCAAAGGTTCGCGTACTTTAACATTGTCATCTAATTCATTTTGAGAAGACAACATTAAATCTAACACGTTCCCACCTCTGGTTGGTTCCAAGACATGTTGAGTAAGGAATCAATCCTGTGTTAGAAGTTGAAACTGATGGTCGTCACCTCCAGCACTCTCTAAAGATTTCCATTGTATATGACCGTGGTTAAAATCACCCATTATAACACATTCCCCCTTGCTCACCTCCCTTATCGTCTTTTGTAATTTTACATATTCCTCTTGTCTTATGTTAGGACTACGATAAACTACTTCTATTGTTAATGTTGAGCTCTTGGTAACTATGTTACACCAAATTGCTTCCTCAAATCTGCTTCACTTTTCAGTGTTATTTCATATGCTTGGATAGATTCTTTAATATATAAAATTACTCCACCTCCCCTTCTTTCTCGTCTATCCTTCCTAAACATTACATAGCCTGCCAGTGCTAACTCAGCATCTACTATATCTTTATTTGCCCATGATTTTGTGATGCCTATTACACGAGGATCAATATCTGCTACCATAATGTCTAACTCACTTTTTAATTTGTTGCATATTCTTCCTTTTTCATCTTTCTTCAGCTTTCTCCCTCACATTGCTACTGCTCTCCTTTTTCTCACCACCTCAGTTCTCCTCGGTCTCACCGCCTCTACTTTCATCATTCTCACCACATCTGCTCCCTTCTTTCTCACCTTGCCCTGTCATCATCATATGTCTTCACTCATTTACCTGCTTCTGCAGACATTTAACTGTCTTACACCCCTACACACGAAATTAAAATCATCAGCCTGCACCTCTGCCCACGAATTTGCACACCCGGACTTTGCAAAGTCTATCCAGCTGTCGCAGCTAGAGCATGTCAAATTACGTTTTGCCTTTATTTGGCGTTTGCACGCGTCATGTTAGAAATTCAATTTATATTTGTTTATAATCAGTTACATTTATAGTTTATACTAGGTAGTCTTCACAAATACTGTTTTTGTGTTGTAATACAAACTTTATGCTATTTTACTTAGGTCTTAATTAAATTTACAACTATTGCCTTGCAACTTATTTTCTATGTAACAGCTGACGACCGACCACAAAACGCAATATGGCTCGCCCTAACGAAATTACAGTGATCTTCTTTAAATTACACTTAATTACAATCTACGGCTAACTTTAAAAAAAAAAAAATTGGTAAAACAAAATATTCAGGTTCTCAATCTTCAATATGTACTAAATTATTTACAATAATATTATGTATCGTATTATGTACCTAATCAACTGACCACATCAAATATTAATTATCGCTCGCGCTACAGAGTCTTCGGAGATCTACTATATAAACTACCCTAAATAACTCATGTAGCTAAATTTTAACAGCGACTATTGCCTATACAAGGTCCCTTGCAAGTTTAGTTTTACTATACACGTAATGATACTCCTTATCAATTCAATATTCCACGCTTTAGAAATATATCTAATCCACCAAATTCAATTCCGTGTTCTCCTCAAGATTTCCCAAGATGCACTTCAATATAACATATACTTAATAAAGTGTATGCTGTGTTAGATTTCTAATCAAACCATCAACTTACATGTGAGAGGCTTTGACTGCACAGTCATGACTTGCAGGAGCACAATGATGCTGAATACGATCACATTTGCCATGGTTCTCTAAAATACAAATATTATAAATAGAAAACATAATCATGCATTACTACATAAATCTGACAGTTTATTGTGAAACATAAGAATGACGTGAGAAACTCGTTCAAACCATTGTAATCATTGTTTCCGAATAACACATGTAATAGTGTTAGCTGTGTGACATTGCTTAATGAATACAATTTGTGAAAGTTGATCAGTAGTTGGCGTTATCGGAAAACGACGCCACGGATGTTCTTCAGCTTATCAAAGTGCATGCTGGTCCTAGAAACATCCATTTACATCAGCTGATGAAAGCAATATTTACTTTGATAGCCCTCTTCTAATACGGCGATTCCGCTGTAAAGGTGACGATTTTTAATACACATACAATAGTTGTGTGTCATTTACCGACACAGGCAGTATTTGTTGAACATGTACGTTTATTTGCATTACCATATTGACCAATATAGTTATTTCAAACAAATATATCGGGTGTTATGATGATCGACCATCTAGTAGTTAAATATTGCTACACTATCAGTTGACGTATCGTAACATCATTATCATATGGTGCCATCATCTCTCGGAAGGTCGACCTATTCTCTAACTCAGTACCACTTTTTCAATAATTGCATTGGCTCCTTCTCCGATATCGTATTATGTTTTAAGATTTGCACAATTACATATCAAGCACTTTCATCCAAGCAACCAATTATTTGCATTCACTGTTCACTCTTGCAATACAACCCAGACAGATTGGATCATCTAATTCTAATCTACTTTTTTATTCCCAGTGTTAAGAAAAATTTCGGAACTAGAGCTTTTTCAGTTGTTGCACCGACTCTGTCGACCTCATTCCCTGTCAGTGCTAAGTCTGTAGGAAATATAACCAACATTTCGCCGTAAATGAAACACTCCTTTGTTTAAACTTGATTAACCTCCTTAGCTCGACGACGTACTAATCCAACTGTTAACAACTGGAACTGCTCATTGATTAGAATCTGTTTAACCCCTTTTGTGAGCTGACGACTTTGGGTCTGCTGAGGATTTCAGCGCAGTAGAAGTATTTTATATATTATTATTATTACTTTATTATTATATTATTATTTCCCATCCACGTCTTGATGCTATCTGTCCATGAGGCTCTTGGTCTTCCCCTGCCTCTTTTTCTTTCCACAATTCTCATAAACACTTGTTATGTGCAATATTATTTCCCGTTATAGGTTTTTGATATATAACATGTCGACGTTATATATAATGCGTAGCGTTACATAATAAAGTGCATGCTTATTTTCACACGTCGTGCAAAGAGTCGATGTAAATAAACAAAACGAAATATAATTAATTTACTTGAAATATGCATTGATTACAGACAATGAACAATAATATACTGTGCATGCTCCTGTAGTGTAAAACCGGAGTGTGCCACAAAGAACAAAATAACTTGCTGTTTAAATGTTCGTACTAACCCCAAACACGAATGATCCACCTCTGCTGTCGTGCTCTGTTGCGACTTGACAATTTCCTGAAAATGTGCCGAATTTATACTCTCACCGCATTGTTCTCAATCGCATAAATCTCACAACGAAGCAATTCACCGCTGCCAAGTTTGTCACGTCCTTAATGAATACGTGCTCATTTACATGTTGAGTCAAAACAGAATGTCATTGTGACATTGTGACACTATTCAAATGAGATTGATGGTAGATGTATGTATTCACTGCATTGATTATACATTTAAATGTAATTACACTTACATTTTCACATTTATCATCATTAAGTCAATTTGTGAAACAGCTCCAAGGCACCAAAACGACATTCTAAGAAACTAACTAATAGGACACACAGTGGAGTGTTTTTCTGCCATAAAGTTTGGCGATGTGGTGTTGTGACTAAATGAATTTGTGGCACTGAACTTTTTCTATTTAAATTATATAATTATTTAAATGAGATTGATAGATACTGCTATGGAAATAAATATCCATATAATTCATCTTACATATTCACATTGATCATTATTAAACCAATTTGCGAACCAGTTTCCAGACGCCTAAATTACAGCTTTCTTACAAAATATTTAATGGGAAACCCAGTTGTGTTTAGCAATGTGACGTCATGATTGAAGGATCATTATAGCACTGGACACATTTGTAATTTAACTGATATAATCATCTAAATGAGATTGATAGTAGCTGAAAGTATTTACTGCCTCGAACATGAGTTTGAATATAATTAATCTTAACTTGCAATATTTATTATCATTAATCCAATTTTGTGGCAAATATAATGTAGACACTGTAGTATTGTAATACCAGTTTAAACGGCATTTATGTATGTATTTATGTATGCGCTCTGTCCCGTTTTTTGGACTTTTCAAAGCAATTTACACTTCACCCTCTGGCAGGCCTGTTTATCCCAACGCCCCCCTCGACTTCTATTGGAAGCATTCAGCCACGCTGTCATTACTGAGCAAATGCTATTCCTTCACATGTCCACCTCAGTCTATAGCCATATACTCATTTAGAAAGCTGAGTGAACTGTGGCAACGTGGAGTGAGCGAAATTGTCCATGCTTCGATACGACAGCAAGAGGATTCGAACCTGGGATCTCTCGATTGAGAGTCCGATGCTCAAATCGTACACCACCGTGTTTGAATTACACACGCAACGGAGATATTTACCAGCGAGCTTGCGAGAAAGCCAGTGCGCCGCTACAAGGACATACAGAACGTTGTTTATTCCGCAGAAAACATACCTAGCGTTATTATAAACTCTTTAATCAGAATAAAAAACGAAGTTGCCGCCGTCAAACCAATTGACGTATGCCGAAGTCACGGGTAGTTTTTTTTATATAATCTTCGCCATAGCCACAAACCATACACACAGTTAACGTTATATTGTGTCGGCGGTTAACGGGCGGTATCGTGGCTACAGTTAGTCACGACACGACGATTGTTTGTGAGTCTCCTTCTTCTGACGCATTCTGTGTGGGAATATGTCATGTTTAGCAGTGTTTGTTAGTGTGTGAGTGTGTGTGTGTGTGTGTGTGTGCGTGCGTGCGTGCGTGCGTGCGTGCGTGCATTCGTGCGTGCGTGCGTGCGTGCGTGCGTGCGTGCGTGCGTGCGTGCGTGCATGAGTGGGCATCCGTGGGCGTGCGTGTGAATGTATTGGCATGCAATCGATGTACGTGTTGTGTTTCATGTCGGACAGAGAGCCATCTACTTATGATGTACGAACGACATGGGTAACGGCGATAGCGTACGTTGTGTTGTGTGTGATCGTGCAGGCTGGAGAAGATTTGTTGGCGTATTATGCTCCAGTGGAAGTGATTGAGTGAAGGAGTGAGCGAGAGAGCGAGATGGCGGGATTATGGGTGCCTTAATTATGCTAACTCATAATTATGAGGTGTGAGGTTGTATTTGTCTAGTGTCTCTGTAATATCACCGATCCGTCGTTTTTTCGGCTACTTCTTGCTTTCTTTCAACATGTTGTCATGTTGAATGTTCTTGCAGCTGGCTGACTTGGTTGCTTTTTATATACGTATTCAATGAGCATATGCCTCTAGCGTCCAAACAAAAAGCTACTGTTGTCATTAGTTAGTCTATCGTCCATTGCACAGAAAACAAACCTAGCGTTGCAAAAACCGCTTTAATCATGCAGAAAAAAAGCGAAGTTGCGGCCGTGAAACTAAATGTTCGTGTACCGATGTCACGCGTAGTTTATTGATATAATCTTCGGCCCCACACACTCACACAACATTCACAGTTAATGTTGTATTGGCACATAATTGATGCAATCTTCGCCGTATTCATATGTTAGCAAAGTGTTGTGTTAACACCTAAAAAGGAAGAGCGCCGCTGCACACATCAAGTACGACCGTGGTCATTAACTTGAAGACGTCTTCAGAGAGAGAGAGACAGAGACAGAGACAGAGACAGAGAGACAGAGAGCCATGTAACGCTATGAATTTTGTTTATAATTGTTAACGCTTTCAAGATGAGTCATGTGAAAACAGTCGAAGAGAATGCCGAGAGAGAGAGAGAGAGAGAGAGAGAGAGAGAGAGAGAGAGAGAGAGAGAGAGAGAGAGAGAGAGAGAGAGAGAGACAGACCAGATTTAAGTCCCAAGAGAAATATCATGTGCGGGCTTTCAGAAGACAACCATGAAACATCATCTGACAATAACATATGAAGAATAATTCAAGTTAATAGCCACAGCTGCACTTGATATTTATAGCAACGTTCTTCCTTAAACCATTTCCACAAAGCAACTACGCTAACAATATAGTAATGTTAACTATGTGTGTGGTGTGTGTGTCTGGAGGCAAAGATTATACCAATAAAGTAACCGTGACTTCGACGTGCATTAATTGGTTTTGACAACAAGAAGCGGACTGTCAACGATCTGAAGACTTGCTCAAATGAATGATCGTTGTCGCACTTGATATGTGCAACAACTCTGCTCCTTTCAGAGTGTTCACAATATAGCTATGTTAATACAACGTGAACTATAATAATTATGTGTGTGTCGTGTGTGGCTGGGCGCGAAGATTATACCATTAAACTATGCGTGACTTCGGAATATGTCAATTAAATTTTACGGCGGCAAGTTTTCGGTTTATTTTGCATGATTTGAGAGGTTGGAACAACGTTAGGTTTGTTGTCTGTGACATTAATTATAATTCATGTTCGTGCACCGCACGCTTGTTTTTTTACACTCGTCCATTTTGGATACACTCACAGTGCACGTAAAGTCACCACACGTTGAAATCAAAACGACATCCGGCCAATATTCTATGTAATAGACCAAACTGGGCCCCATGGCCGAAGTTGCTGAGCACATCATGGATAATGTGTTTATATCGTAGGCGTTGCTACAATGCATGGACATTAATTACAGAGTTTGATAATGTGAATATGTATATTTAGACTTACGGTTTAAATCACAAACTAATGTCAATTTGTGAATTAGGATGTACAGCACATTAGTCTGTTTAACGCCATAATTAGTAGTTGATACATATTCTTACACTATGTAGAGATATAGTCGGACAGTAGGAAGGGTGAAGGATGGGTGCAATGTGGCGGGTGTGGCCAGTGGGCACATCGGGAGCGTGCAGTGTATGAACGGGGGTTGTTGATGTGCGAGATGTGTGTAAGTGACTGAGTTACATCGGACATTTTTTTGAGCGGGCACACATTAACCTCCATTTTGTTTCATTTAAAATGTGTCTCTTTTTAAAACACATTTAACTTTAGTATTTATTAAGAAATGTCATGCATAATATGAAAACAACTCGCTGCTTACCAACACTCAACGACGACCGATTGATCGTCCTCAAAAAAGTGTACCGGCAGCAATTGATGTTGGCGAAAAAATACGTTATTTTATCAAGTATATAAAGTATATCATTAAGAGGACGATGCGGTTCGGCCTATAACTCGCGGTCCTGCGTTTACTCATCTATAGCAATTGCGTGTTGCGCGGTAGCGTAGCGGTAAAAACGTCGGCCTGTCAAGAGAAACCGGGTTGGAATCCTCTTGCTGCCGTTTCGAAGCTTTCGCAATTTATTTTCCCCCACATTTCCGCAGTTCACTCAGCTGAACGAATGGGTACCTGGCTATACACGGATATAAGAGATGGATATAAGAATACATTTTTTTTCGCGCAGTAATTGGAGCCTGGCTGAATTTTTCCCAGAGAAGTCGAGATGACGTTGGAATGAACAGGTGTGTTAGTGGGTGAAGTGTAAATCCCTTTAAGCCGTTCAAAGGACTGGATAACTATATAATACCGTACCTTTAACCCATTTTATACATACAAAGCGTGGGGAAAGTTTCTGCTGACAACGGAATTTTTCCTATCGGTCGCCATGTTAACGTTTTGCATGATTGTAAGAACATGCGACCATGAAACACCCTAAAACGTCGAGGCATTAGTTGACAATATCTTTCCAATGTATTGAACAGTTTGGTGAAAACCATCTAAGCCCAACTCAGTTAATCATGTCGCAAACACGCTTATTCTTAACGTTACAACATTTCGCAAAATATTAATACACGTACGGTGTTTCGAGACTGCAATAACCAACATGCCTACGCATTTTCAAATTCGCTTCATATTGCAACACTTCATTGCCAAATGTCTGAAATGTTAAACGTTTCATCATTCCTGGCTAAATGTTGTTACCTCGTTCGGCAAATACAATCATTGACATCCGCTAACTTGCGTATGGCAATACTTGTGATACTGCCCCGCAGTTGTATGCTAGAAATGTCCTCATCCGAAGAACAACTGCAGTAGTGCGTCACAATTTAGGACAGCTTCGTTTTGCGTAATTACCTTAATCTTTCCAGCTACATTCAGTCCTCTGATACTATATCAAATGGCACCTTTGCGATGTGAATCGGCTGTGAACTAATCGGACAAGGCTGTAGGCCCCGTCAGATTATTGGCGCTACGCCGCCAGATGTTGAGAACGATTCGCTGGGTGATTCACTCCGCAAATGTACCATTTCAAATGTATTTCAAATGACTTAAATTCAATTCAAATTGGATATTATGTTCTACGTCTTTGCATTCGGCTGTCATTCGGTTCTAAACAGTAACATTTCCGTTTGTAGTTTTAGCCACGATGCCGTATGCAAAACTTTCGTCATGTTATAAATTTCGCAGCGGAGAATGGCAACGAGGAACCGTAACGTCAGGTTGGGGATCATTAAACTGGTGCGCAAGAAATCTGAGAAAATTTATCAACAATGCATTTTAAGCATCTATAGTTTATTTGCATGGTACAGAAAGCATGGATGTACGTGAATGCAGCAGATGATTCCCACCAACTGTGGAGTCGGGCTTCGTCATCGCAGCGTCATTTCGTATGTGATGACCACGTCATCGCAGCGTCATTTCGTAGGTGATGACCACGTCATGAGGTAAATAACTAGTACGGTCCGTATCACGAGCGTCCAGTACCGCTTTTAGCATTGCACCCCATTGTCGCACGGCATGTCTTGTACGCTTGTGTAAATAATATTCCTAATCACCTACTGTGCATGCACGGATAAAGTGTAGTAGGCGCTTAATTCGTTGCACGCAATCCTAATTATGACCAATGCGCTTGAGTTTTGTCTAGGTTGCTATAGCTAAAGCCTCCGCGAATTCCGTCAAGCTTCGTCTTAGCAGCCATGTTTACAGACGCAGCGGTATATTGAAAGTGGTCTATGTCTATATGATAATCAGCAAGAACCCGTAGGTTATTACGCCAATGTTGGGACGAGTGTTTAGATCTGCGACACAGACAGACACACATACACAAAACAGACAAACAGATACACAGACACACAGGCAAATAGCGGAGCATATAAACATATTTTGTAAGTAGCCGCAGCTCAACAGGCAATAAGCTTTGCGTAAGTGGGTCATGCACACCATTATTGATCTAGTGATCCCGTGACCCTCGGCCAGCAAGTGAGTGGTGGTAGTTTTTATAAGCAGAATCGCACAACTAATAGCCAACGTTATGTAACACGCACGCACGCACGCACGCACGCACGCACGCACGCACGCACGCACGCACGCACGCACGCACGCACGCACGCACGCACGCACGCACGCACGCACGCACGCACGCACGCACGCACATTAATTGAGTAATGTCTGACGAGCTTAACTAATTGATTTGTACCTCACCTATTCAACTGCACAGTTTCAAAATAAACTTAGAGTAATGACTGTTTTGTAGACTAATGTGCTGTACATCCTAATTTATAAATTGAAATTAGTTTGTGACTGAGAACGTCTAAATAGGCTTCGCACGTCTAAATATACATATTCACAATATTACACAATTCATACATTGTAGCAACGTCTAGGACATAATAACATTATCCATGATGTGCGCAGCAACTTCAGCCATGGGGCCCAATTTAGCCTCTTGCAAAGAGTATTGGCCTGATGTCGTTGTTTCAACGTGGGCATTCACATCTAAATGGACAAGCACTTTCCACTAAATATAGAATGTCCTCACATATACCCGGGCCATTTATCCAATATGGCGTTTATTGTCACCCTGCGGTATTTAGGCACTACTACCGTTGGTTTACTTCAGTGCCTACAAGGATAGATATGATGGTGGGGTCGACTTTGGTCGAGAGGCCCACTTTTACCCTGCTTTCCTTTATTGGTCTACATGCGATGCCCGATTTGCTATGAAGCTCACGTAAGAGCCAAGGCAAGGGTATATAAGTGAAAGATGGCAGTTATTAAACTTATAATTCTGGTTTGATGGTATCATTTGCAGTGTTGCTCATACATAAGTTACACGGTTGATATTCGCACAAGAAACAAATACTTTCCTTTGGATACTTCAAATTATGTGGTGACTTTACGTGCACCGTGAGAGTATCCAACATGGACGAGAGTAAATCATTTCTGAGCTAATAATTGCTTCTAGAAATCTTCCCTGGCGAGTCTTCCCTCCAACTATTGTTGACCTGTTATGGGTACGATCGTGTCGTCCTTGCTGGGTTTCATGAGTCAGGCGATCCATGACACAAGTAATCAACGAAATTTGACTACACTAACTACCTGTTCCTGGTACCTGGATGATTGTGTCATCCAACGTTTTTGCTTTTAGATTCCACGCGACAAAACAGTGTGCAGTATACCAACATGAATTAATATGAGTCAGGCGATCCAAGCTTTGATCCAACGTCTTAGATTATGCAGAATAAAGCTACGTTGTCGCATACAAATTTATCTGACGTTTGTTGAAGTCACTGGTAGTTTAATGTAAAATCTTCGCGCCCAGCCACACACGACACACACGTAATTATTATAATGAACGTTGCATTAACATAACTGTATTGTGAATACTCTGAAAGGAACAGTGTTGCTGCAAATATCAAGTACGGCAGCCGTCTTTAAATTGAACAAGTCTTTAGATCGCCGACAATACGCTTGTTGTGAAAACGAATTCATGTAACACGAAGTCACGGGTACTTTATTGATATAATCTTTGCCACCACACACACCACCACATATTTAACATTACCATATTATTAGCGTAATTGCATGTGACACTTTAGTAAAATTTTTTAGTTTAATACTGTTTGTTTTTCTTCTAGACGACACAAACTTTGTGCTGCGTGTGTGTGTTGCTGCATATCACATGTACAACGTCGACAGCGTTCAAGGGACTCGTCTTCAAGGCGTTAACAATTACAAACAAAATTCATGGCGTTAAACAACTATCTCTCTCTTACTCCTCTCTCTCTCTCTGTCTCCTCTCTCTCTCTCTCTCTCTCTCTCTCTCCCTCTATTTGTTTTCTCTCTCTCGTCTCTCTCTCTCTCCCCCTCTCTCTCTCTCTCTCTCTCTCTCTCTCTCTCTCTCTCCTCTCTCTCTCTCTCTCTCTCCTCTCTCTCTCTCTCTCTCTCTCTCTCTCTCCCTCTATTTGTTTTCTCTCTCTCCTCTCTCTCTCTCCTCTCTCCCCCTCTCTCTCTCTCTGAACGTATGTGTGCGTGTACGTGCTCTCTCTCTGTACGTGCTTGCTTGCAAATGGTAACATACGGAGCTACCAAATTGGTGTTTACAAAGCAACGTCTTAAACCACAGTTTTTGCCTTAGACGACAGCATGAATGAAATACTGCTGTTTTCACAATACCGATATTGGAGTATTTGTGTTTCTAATATGCCATTTTATACGTAATACTCATTTTTCAAATAATGTAGCAGATAAAACAAAACGTTAAACATGGTATGTGGACAACGATGCCAATGGCTTTTTTGAGATTGCCACTTGATAATGTAACATTAAAAAATCAACCCGGTTACTCATGACTGTAAAATAGCTGAATATATTTTTAAAAGAAACCTATTCTACGCATAAAGTTAAGTTGCCGCCTTTAAATTTAAGTGACATATGTCGAAGTACTAACGCACTAAAGTCCATCATCTGGTTGTTCGGTGTTAAATTACCTACACATATCCTTACAAACTTGAGTCAAAGTGGACGATCCATAATTTCGACATAAACTTGCCACCCGCGGCCGACACGTGGGTACAGGTTATGTACGGAGCAAATCAACACTAAAAGGTCCCTCCTCAATTAGATTTTTTGTTTGTCTCATTCAAATTCCTTTTGCGAAAAATCAAACTTTCCTAATATACATTGCATCATGCTAGCTCGTTTGTGAAATTTGTATATGTAGTTTTGTGTGAAATCATCAGACAAACTATTAAATTACTTAATGGTTTGTCAAACATTAAGTGAAGTGAAATGGAAACGCTAAAAAACTCTGAATTTCACCATTGGTGGAATTTCGTAACTTTGTCATGTGATCTGCGACATGATGGATGTCGCGCCCAATGAGAGGCGCTGACCTGCACATTGTACAATTATACAATGTTATATTAGAACTAGATTTGCTAAATCAGTTGAGGATGGAATATCTAGTACAGCAATGTCCCATTGATTAAAGTTTTACATTTGTATTGCTTTCTTGCAATGTAAATTAAACGTAGCACATAACTGAACAAATGGCGTTCCTGAAGGGAAACAACGGAAACGAGAAATACTAAAATAAGAATATTATTCATACAAATACAATTCAACACCCCCACCAGAAATCCTACACATTATATAACACCACCATCATACGAAATTTCATCGTGGCCTGAAAAAAGTCTCCGTTGGCGTTTTACTGGGTCAGATAAATATTTGTAATGCAGTGGCTCTATTTCGCTTAAATTACCAAAGCAAAAGAGTTAAATGCTTGCATCTTGCCGTTTATACATTTTTACACAGTGTCTAGAGTTGATTTATAACAAAATTAGATTCATTATAATAACTATTGCAAGTTAAGATTAATTGTATTCCATTTTATTTTAATAACAGTAAATACTGCCAACTACTATCAGCCCCATTTAAGTAGTTATGTAATTTATTCTACAAAAGGGTCCAATGTCATAATGAATTCGTCCTCCTTGTTCCCTGCTCGTGGGGCGAGGGTCAGGTACAGTATTGTATTATAAATATATAATAAATTCCGTAAATACATAAATCTACTATCAATCTTGTTTAAATAATTATGTTATTAAAGTGTTTAACTGCCCAGTGCCACAGTGGTATTCAGTCTTAAAATCACATTGCTAAGCTAAATAAGGAATATTCAAAAGAGTACCAAGCTAGCTGCTTTGTCAAGCATAGCAATTGATTGCGTTTTTTTTTAATATAATTGGCAGGCCTGGGCCGGTGTGAGATTGTATTTTCCTAGTGTCTCTGTTACATCATCGATCCGTCGTCTTCTCGGCCGCTTTTTCCTTTCTTTCAGCATATTTTAATTTTGAATGCTCTTGTATGTGGATGATTTGTCTGCCTCCTGACCAAATGGCAAAACCATTTTTATCTATGTGATCAACGCGCACATGCTAAGACCTGAAATATTTGAGGGAATTGTGCAACATCACAGTGTTGATATCAGTGGCGATCTTCTGCGAGGAGACGGCACCACGTGACGATGTGGATGATGTAGTCAATAACTGGTCGTTTTTATAACTATTTTTTTTGCAAGCACACAGGCTCGCACACACGCATGCACAGTTACCTCAACCACTCGCAACTTAACTGATTCTAGCTCTGTCGCAACCGCCTTAATCATGCACAATAAAGCGAAGCTACCGCTGGAAACATCAATTGATGTATGCCGAGGTAGTTTACTGATATAATATTCGCCCACAGACGCACACCACATTAAAAGTTAACGTTGTACTAGCACATAATTGATGCAATCTTTGCCATAGTCATAAGTTAGCATAGCTGTAGTGTTAAAATTTAACAAGAAAACACCGCTGCACATATCAAGTACGGCCGTGGTCACTAACTTGACCACGTCTTCAGATCGCCAGCAACCCGCGTCTTGTTGTTATGTTACCCATGTCGCGTGAATGCCGTCACACTTTTATTAATAATAAATAATGCCAACTACTATCAGCCCCATTTTAGTAGTTATATAATTTAATCTAAAAAAGGTCCAATGTCATAATGTATTCGTCATCCTTGTTCCCTGCTCGTGGGGCGAGGGTCAGGTACAGTATTGTCGAGCCACTCGTTCTGTTCTATCTTCCCATAGTTTTTTATAGGCCACCCATCTCTCCATCTTTCATCCTCCCCCGACATTCTCATATCCCTCCTCACAGAGTCCTCCCATCTCAGCGTTGGCCTTCCCCTTTTCCTGCCTCATTCATCCTCACCAAGTGGCCTGCCCATCTCATCCTGCTTCTCACTAACCTTCCTCTTAGGCTGCATTGTATCCCAACCTCTTTCCTCAGGTCGTTCATCGTTCTTCTGTCCACCCTCTTTGTTCTTGTTATTCGTCGAACCCAGTTGTTCTCACAAACTTGCAGCTTGTGGCACAATGCCAAACACAAACACAACTGGGATTCATATTAATTAGTTTATATGAAAGCTGTAATTTAGGTGTATGGGAGCTGTTGCGTAAATTGGTTTCAGGATAATAAATAGGAAAATTAAAACAAATTATATTGATATTATTTTATAGCAGTAACTGTCAATCTTATTTAAATAATTATCTAGTTTAAATCAAATACTATGGTATGCCACCATATAATTTAGTTTGTTAAATGTATAATCATGCAGTAAATACATCAATCTACTATCAATCTTGTTTAAATAATTATGTTATTAAATTGTTTAAATGCCCAGTGCCATAATGGTATTCAGTCTTAAAAGCAGATTGCTAAGCTAAATAAAGAATATTCAACAGTGCACCAAGCTAGTTGCTTTGTCAACCATACAAATTGATTGCGTTTAACAAAATAATATGCGATAGTTATAGACGTTGCTGCATTGAAGCGTCGCGGGGAGAATAAATATCGTTCAACCATAATTGGCAGGCCTGGGCCGATGTGAGATTGTATTTTTTTAGTGTCTCTGTAACATCATCGATTCGTCTCGGTCGCTTCTTGCTTTCAACATGTTTTAATGTTGAATGCTCTTGCAGCTGGATGATTTGTCTGCATCCTACGAAATTGCAAAACCTTTTTTTTATGTGATCAAAGAGCATATGCGAAGACCTGAACTATCTGAGGGAACTGTGCAACATGACAGTGTAGATATCAGTTGCGATCTTCTGTGAGGAGACGGCACCACTTGACGATGCAGATTATGTCAGTAACTTGCCGTTTTACAGCTGTCTTTCGCAAGCACACATCCACGCACACACGCATGCGCAGTTTCCACAACCACACGCAACCTAACTGATTATAGCTCTGTCACAACCGCCTTAATCATACACAGTAAAGCTACCGCCGGAAAACCGCAATTAATGTTTGACGATATCACGAATGGTTAATTGATATAATATTCGCCCACAGACGCACACCACATTCATATTTAACGTCGTACTAGCATATAATTGACGCAATCTTCGCCATAGCCGTACGTTAGCATAGCTGTTGTGCTAAAACTTAATAAGAAAACACAGTTGCACATATCAAGTACGGCCGTGGTCATTAACTTGAACATATCTTCAGAACGCCGTAAACCCGCATCTTTTTGTTACATTATCCATGTCGCGTGAATGCCTTCATACTTAACGTTATTTCATTTATGTTCTGATCATGAATTACCCCTCCAGCCTAAAACGAAGCAACTACGTAATCTAACATACTCACTCACTCACTCACTCACTCACTCACTCACTCACTCGCTCACTCACTCACTCACTCACTCACTCACTAACTAATTCACTCACTCACTCACTTTCTCTCTCACTCACTAGCTAACAAACTCTCTATAACAATCACTCACTCACTCTCTCACTCACTCACTCACTCATTCACCCACTCAATCACTCACTCACTCACTAACTAATTTACTCACTCACGCACCCACTCACCCACTCATTCACTATCTATATATATCTCTATCACTCACTCACTCTCACTCTCACTCTCACTCACTCACTCACTCACTCACTCACTATCAAACTCTCTAAAAAATTAATCACTCACTCACTCACTCTCTCTCACTCACTCACCCACCCACCCACCCACTCATTCATTATCTATCTCTCTCTATCACCCATTCACTCACTCTCACTCACTCACTCTCGCACTCACTCA
This sequence comes from Lamellibrachia columna, assembly GCA_963662155.1. Lineage (NCBI taxonomy): Eukaryota > Metazoa > Annelida > Polychaeta > Sabellida > Siboglinidae > Lamellibrachia > Lamellibrachia columna. Next base: position 15,866,822 of record OY759269.1, read on the forward strand.
CTCACTCACTCACTCAATATCAAACTCTCTATAACTATTAATCACTCACTCACTCACTCACTCACTCACTCACTCACTCACTCACTCACTCACTCACTAACTCACTCACTCACTCACTCACTCTCCCACACACTCACTCACTCACTAACTAACTCTCTATAACAATAATTCATTTACTCACTCACTCATTCACTCTCTCACTAATTTTCTTACTCACTCACTCACTCACTCAATTGCGATCGATATTTCTGAAATGTGTTCTGTGTACGGGCAACGAAGTCAGATATTTCGGTTGTAAGCGTCAAGAAAAAACTATCAAACTCAGTTCGACTGTGAGACGACTGACTAATGAATTCAGACAATGTTGTACATATTCAGGAGATTTCACTTCAGTGGTCAGCTGGGACACACATACAACGTTCAACGTATGAATACGTGACACACGCTATCGTCTCTATGTACGAACATGGTGTGGGTAAACTATAATACGATGCAATATAGCAACGATCGATACACATGTTTCATCTAATGTATTCAAGGATGCATTAGGACAACATGTATAGTAATCAGCAAAGTATAACCGTAAGAACATATTACGTTTCATTTGAATGGAGAGAGAGAGAGAGAGAGAGAGAGAGAGAGAGAGAGGGAGTGTGTTGCTTTGAATGGTAATCAGATTACTTAGAGCTGTTATTTGTACCCATTTCTCTCCCCCGGAGAAAACAATACCCACAGCTACATTAATATAATATATGCGCCAGGATTCTAGACAGACATATTATGTCTGTCTAGTATCCGGGCGCACATCGATTTCGACGTTATTATCATTAAATATGTACAGTAACCATGTACAATGCATGCACATTGCATACTGAACTACCGAACATGTAAATGTATACATGTTATGCGTAAAAATACATTTAATCATATTTTTTCAAAGCTCGAATTTACCTATTTAACCTGCATTGAGCGCAATATTGCTCCCTTTATTCGCAAGATGACGACACTTAAATCGAGGTAAATATGCGAATTCAGGAATCGGAAAAGGTGATTAAATATGTTTTACGCGCAACATGATTAATCGTTTACATGTATCAATATTCAGTATGCACTGTGCATGGTTACTGTACATAGTATATGTTATCATGGCGAAATTGAGGTGGATTCTTAACTTTATATAAGTGCCGCCATCTTGCGAATAAAAGGGGCAAGATGGCGTATAGTGCAGGTTAAATACACGAATTCGAGCTTCCAAAAAGGTTCTTACGCACAACATGTGTAATGGTTTAAAAGTTCCGAAATCTAGATAAGTGCCGTTTTTGCTTTCTCAGCTTTCAATTAAATTAAATTCATTTGTTTAATTCAGACATAAATACACATATAATGATACATATAGTCGCACACGACAGTTAACAAAATAATGTAAAAACAAAAAAAAACAGGTGAAACATAAAACATACATACAGTGTGATTACACAAAGTGTTTATGCATTAAGGTGACGTTACTCGTATCAGACTGTTGTTACCGGAACAGCTGTTACGCCGAGTTATATATCTAGTAGCACATTTTTTACAAACATTTTTTACAAATTTTTATAAAATTACTTTCATGAACTTGCAGAAAAATGCAACCAAAATCAACCTTGAGGAACATCGATTGTTCTCACAAACAATATACGCATCCTGCTTACTGAATATAATCTGATTTTATTTTATTGGCTTTACATTCATAAATGCACCTTTTTGCGCAACACGTATCACTGGCAGGCAAGCTAATGGAATAGTATACTTGTGTTCTTGTGTATTAATACGTAATTTTTCTATACTCGCTATACTTAATGTTAATTCGGTATACTTAATATAATATACCGATGTTACAAACGACTGAAGATATTTATATTTATTACTGGGCAAGGGATAGATATTTTAAATCATTAGTAGCTATTTTGTCGGTTGCTATTTTTTTTTAAAGTCGAACGTTTTCATGTGGTGATCATTAGAATAGTTGAGCGTTTAACAATTTAGACTTTATCGTGTAAGAAAGGTACAATCACGACATTGTTCTGGAGTTTACTGCCAACGCCTAATGATAGAGCTTGCTTTATTTATTATTGAAAAATACATAGTTATTAAGAAACGCTGTTAAACTTTACCCCTATGTGTGATTAATTATAACTATTGAAGTAATTAGAGTGTTAATTAAAACATAATGGATATAGTGCAGATAAAGATATTATAAAGAATACACAGAAAGAAGTGAAACATCTTTTTTCGGAAACCGCTTGCTAATGTAGACCAATGTGTCATATGTCAATAATATGGTGGTGATTCGATTAGAAAACTTGGACATAACGGCATAGACATACTGGTGGCGGTCTCTCGAAGTAAATGTAGCGATATATGTTAGCTTTGCACCACTGAAAAATTATCAAATTCTGACGGCTAGTTTTCAGGTTACACTATATTTTATCATGACAAATATAGAAATAAAAATGTTCGAGATAGCGTGAACAAAACTGATGAAAATCAAGATTTCCGAAAGGGCAACACTTGCACGTAACGAGCTGTTGTTGTTGCAAAATGTATCCGCTAGGGTGTGGCAAAATGTGGTAGCGTTTAGTTCAGTAGTTATTCGCCAGAAGGTCCTGTATGCGGCCGGTGGCGGCCGTTCCAGGACTGCACAGAGCGGCCGGCCGTGGCCGTTGTGCGGTCTAATCAGTTAAGAACATAGTTAACATGGGATGCAACGTTAGTATATCAAAGTAGAAGCGCAGTCTACTGCTAATCGCAATTAGCCACGTTATAATTATAATTGTTTCGCCATTGTTTTTATATGTCGGCCTTTTTCATTCACCAGACAACTACATCGAAGGTCTTGTTAAATGCACTGTCGTCATTGGGCTTCAGTGCTACATATGAACAAGTAACAGCTTTCGGGAAGTCAGTTGTCTTGTGCGAATCCATCGAAGACTTGACTGACGACGGTGGCGGATTCTGTCGGCGGATGGCAAACAACAGGAGACTAAGAGGATACCAAATAGAAGTGTTAAAAATATTGAACGGTTATGAGGATGTTGATTGGAATATGTTCTTCAAACTTAAAGAAGGCAGTAGAACCAGAGGACACAAAGCAGCATTAGTTAAGGAGCAGTGTAGGTTGGATATGAGAAAGTACTCTTTCTCACAGAGGGTGATAAATGAATGGAACAAACTGCCAAATGACTGTGTTAATGCTAGTAGTGTGAATATGATTAAAAATCGAATTGACATATATTTGATAAGGGCGGGCTACACATAGATGAGAAAATTGTTGGAATCTCGATACGCCAATGGCTTCCTTGTCCACTTGCCATATGGAACTTGTTGGTTGGGATGGCAATCATGTTACATTCTTTTAAACTTTCTTTACAAAAAGGATACTCTGAACGGCAAAGATACCACTCACGTAATGGGTATCATAACATGCCAAACAAAATAAGGCAAATATCGACGTGCTGATGTCATGAAGCGCGATATATTTGGCACTGAAGACAATAACTGTGCATATGAGGATGCCGAATATGAGGATGAAGACGTGACCGTACAGACGTTGCCACACCTTTTCTTGATTCTTTGCATTCACCTTTAACGGAGCCATACCGATGCTGCGGTGGGGGGCGTTGTTATACGATCGCACCAAGTCCGGAAGGATGTCGATGTACCGCCACGTCTGGTGTTGCGTGAAGTATCGCCATATGCGTGACTTCAACGTTCGGTTGAATCTTTCCACGACGCATGCCTTCGTCTCCGCGTTGTGCGTGGAGAAGTGATTGATGTCGTAACGCTGCAATAGAGCCTGAACGGGTTTGTTCAGAAATTCTTTGCCTTGATCTGTCTGCAACGTCTTTGGCCAAACGTCGACGAACGTGGATTGCAGCGCTGCCACCAACGACGCCGCGGACTTGTTCTTCATGGGAACACACCAGGCCACTTTCGAGAAGACGTCGATCACCGTGAGGATAAAGGCCATACCTTCGTTGTCGTGTTTCACCTTCGACATGTCTACGAGATCGGCCTGCCACTGCTGATGCATACCACCCACGATGACGCGGCGTCTCCTGAAATGACGTCTCGCTGGTTTGTGTAAGGTGTAGGCGTCCTGTGCCGGCAACCATTCATAGGGCGTCCCAACCAACCAATGACGACAAAGCCTTGCGTGATTCGGGGGGTGGGGTGGGCATGGTATGTTCCATTCGACGGCTCTGACGGGCGAGGGGTGTCCAACTTAGCGATCTTCGTGCACTACCTGCAGCAGCAGCACGCGGAGTAGTAATTGACCGACGAGAGGGAGTGACCGCTGGCGCCGGACGTATGTAGGCTCTCCTGGAGACGTTACCGACCAACGCCATGGGTAGGTTGATGGCACGGAGTTGTCGTGCAAATGGCTGCCAACCCGTCGGAGCGGTCTTTCTCTTAAGCAACAGATCATTAACGAGATCCACCACGTTACTGCCGACAACCGGCACGCCCTCGTGTATCAGTTCACCGCGAGCGGTCCACGCGATATCTCTCTTCAGATGCTCCATCAAACGGCTGGCTTTGGCCTGCATGGTCCTGGGAACGGTGGCCAAGACGGTGGCCTCCAGTTCGCTAATAGGAGCTCTTACTGCACCCTCCGACCCCGACCCCGGCTCCACCTCCGACTCGTTCACCGTGACCACGCGTAGCGGTTCCTTGATGCGTTTATCGGTCAAGACGTTGTATCGCTGCAACACCTGATTATACAGTGTCACCTTGGTTCCGTCGTCTAGGTCCTTTCTATCGAGGATGGTCTTCATCTCGTCATCGAGGGCTTGCACCTTCTTGCCTAAGGTGTCGGTCGCGGGTTGGGGTGGGGGTGACCGAAGCGTGTCCAACAGGCGCGGGTCCACCAAGGCCATCTTGCGTGCGTGCTCCATGTATCTACCTTTTGGTCAGCACCTCTTGGAGCAAGGGTATCAAGACCGAACTTGCCAACGGTGCTAGGAAGGCCGATAGGAAACCGCCGCTCTGTCCCTCACCAACCTGGGGTTGCAGCAAGATGCATCTTCTCCTGGCAGCGGGCGTTCGTCTCTGAGCCAACTCGCGTAACTTCGTCCTGTATTTACCCAAACGTCGCCTCTGTATAGCGGTCAATGGAATGTTCTTTGTTAGTATGTTGTAGGCACACTCGGCTAGTGCACACAGCAGAGGGGCGTCGGCGCTGGCGATGATGGCCTTTTTCACTTTGTTGTTCTTGTACCTGGCCAGAGTCTGTATGCACAAAATGTGTTTCTTCACGAGGGCAGACATGTTGCGAATGAAGAGAAGAGTCACGCGTTCGGTCTTTTATACCTTCGGCAAGTACACGTACTGAACACCGTCGTCTGGAAAGATGGCCGTGCGCAGACGCATGTCCTCGGGCGTGTCCTGTTTGAGATCGACCAATAGATAACCGTACGGTACCGCCGTGGCGTCTTTAGACGCCTCTTGCACGAACTTGCCGCGTCCCGGATACATCTGTCGAGCCAAGTTCGCCATCTGCGATGCGTCACGTGGATTCTTGAACACCACCATGTACTGCGAATTCAGACTAATGGTGCGACTCTCTTTGTTTTTAGGGAACAGGTTATGTACGAGATACAGCACGGACGTGTTCCTGTGGTGACTTTTTTTAGTGAACAAGGTCGTGACCCGTTCGTCCGTTTCTGCCATGAGATCGTCTATGACGATGAGGTTCCTCGTTGTCGGATCGAACATGGCCGCCGTCGGTAACCCTTCCTCGAATCGCACGTGACCCAAGTCCGTCGTTGCGTAAGCCTCTTGCCATTCTCCGTAACACCACGTTATTTGTTCGGGCGGTGGATCGATCATCGCAGCGGCGTGACGCAACATACGCGTCACGAAAGTACTCTTGCCGCACCCCGTCGGTCCGGCGACGATGCACGTGAAGGGGTGTTTCCATCGTGCATCCATGATTGCGTATGAAACAAGTGCAGCGTGCATCACCTTTTCTATACGTCCACCTTTTCTATACGTCCACCTTTTCTATACGTCCACCTTTTCTATACGTCCACCGGACCCGTGGTCACCCCGTCCTCGTGCACCACGCGTTTGGCGTAAAAGTAGGTGAGGGCAGCCCGTTCCTGCACGTACGTCAACACGGTAGATTTATGCACCCGGAAACCACGGTTCGCTCCACTTCCGCTCCGACGGTTGGTGAGCACCGCCAGGAACGCATCCTTGTCGATGGTGTTGTGCCGTTTGTTCAGTCCTTTGGCGCTGTACTTGTCGGTCGTTCCGAAACAATAGTACGTCTTGCTACACAACCCCACGAACCCGGCACCGGACCACTCGACCTTGAACAGACCCGGTGTCCTCTTGTCGAACGCTCTTCGCGCCTTACAGCACGCCTCGTCTCCGACCCACGGTCGATTGGCGAGACGACAGCGCACGTAGTCGTTCCGATGGTCGTCGCAACATTCGGACGGGAGCCATTCGGAACGATGTCGGAAATAATGGTCTCGTAGTGCTGGGGTCACGAGGGCATCAACGGACTCCCCGGCCAAGGCTAAATAGGCATTATCTGTATCCATCTCGCAGTACTGGAACAGGGGGCGCTCCACGTATCGGATGATAAAGTCGTAATAGAACTGCAACATGCGCATCTTGGCGTACTGCAGAACTAAGAATCCCACGTGGACGGGTAGGGTGTACTTGACGGTTTTCTTGTTCATCTCTACCTCGTACGCATCGTCGACGACGATCTCGAGTTGTCGGAACCGTTTATCGTTGACCATGAGCGATGCCGCCTTCTCCGTGCAGTAGCTGACGTCGCGATGTCGGTCAACGTTGGTGATGGTCTTTCCGTAGCCCGAGTTCCCCAGCAACTTCATGGTGTCCGCGATGATGGTCTTGTCTTGGTGGACGTCGCCCTCGCGTCGGGCCTTGGACACTGCATCGCCGAACTGCCGGAAACACGGAATAGGATCGTATTCGATGACCTGGTACACGTGCAGCACCTCGAGACCGTGGTCCAGATACCATCGCAGCAGTTGCGTTTCGAGCAGTATCTTATCGCCGCAATAACTACCCACGAGCATGCGTCTCGGAGTCTTCATTATGTTGTGCTCTTCGGCGTATCGGCGCATGAACGGACCGAGATCCTCGCGTATCAGACTGATGTTCTTGAACACGGGCTGCATCTCGGCAAAGTGCTCGCGCAATTCTTCCGGTACGCGAATGTCGCACTCGATCATGCCGAACACGGTTCCTGCACGCACTCCGTTCAGGATCTGTTGCGACGTCATCGTCCATCGCACGTGTCGACGTCGGGGAAATGCAGCATCCAGACACTTTCGTACGGCCGGGGTTCGTCTCATCTCTTTCCACTCGCATTCCCACAGCTCGACGACTGTGACAAAGTGACGTAGGTAGGCGGTGGTCTTTCGGGTCTCGGCGAGCAGTTGCGCCATGGGTTTCCCGTTGACGGCGTTCACCTCCTCTCGGTTGCACGAGCAACCGTGAAAGAAGCAACCTTGGAACTGATAAGCCGTCTTCGTCTCGCTGCACCATCCGTCCACCCGATGTTTGCCTATTCTCTTCTCTCGTCCGTTGATCTGATGCCGTATGGGACGTCCCGTGTGTTCGGATTCCCACGTCAACCATTCTGCAGCCATCTGTCCGTACAGCTGCGCCGATTCGGGGCGGAAGTCGTTCTCCACCCGTCGTCGCGTGCTCCATCCCATAGGCATGTCTTGCATGAGTGACCACAGGTACAGTGCGTTCGCATCGTATCCGACGATCGATCGACAAGGCCGAGCAGCCTCTCCGTACTCGTTCTGACGTAGCGTGGTGACCCCTTTCTCGTGATAGCGATGAAAAATGATCGAAGGCCCGCCTACGATGTTCTCTTTGACGAGGTCGTGCAGGTCTTTATTCTTCTCGTTGAAGATGGTAAAGTAGGTCTTCTCTGGAAGGTCGTTGAACAGGTACAGCAGGGTCAGACCAGGTACGCTGATACCTTGCTTGAACATGTCTATTCCACGTTGTCGATAGAACGCAAACTGTCTGTCGATGGCCTGTAGAAAGGGAACCACGTCCCTGTTGTTGTACCAGACGAGAAAGTCATGCCATTGACGCGCCAGGCCTCCTGACAACTGGCGTAATCCTCGTCTGAAATACCTTCGTTCTTCAGTCGACTGAAGAAGGCCTCTTTCGGTGGAAGAGCGGTGTCGTCGAGTCTCTCCAGACGGTCCATGTACTCGTACGGGAAATGACCTTTCGTCACCTCGCATCCGTACGCTTTCAGATACTTGTCGTAGCTGAACCCGGGGGCTATGTAGTTGATCATGTCTAGGAATTTCAGCTGATCCGTCGAAAGACACATGAAAGTGTTGTTGCGTTTGATGACGAACATTGACCCGACGCCGTCGGTCTCGTCTTTCTTTGTTTCCTCTTGCTCCCTCTCGTCCTCTTCGTCTTGTTCCACGGTCTTTGAAGTCGTCAGGAAGTACCGTATGAGGAACTGTTTGACGGCATTGAGATCATACTTCCCCGAATTGAACCCGATGACAGGTAACTGACGCATCCATCCATACAGTTGTCCCATCAGCGTTTTGTACGGATTGGTTGCCGGTCGAGCGTCCTTGTCGGTGGCTGATCGTGCAGCCTCCTCCCGTTCGTCCCATTTCGTCAGCTCTTCGGCGAGTTGTTCCAACACATGATCGTATGAGCCTTTGATCTTGTCGTACGCGGCCTCACTCATCGATTGCAGGATAGTCATCATGTTGCTCACCAACTTGTTGGTGTCTCCGTCCGTGACGATGCATGTAACTTGTTCGTGTCCGGGTACGTTGGATGCCACGCTGACGCTCAGCGGGACGTGACGCGCAACCCAGTGAACCTGGTCACTGTCAGACGGAAGGTGTTCGGTATCGAACCAACACTCAAAGTCGAAGGTGGCTCGGAACACGCCACCAGGATAGACTCGACGCACACCCCCGTACACGTGCTCTCGTGGTTGCGTAGACTCCATGCGTCTTTCCACAACGAGTCCCCACACTTCCGACATCTGTACGAGTGACAGTACATGCGTCTATCCTGGATGAAGGAAAAATGCGTCCCGTGCAGATTGAGGTAGAGTGTGTCAGGGTACTTACATACCGAGCGACGAACGAGTTCTGCAGTTGGCTTTCCATCCTCTTCATCCGGTTTTACGAGACTGTACACGCACACGTTCGTTTGGAACGTGGTCTCTACACGATGGAGGTCGTCCATCGTGACCCCGGCAAATGCTTCCATGGGTACACCGTCTTGAGCGTAAGTCTCGTACAGCGTCTTCACCGCTGGTTCCAATCGACGACTTTCACATCCTCGATGCAGGGCCGGACATCGGAAGAGACACAGGTTGTCACTGTACCTCTTATTATTGTTGCCTTCCTTTTCCAATACGATGACGGCTTTGTTCTTCTTGATGTACATTGGAAGGGCGATCATTCCTACACATCCTATCGGATGATCGATGATGCGATTGACGAAAAATGTGACATTGGTCACGAGTTCGCACACCCACGCCGAATCCGGTATTTGATTGATGGCCCATTGCAAGACGTCGGTTTCTCGGATACGTTCGAGGAACTTATCAAAGTCCTTGCTGTTGGTGATGAGACTGGACTCGTCCAGGTAGCGTCCACAGCAGTTGCACGAGGGATGGTAGTACTTGTATTGACCCGTGTTCTTGTTCCTCAGAACGAACCCGTAACTGAGGTTAATCTTGAAAGCGTTGGTCTGTTCCTGGAACATGTTCTTCAACGGCGTCTCTAGAACGGTCGTGTGTAGAGTCGTTAATCTGTAATCGTACCTGCACTGGAGAGGACCTCTCGTTACACGTGTCCGTACGGTCGACCAGTGCGCTCGTACGACATCTAACAATTCCGTCGACAGGTTGTCGGCGAAGGGGAGTCGAGCAGGTGGGTCGATGGGGTCTTCGTCGGTAACGAGTGGATGGTGGGGTGTGGTGTCTTCCCTGTTTGATCTCTTAGATGATGGTGCCTTCTTGACGACGCCGGTACACGTTCGTGCGTGTCTGGTCAGGGCGTCGCGTCTATTGAAATTCTTTCCACATTTCGCACATGTGTACACTGTGGTCTGTTTTCTATTACTGCTACTGCTACTGCTACTGCTAAGACGACATACGGACCTAACATGATGCTGCAGATCGTCCCATATCTCGAACGTTGCATTGCATTTACACGAATATTTCGTTCGCTTTGCCTGGTCGCTAGGTGGCACCTCTATTGGTTGCGCCACCGCATACGTGTGTTCGTTCACTGCAGGTGTCGAATGACTCGCTACGTGGCGTGTTAGCTCTGCATACGTGTCGAGGGCCAGTCCGCAGTGACGACATAGATGACGTTTCATGGTGCTCTACGCGTCTACAACTGAGAGACAGCGGTCCTTAGTACAGCTATATAGTACGTGTGGTGGTGGTGGGGTGGTGGTGGTGGTGGTGGTGGTGGTGGTGGTGGTGGTGGTGGTGGTGGTGGTGAATGGTGATTGGTGATTGGTGATTGGTGAAGGGTGTATGACCTAAGGTGTGATCCTGTGGTATTGGCTACTGTGTGTCCGCTATCGATGGCTACGGGTTCTCTTTCAACTATGTAGACCGTGGCAACACCACTGACAACACGTTTCAATCATTGTATGACTTTTTATTGAGTATAATGTCATATACATATACATATACATATACATATACACGGTTAGACTTATATACTTACTATGATGACTTGATGGTTTGTGGGATTGTTACATCCTCGACAGTGACCACTAGCTTACGATCGGTTATCGACACGCCAGTGGCTAGTAACATGGTTATTAACTTGTGGGCTTTTACACCGCGACAGAGGTTACGTACAATGATGATGATGATGTACTATATAAGTCGGTATGTGTATATATATATATATATATATATATATATATATATATATATATATATATATATATATATATATATATATATATATATATATATAGCTATTACTCTATGTCATACAACTACAATATGAGATAAACTAAATACCATATATGTCATACAATAAAAGAGAGAGAGCTACTAAATACCATACAGTTCGACACGTTACACTACGCTACTGTTATTCCGTTGCAAACGGTGCTTCTTAATAATCGTGCGTTTCTATCATAAAATCAATAATTATCTGTAGTAATCTATGTAATGCGCGTTTCCTCTCGTCCGTTGCTAGTATGGGTGCCTCCTCCTCCTTCTCCTCCTCCTTCACCTCCTCCTCCTCCTACATAAAAGAAATAGGCCTATTGTTCATCGTGTGTCGATATAATATATTCTAGTAGTAGCACCACTAATTCCCGGCCTGCACGCCTACGCACTTCAGCCGGTAGCACAGGTACGTCATCCTACAGAACAAATTAAAATATACTAATATTACCTACTACAACTAACTCGGTTATGTTTACTAATAATAATATTCTGTTGACGACGTCATATACGTGGAGATCACTACTCCAGATCGCTCCCGAATGCTGGCTGGGATTATGGGTGCCTCGTCGTACACTTCAATCTACATAACACCAATAATAATAATAATAATAATAATGTTCATATACCGTGGTTATAATGTTACTCCTAATTAACAACAATAATACTACTACTAATGTTCATATACCGTGGTTATACTAACCACCTCCTGAATACTGTTCACAACCTACGGCTATCGAGACGGATGTTACTAAGAGCATACGCCAACATTACTGCTTGGAACGCTGCCGACAGTATCGTAAATGCCACTGATCGGCACACGTCCACGGTCACTTCCTCTACCGTGGATGGGGTGGATGCCCACCACTGATTCGTTATTATTTGTGCAATGATTTTCTCCATCTTCATGAAACACACCTTGCGAGATTGGTCGGCAGCGGACTCATCCTCATCGTTGTCTTCGTCCTCGACGGTCGACGTCGACGGCTTCGGTTGGGTGATGGTATGTTGATCGGCTATGCGGTCGCACCCGCCGTCTGGATTTAGGACGACGGTTTCGTCGGGGAACAAGTACAGTGTTATTGGTGATGCCCTCTCATCTTCCGTTCTTTGTGTCAGTGGTGGCGAAGCGGGGCTGAATGTGAAGTCAGCGTCATCGTCCTCATCCTCGTGAGCGGGGGATGAGGCGATAGCATCCTCATCATCAGACAAGGATTGGTACAGTTGTCCCCCCGGTATCTCCTGCGCTGCTGGTGGCGAGTCGCAGCGGTACTCCACCACTCTGGTGTCGCCATCTGCCGGGGCTGTTTTTTGGCGTTTCCACGATGGCGTCACCTCCTCCTCATCCTCATCATCTGCCTCATACAGGTCCACTAACTGACGTTTGTATGCCCTCTGCAGTTGCGTCAGACCAGTCTATTGAACAGAAAGAACCAGTTACATTCGGCATATTTTCATCCGCGTCGCCCTGTATATCGCTGTATCGTTCGTACATACTCTTTCTAACCAATTATGTCACTTTGTGACGCCAGTCCATGTTCCCACACGTTGCGATGACATCTATCGATAGCCATCGCAAGACGTGCATGACCATGCTGGTCGATGGTACGTAACGCTCATTATTGTCGTCCTTTAAATTCATTATACGGTTCACCTCGTTACAGGCATATCGAACGCTGGCGACCTCTAGCGCCTTATAGAAATTATTTTCGTTCGTCATGGCTTCGGATCGGTCCCGTATCCTGTCCACACCACTCACCGTAGCCTCCATATCATCGCTACTGCTTATCGATATGACATCGGTCTGTGTCGTACTATCCTCCCCCTCGTCATCTGATATTATAATTAATGGTGGCGGTGAACAACTGTCCGCCGAGGAGGAGAATAGTATTTCAGAACTATTAGAACGTAACCATTCCATTACCTTCATGCTTCCCTCCCTGACGACGTCACTGCTTGCAGTAGCTGCAGCAGCAGCAACGGCTGCGTCAGCCTGTCAACAGAATCACACGGTGACTACTTCCACGTCTGACACCGTGTAATTTACATACTGTCCCGCTACGCGTTTCCTAATGGTCACCATGACTCGGGCCCCCCGCAACATGTCCAGTGATGCATACCGCTCGGCGTCAGACTTCATGTTCATGTATGCGTTACCCGTGAATCCCAACACCTGGACAGCCTTGTCATTAAATAAGGTTGCCCACACTTCACTGCCAATGGCGTCTTGTAGGAGGATACGCAGAGCGAACTTATACACTGCACCACGCTGCCATCGATGGATAGGACACACATACCCATTGTTTTCAGGACTCACACGTTTGTTACACTCCTGACATGATGGATATACGATATATTTCTCTTGAACAGCCACTTGTACTATGGTTAACGGACGTGTAAATATATAATTTCCGTTACTTACCTCCCACTCGAGTCGGCTGACTGTCATATTCATGTCGAGTTGTTGGCTGGCCATTTCTTCTTCTTCTTCTTCTCTGGTGATGCTGGTTTCTAGACGTATGCTGTGTGATCGGAGCGATTGTATGCCTCGTTCACTCTGCGCCGGGTTTATATAGCCCTCTCACTGACTGTGGCGCGCTTTCTTATCACAACCCTTGGTCGCGCGCGTGATGCTGCTATTGAGTGCTGGATGTCTGGTATCTCGCTGTACTCTGTTCACCGGTCTTGTCATGGTATCTCGCTGTACTCTGTTCACCGGTCTTGTCATCGTCTCGCGTTACGTCTGGCCATCGTTTCGCTGTGGGGGGAGTCTTATGCAATCGAATGAACTCGCGTACCCGCATGAGTATATGTCCTAGCATGTTCTGACCGGCTTGACCACTGTATGTCAGTGCACTCCAGTATCCTTCCCGATTCCTTACCCATTCCTTCAAATCGGATTCCCTTGTGTCTAACAGTCGTTTACGTAGGGTTGGATCGCGATATTTAACAGCAACTAACGCATACATTACTGAATATCGTTGTTTGGTCCATGCTGCGCGTAACTGACTGTCATATTCATGTCGAGTTGTTGGCTGGCCATTTCTTCTTCTTCTTCTTCTCTGGTGATGCTGGTTTCTAGACGTATGCTGTGTGATCGGAGCGATTGTATGCCTCGTTCACTCTGCGCCGGGTTTATATAGCCCTCTCACTGACTGTGGCGCGCTTTCTTATCACAACCCTTGGTCGCGCGCGTGATGCTGCTATTGAGTGCTGGATGTCTGGTATCTCGCTGTACTCTGTTCACCGGTCTTGTCATGGTATCTCGCTGTACTCTGTTCACCGGTCTTGTCATCGTCTCGCGTTACGTCTGGCCATCGTTTCGCTGTGGGGGGAGTCTTATGCAATCGAATGAACTCGCGTACCCGCATGAGTATATGTCCTAGCATGTTCTGACCGGCTTGACCACTGTATGTCAGTGCACTCCAGTATCCTTCCCGATTCCTTACCCATTCCTTCAAATCGGATTCCCTTGTGTCTAACAGTCGTTTACGTAGGGTTGGATCGCGATATTTAACAGCAACTAACGCATACATTACTGAATATCGTTGTTTGGTCCATGCTGCGCGTAACTGTTCTTTTTCTCGTATGCTCTTGCTGAGGTGTTTCGCCTGTAGACCCGTGCGCGTGGAAAGCATTTTTTCTGCGGTCTGCATGTCACCATGATGCATGCATTTACGCCACTGGTACGCACTTTCAACACTGGTAAATTCTCTATACCACACATGTATCCTGCACACGTAGAAATTGGACAGATAATTTTTGCCGCCTCTAAAGTGTATAGGACGATTCATGGTGACTTTATGACGTTAAAATGTACAGTTACTGTCTTAAATACACGCCGTTCTAGCGCTGTCGAGTACTCGTAACCCCCGCTTTTTCCTTGTGTGATTGATGCCCGGTGTCGGTAAGCTGACAGTTGCCGGCCGCTTATCTGTTTTCTGATTAGTGTGGTATTGTTCCTCGGGTTACGTCAGCTGTCTGGTTTATTTCTAGCATGGTATATATAGCTGCTGCGATCGTCGTGTCGTCATCACAACCGCCATTGCCTTCGTCGACGTAGTCGTTTACTAGATTATGTCTCGTCTTCTTAGTGTTGTCGTACCGATAGAACACTTCGAAGAGTTCTTGGTCATTATGGATCTCGTGGGGGGTTCACTGCTGCCTATACTGCTTCGTGTGTGAGTATTTATATTTATATTTATATTTATATTTAATATATATATATATATATATATTTATACTTTCATAGCTCTACATAGCTCTACATAGTTCATAACTGTTCACTTTACATACTGTTCTATCGTTCCTGTGTATACATGTCTCGCTGAGTGTTCGTCGAGTCCACGTTCCAAGTTCCATATGCAGCGGCTTGCCTAGCGATAACGCCTGCCAGTCGATCGGTTTCGTATTACATATCTCTCGTTGCTTGGTTACGTCTGTTATATATATATATATATATATATATATATATATATATATATATATATATATATATATATATATATATATATATATATATATATGTCTATGCATATTCTCACTCTGGTTGTGTCCTTTACTTACAGCATACCTCGATTTCACTGGCCTCACGTGATGGTCGAACTCCTCGAGGTTGCCATGAACCGTCGGGACAGTCAGGCTACCGTCCTATTTCGCGAACAAGTCTACGACGCCGGTCTCATGATCTCTTTCATGGATCACGTCAGTCGTTGGCGTCACGTGCTATCTGACATACGTCACTACATCGGCGGATATCGCGCTCCCCCGGTCACCGAACCTGAATCCTGGAACGACGAATGCGACTCCTCTGTAGCTCTCATCGACCATAGGAGGCTGTGGGGGAGTGTCATGCAAGAATTGTTGCTGTTGCATGTACCATCGCCCCTAGAACACACTTTCGGCCACATTCACAGAGGTCCCATCGATCGCGCGGCACTGCGCCGTCGCCGCAAATCGGTTCCGCTACGAATCGCCTTGGGTCGCAAACTAACAGCCCGTTGCGTTCGTCGTTCCTTGTTAACGGCGTTCAATCGCTCGTGTGAATACGTCTAACAATGCACATTTTAATGTTTACCTTCTTTTATTTATACTGTTTTTAATTTCTATTTCATTGTACTTGTGCTTCTTTTTCGTGTATTAAATTTTACATCGCCTTATATTCCCGTCTTGTATTGCGTTCTTGTTCCAACTGCGTGTTGGCATATTATACACATAGTCATTGTTCCCCTGCTACATTTTCTTTACTTAACGGTCCGGTTTCTATTGTCCAGTGGTTAACTTATAGCCACGCATGTCGGCTATCTATTACATATACCTTCATCGCATTATATTTAACAGTTTCATATATATATATATATATATATATATATATATATATATATATATATATATATATATATATATATATATATATTACATTTTGCTTGAGTTTATATACATTCCCGTCTTGTATTGCGTTCTCGTTTCCCTTTCACTGGTGTGTGCATATTATACACATAGTCCATTTTCGTCCTACTACATTTTCTTTAATGAACGGTTCGATTTCCGTCGTCCAGCGGTTATATTATAGCCATGCATGTTAGTATTAGCTCGCCACTCGGACTGGTCACTCCGTTCGGGTCAAGGTCAAGGTCACGGTGGGGTGGGTGGGTGAGTGGGTGATATTACGTGTATTTTCTTTGTTCCTATGTCCACTATCGATGACTCCTGGTTATCTTTCGTTCCTCCTCCAGTCCCTAGGGGGCGCTGTGCATGGCTGCAACCGTCAGGGGGCGCTCTGATTGGCTGCGCGCGCAACCGCGGTGGATGGGCGATATTATGGTGTATTTCCTTTGAAGTCAGTCATGCGTAACCACCACATTACGTACTCAGAACCTTCTACTAACTACTGATGACACACAAGATCATTAAAACAATTGTTTTATAACCAAAACGTCCGGTTCATTGCTGATTTCTACTGGATTAATAGGCAACGGTCCACCGAATCGAGCCGTGCACTGCTATTTCACCAGCGCCACCTTGTTTCATCCCGACGAACAAAAGTGGCTCTTCGGTGATTGGCGGCCAATTTGTGAAGTAACAACATGTCCGCGCCTGCTTTCATTGAAAACTTGAAATCATGATTATCTTGGTGATGAAATTATTAGATTATGACATCCAGTATGCAGGGAAAAATGTGATTGTGATTGACATAATAATCACACATTGATAAAACATATATCACGTTGTTCAAATGCGTTCAATGGTACATCTGATAAACCAAAGCAATGTGAAATATGTCAAATACAATTTTTTATCGATTCTGACAGCTGGTGATACGTATGTGGCACTGCATACAACCTTTAGAAAGCCATGAACTGGTTTTGTGATTGTGTTTTACTTCATAAATGTGTATATATTTCTTCACTCGTATGTTTCTCACAAGTGGAACATATCACACAACTGTCACGTTGTGGGACATAGTCACGCCGCAAGGACAACGGCTTAGCGCCATACATCGGTGTATTTTCCCAAACCCTTGTTTATATTCTAACCCCAGTACATTAGGGAGCTCACTTTGAGCGTCATGTTTTTGATCGTTAGATGGCGGGTAAGTATAAACGGTGGATTTCGGGATCGATTGCCGACGGAAGAACAACACGAAACTTGGTACTTTAAATTATATATTTGGTCCAATGGTTCTTCCACGACAACGACAAGAACGCAAATAACTAAAGTATTACTGTCTCAGCAACGAATACCTCATATCAACAAAAACAGTTACTGATATTTAACAGAATTCGTTACCTGAATAACAATGTTAGAATCAGAACGTAAAAATCGGCTGATCTGGCATTTGAACAACTTCGAAAGCGATTGCTTTTGTAGAGATTGTTTCAGCGCATGGTAAAATATTCGCGCAAAATTATGTATTGTACTTCCGTCGACAATCACACGATTTCGCCTTTATGTTAGTGTTATATTATGCACCAAGGGCGCCACGGGTTATTTTGGGTAGGCCCTTTTATAAAGTGTATGTGACACTTACAGCAAGAGAGATCATGACATGACATAATTTCAAGTTTCATGTATGAGGAGGTGGCCCTGCTGATCGGTAGTCGACAGTCCACCAAGTGTGTAGTGACCTCTGTGCAACCCATGGTTATTCTTCACTGGAGCCACACAGACGTCGAGTTCATCATCCTAGGAGCAAGGAATGGTGGGTTATAGTACGCAGCCGTTTGCCCTCCTCGAATTTTGGGGTTATTTGTAGCCTAGAATTCCTTAGAAAGTATGAATTTTTCTTCGGGAATTTAATCATCTTGAAAGCATCGACGGCTCAAGCGTTTTGTGTCTAAACTGTGTTGTCAACTGTGCAGGGAGTCTTAGGATCTCACAACCAAGACAGTTAACATTACATCCCCTGTTCTGTAAACTTCACAAGAAATAATGACCACCTGATGGGGACACCATTCAAAGTATGCCATATTTTGCGCGTAGTTGCACATTCGTTCAGTAATTACAGCATATTTGAATGCTTTTAAAGTAGTTGAGTTGGTGTTCGAATGAATAGCAATGTTAGCATCAGAACGCAAAAATCGACAGATCTGACATACGAACAACTTCGAATTCGATTCCGTAAGTATATGTAGGCGATTTGATCTGCACATTGTAAACGATT
Organism: Lamellibrachia columna; assembly: GCA_963662155.1. Classification (NCBI taxonomy): domain Eukaryota; kingdom Metazoa; phylum Annelida; class Polychaeta; order Sabellida; family Siboglinidae; genus Lamellibrachia; species Lamellibrachia columna. The sequence continues at coordinate 15,885,499 of OY759269.1, forward strand.
CGCGCAAAATTACGTGTTATACTTCCGTGGACAATCTCGCACGATTTCACCTTAATGTTAGTGTTATGTTATACACCAGGGGCGCCACGGGTTATTTCGGGTAGACCATTTATAAAATATATGTGATACTTAAAGCATCACAGATAATTAAATTTTTTTATAATTTAAAATTTCATGTATGAGGAGGTGGACCTGCTGTTAAATTACTTCAATTATTATGCTGTGACTAGTTGTAATTTCAGTGCAAAAAAATTAAATAAATGCATCCTTTTGTCACAGCCAGCTCCTCATGGAGAGGGCATCTTGAACACAGTTTTCAGTCGAAGTACTGGCCACCTGGTGGCAGGATGTGAAGAGGGCTGGTACGCGTGGTAGATCGGCCAATCAACGATGTTTTAAGGAACCCTAATTGTTTTAAAAAAAAATGTATTGTCATCTGTGTAACATAAATGTTTTGGTTTAAATATAATTACATGCTAAACATCAACGTTGATGGTCATTAGCAAATAGCTCAACTAAAATGTGTTGCATTGTATCTGTGTAAAAAGCGTTATATAACTGAGTAGGGATTAAAAGGGCCTAACTTCAGCCTATGTATTAGATAAAACAATGTAATCCTTTACAGCAAGCAAGCCAGCACACCAGGGTTCCATATTCGTGTGGACAGTGCCCACTACTTTGGACAGTAACCGTCGGTCCACCAAGTCTGCATTGACCATTGTCCAATCCCAGATTGTTCTTGACTGGAGCCACACGGACGTCGTGTTCATCGCCCTCCCAGGGGCAAGGAATAATGGATAATATCACGTGGCTGTTTGTACACGTCGAGGTCAGGGTTACGTGTAGCCGAGAATTGGTTGGAAAGTGTGATTTTTTCTTCGGGAAATTAATCATCTTGAAAGCTTCGATAATTCAGATGTTTTGTGTTTACAATGTGTTGTCAACTGTGCAAGGAGGGTTAATATCTCACAACCAAGACAGTTGACATTAAATGGCCCCTGTTCTGTAAATTTCGTAAAAAAAGAATTACCAACAGATGGGGACACCAATCAAAGTACGCCATTATGTTGCGCGTAGTTGCACAGTGTTAGAGATAGAGGACCGCTGTTTTATAGCCAAATGAAAACAGTTTTGTTCTCTCCACATTGCCCGACTTCATTCAGCTGTATAAACGAGAATAGACGGTGGTGAAATTATGTGAACAGAGAGCTTTCAAGAAGTTATTGAAGCATGGCTCAATGCTTTTTAAAGTAGTTGAGTTGGTGTTCGAATGAATAACAATGTTAGTTAAATAACGCAACAATCGACTGATCTGAAATTATGCCATTGCGTAAGTATATATTAAATTACCTGTTGTACTTCCGTCGACAATATCACACGATTTCACCTTAATGTTAATGTTATATTATGCACCAGGGGCGCCACGGGTTATTCCGTGTAGGCTCTTTCATAAACTGTATGTCATACTTAAAGCTAGACAGACGATGACATTTTTACTATAATTTAAAGTTTCATGTTTCAGGAGGTGGATCTACTGTTAAATGACATCAATTATTATGTTGTGACTAGTTGCAATTTCCGAGGTAAGACATTAGTGCTTTTCTTTTGCCACTGCCAGCTCCTCGTGTTGCATAGCCCCGGAGAGGGCATCTTGAACTTGGTGTTCAGTCGTAGTACTGGCCACCTGGTGACAGGATGTTAGAAGGGCTGCTACGCTTGCAAGATCGGCCAATCAACGATGTGTTTTAAGAACCCCATTTTTTAAAGTAAAATGTTATTGTCATCTGAGTAACTGGAATGTTTCGGTTTTAATATAATTACATGCTAATCACCAAGGTCGATTGTCATTAGCAAATAGCTTACCTAAAATATGTTGCCCTGTCTCTGTGTAAAAAACGTTATATAACTGAGTAGGGATTAATAGGGTCTATGTTAACCTATGTATTAACTCAAGGAATGCATTCCCTTGTAGCAAGTAAGTCAGCACACCAGGGTTGCATGTTCGTGTGGACAGTGTCCACTACGTCGGTCCCCGAGTGTGCAGTGACCACTGTCCAACCCCTGATTGTAGCCAGACAGACGTCGAGTTCATCATTCCAGGAGCAAGAAATGGTGGGTGATACACGCAGCAGTTTGTACTCCTCGAGTTCAGGGTTATGTGTAGCCTAGAATTCTATAGAAAGTGTGAATTTATCTTCGGGAATTTAATCGTATTGAAAGCTTCGACAATTCAGGTGTTTTCTGTTTATAATGTGTTGTCAACTGTGATTGGAGTGTTAAGATCTCACAACATCCACATTTTTCATTACAAAGCCCCTGTTCTGTAAATGTCATAAGAAAGAATGACCACCAGATGGGGACACCATTCAAAGTAAGCCGTTATGATGCGCGTAGTTGCACAATGTTTGGGATAGAAGACCGCTGTTGGAATATATATATAGGCCTTGGGTCAGTTAGTATTTTACGCAAGGGAAATCATGGATCTTCTGTAATATTGATTCACGTAGCTATCGCAGAATATGTTTCTTTTTTTTCTCGGCTATTTCATAGTCATGAGTAGCCGAGTTGGTGTTTTTAAGTGTACGTCATCAACGTGGCAATCTCATAAAGCCATTGGCTTCTTTGGCCATAAACCATATTTAAAGTTTTGTTTTGGAACTGCATCTGCTACATTATTTGAAATATCAGTTTTACGTATAACATGGCGAATTAGAAACACAAATATTCCAATATCGGTATTCAGAAAACAACTGTATTTCATGCATGCCGTCGTCTAAGGCAAAATTTGAGGATTCAGAAGTTGCTTTGCAAATACGTAATTTGGTAGCCCGTATATTAATGTATGGCGCACGTACGCACGCACGCACACACGCATACACGCTCGCACGCACACTCTTCCACGAGAGAAAGAGAGAGAGAGAGAGAGAGAGAGGGAGAGAGAGAGAGAGAGCGAGAGAGAGAGAGAGAGAGAGAGAGAGAGAGAGAGAGAGAGAGAGAGAGAGAGAGAGAGAGAGAGAGAGAGAGAGGGAGAGATACTTTTAAGTCCCACGAGATATAGCATGCGCGGGCTTTCACAAGACAGCGATGAAACATCATCTACAAAAATTGTCTGAAGAATAATTAAGTTAATAGCCACGGCTGCACTTAATATTAATAGAGACGCTCTTCCATCAACAATTTCCATAAAGCAACTACGCCAATAATGGCATAATGTTAAGTACGTGAGTGATGTGTGTCTGGAAGCAAATATTATATCAATAAAGTACCATTGACTTCGCCGTACATCAATTGATTTGACAACAAGAAGCCGATTGTCTGATATCTGAAGACTTGTTCAAGTTAATAATGGCTGCCGTACTTGACATGTGCAGCAACGCTGTTCCTTTCTGAGTGTTCACAAGACAGCTATGCTAATACAACATTAACTGTGGTAAATATGTGTGTGTCGTGTGTGGCTGGGCGCGAAGATTGTACCATTAAGCTATCCGCGACTTCGGCATACGTCAATTAAATTTGACGGCGGCAACTTTTCGCTTCATTCTGCATGATCAAAGAGGTTGGAACAACGCTAGGTTTGTTGTCTGCATGTGGACGCTAGAAGCATAAATCGTTCGATGACACAATCATCCAGGTACCATGAACAGGCAGCTAGTTTACTCAAATGTCAATGTTTAGTTGTGTTATAGATCGCTTGATTCATAAAACTCAGCAAAGAACACACGATCGTACCAATAACAGGTCAACACTTTGGCCTCTTATTATCATAAGAGGCCAAAGTCGCAGTTTGTAAGAGGGCAAAGTGGGCCCCATGGCCGCAGTTGCTGCGCACATCATGGATAATGTGTTTATGCCGCAGGCGTTGCTACAATGTATGAACATTAATTACAGGGTTTGATGTGAATGCGTATATTTACACTTACGGTTTAAATTACAAACTAGTGTCAATTTATAAATTAGTGTCTACAGCACCTTTGTCTACTAAACGCCATTATTACTAGATTATACATATTCCTATGCTGTGCAGAGACATATTCCAAAGATGGGTGCAATGTGGCGGGTATGGCCAGTGGGCACATCGGGAGTGTGCGGGTTATGAGCGGGGGTAGTTGATGTGCGAGATGTGTGTCAATGACTGAGTGACATGGGACATCTTTGTGAGCGGGCACACTTTGTCCCCAATATCTGTTTACTAAAATGTGTCTCTTTTTAAAACACATTTAACTGATAGTATTGATTAAGAAATACCACGCACAATATAAAAAAGCAAGTCGCTGCTTTCCAACCCTCAACGATAATCGATTGGTCGTCCTGAAAAATTAATGCTTTATTCACCAATGTCTTGTCGGACAGCTAAAAATGGTGTCGTGGACATATTGCATCGGTGGCAATTGATGTTGGCGGGAATAATACGTTATTTTATAATGTATATAAAGTATATAATTAAGAGGACGATGACGTCAGGCCTACATCTCGCGGTCCCCGCACATGCGTTCCCTCAGCTGTATCACTAGCGTGTTGCCCGGTAGTGTAGCGGTTCGAACGTCGGGCTCTCAATCGAGAGAAACTGGGTTTGAATCCTCTCGCTGCCGTATCAAAGCTTTGGCAAATTCTTTCACTCACATTGCCACAGTTCACTCAGCTGCATGAATGAGCACTTTGCTACAGAGAGAGGTGGATATAAGACTAAACTCTCTTCGTACAGTAATTGCAGAGTGGCTGAATTATTTCCAAAGAAGTCGCGATGGCGTTGGAATGAACAGGTTTGCCAGTGAGTAAAGTGTAAAGCCCTTTAAACACTCCTGAGGACTGGATAACTATATAATAACGTACCTTTTACTTATTTTTTATACATACAGAGCGTAGTGAAAATTTCTACAGACGATGGAAGGGCTCAGACCACAGTTATTTTTTCATCGGTGGCCATGGTAACGTTTTTCATGATTGTAAGATCGTGCGACCATGAAACATTCTAAAATTTCATGACATCCACAGGTAATTTGTTTCCAGTGTGTTGAACAGTTTAAGGAAAACATTGAACCCCAGCTCCGTTATTCATGTCGCAAACGCGCTAACTCTCAACATTACCACGCAAAATATTAATACGCCTACGGTGTTTCGAGACTGCAACAACTAACATGCCTATGCTTTTTCAAATCTGCTTTATACTGCAACACTTGATTGCCAAATGTCTGACATTTTAAACGTTTCAGCTTTCCTGGCTGAATACTGTTACCTCGTGCGGCAAATACATTCATTGACACCGGCTAACTTGTGTATGACAGTACTTGTGGTAATGCCCCATGTTTGTATGTTAGAAATGTCCTTATCTGAAGAACAACTGCAGGAGTGCGTTACAATTTAAGGCAGCTTCGTTTTGTGTAATTACCGTAATCTTTCTCGCTACAATCAGTCCTCTGATACTATACCAAATGGCACCTTTGCGATGTGAATCGCCCGTGAATCGTTCGAGACGGTGGCGGAGTAGCACACATAATCGGACAAGACTGTGGGCCGCGTTCGATTATTGGGGTTACTCCGCCAGATGTTGATTATGATTCGCTGGGCGATTCACTCCGCAAATGTGCCATTTAAAATTAATTTCAAACGCCTTTTGACATTCAATTACAAGTTGGGGTTTCTGTTCTATGTCGTTATAGTCGGTTGTCATTAGGTTTTAAACAGTAACATTTCCGTTTGTTGTTTTATGCGCGATGCCATAAACAATGGTATCGTCATGATATAACGTGCGCAGCGGAGAATGGCAACGAGGAACCGTAAGGACAGGTTGGGGATCACTAAACTTGTGCGGAAGAAAACTGAGAAAATTGACCGACTAGAAGTGTTAAACATCTATAGTTTACTTATACAGCACAGAAAACATGGATGCACGTGAATCCAGCAGATACTGCCCATCAATGGATAGTGGTGTGCGCATGCGTCAGGTGTCTTTGTATCTTTTGCTTACCGCTACGTTTATCGAATGTAACACAATTGTTAGAGACTTTTAGTAATCGAAACTTACAAACGTGTAATAGTATAATCATCACAATACGTTCATATACATACATTTGCGAGTAATCATTCCAAAGTTATGTTTTACTAAATTAGTTTGCTTAACAACCAGCCCAAAGTTTCGAAACAAAATGGCAGATTCGGAAACAATAAACATAAAGCGCGCGAAACCCAAACCACTACCAAACAACTCAACAAACCAGAGCATTCTCTCAAATTAAACGTACATTACTTGTCGTCATCACGAATAAAATATACATTAATTATTATGTCCTAAATACAAGCTGTCAGCAACCATCCATATGTCAACAGTAAACACGATGTACAATAAACTGTCTACTAACAGGACTTTCATCAAAACGTTCTTTACCCAGTGTTGCCCTGGGGCCCAACCTGGGTGAGGACAAATAATCTTCAGTTGTCGGCTAGTGTGCTGCGAATTCCGACAAGAACGGGGCTTATCGGATAATATCTGACAGTGCTAGATCTCAGGACGCTTGACGGGCCTTGTCGGCTAGTGTGCTGCAGACTCCGACAAATTGTCGGGGCTCGCGCAATTAGCGACCAATAGGAGGCCTGATTGCACCCACGCGCCAACCGTCATTTAACAAATGGCAGCCCCCAGTGCCACGCACACGATGTAAAGGAAATGTTGAAGTCCAAGGAGTGGACTATAGGAAATGAAGATTTGTTAGACATTACATGGGAATCCCATCGATGCCTTTACGACGTGACATCTGCTGTTTACAGCAACAGAGTCGTGACAACGAGAGCCTGGCATGAAATTTCTGCTGGTATGATTGTTAGTATTAGCATCACTGACAACAGCACGCTGATCTGTGTCTTCGTACGTGCAAATTCAATTCATTGACTTCTTAAATATTTGAACCTAATATGTGTGTGTGTGTGTGTGTGTGTGTGTGTGTGTGTGTGTGTGTGTGTGTGTGTGTGTGTGTGTGTGTGTGTGTGTGTGTGTGTGTGTGTGTGTGTGTGTGTGTGTGTGTGTGTGTGTGTGTGTGTGTGTGTGTGTGTGTGTGTGTGTGTGTGTGTGTGTGTGTGTGTGTGTGTGTGTGTGTGTATAATTAATACTTTACTTTGGTTGGGGCGCTTTGAACAGTCCCGAGGACTGGATACCGCGCTATATAAGAACGTACCGTTACCGTTAGATACTTCCACATATGTGGCCCACGAGTGAAGCGTTTCCATGTTGCTTTGATGGAGGTATTGTTCCACAGTCTCACGAACATTTCCGTGCTCTTCGTGATCACCAGTGATGATATGACTGACAGTTCTGAAGAAACAGTTGCCATCGCATCGCATCGCATACATGTGGTTTTTGGTGGGTTGTGATCGATGGTGACAGCCCGAGGTTGCTGAAAGTGGACATTGCCATGTTGGCGCTTTTGTTTAATTTTTTTCCTACTGCCACTCAGTTTGTAGTCCACGGGCTCGGCATGTTTCACGAAGCCAGTTATCTCAAGATTCCCATCTTCAAGATTGTTATCATCCATGCCATTGTTAGAGGTTGCAGATAATTCAGGTCGACGATGCAGCTTCACTGGTGCGTTACCTTGTGCATGCTTCACCTCACTGTCGCATTCAGACAACTGATGCTTCCTGCAGACGTACAGCTTAATTTGTCTGGTGTTTACTTTGCGTTTTACACCATTTAGTTGCAGTTCCCCTTTTTTCCAAGATGCGCGATAGTCCAAGGGCCATTCCAACGCACCTCCAATTTCCCGAAGTGGCGAGTTTCACGTATGTATTTTTTTTTTTATAAAACTGGACCACCAACATTGTACAGTGAGTTGCAAGTTTACGGTCGTGCTGTCTTTTATGTTTTGTTTGAGCCTCGTTAAGGGACTTTTACAGTGTACAAAAATAAAACTATACGAATGTTGACATCCTTTTGTATAGAGACTCATCATTTTCATCTTCACCACCCCCCGCGCCAGGGGTAAGTCGAGGGAAGCCTAGTCTTTCGTTGATACAGCAGTTTAGACGGCGAGCACTTTGTGGAGGCTTGGAATGAAGTGCAACATGAGAATAAGGCCTCGTTAAGAAACGTGTCCCAGTTGATTTGGGACACGTTTACGAACTTGACAAGAGTATTGCACAACGTTTGGTTATATCGTTCAGTCAGACCACTGCTTTTGGGGTGGGACGGGCTACAAACCCGGTGGTCGATGTTAAGACACTCAAATATTACATCGTTCAACGCATTACAAAACTCCCTTTCTAGGTCAGAGATTATAACTCAAGTTCAGGAATGACGTGCAATTACTTCCATGAGGAAGTCTGTCACCTTCGCAGCAGTTTTTTTCTTCACCAATTTGGTGAGATAGTCTGTTACGACGGCTACGTGCTTGTGACCTATACAAAATAAATATATCAGATTAAACAATTTAAATTATTTTATACAGTTCGTTCTAAGAAAGTCATGTCCCTTAAATATAACAACCGTTAACATATAAACAAAGATAGGCATACTGCATAGCGAGACGAAAGCCGTTTTAAGTGTTTTTATATATGTGCGGTTCAAAAGTGATACACCTATAAATTGCAAAATGCAAGATGCGATCCCAGTGAGCGGTGCGTTCAGGGAGCGTGATGTCCGTACAAATCATGACGCAATGATGTGTAAGAGTGCAACTTTGGTGGATCACAAAAACACATTGATTTGTGCGTTGACCAACTCAATAACTCCGCTGCGAATGACACCTGGTCTTCTCGAGGCGAACTGACCAGTGGTGCTTGTTTTCACGAAATAGTACAAACACCAGTAACTACTGATCTCTAGAAATAATATGCAAAAATAATATTTGCAGGAAATGGTAGTTAACAAAGTTAATTCCTTATCTATTTTTTACCCGTTACCGGAAACACTATTTTTTGCAGAGGAAATGAAGTGAATTGAAGACCTGGTTACAGTTCAGAATCTCCGCCATTGCGCTGCGTTAATATTAAGATCGAATACTTATGCAAATCTCGGAAGAAAACGCAGACAAGACTATTTTCTGTATGTTGCACATATATGCCAAATACCAGGTTTTGTCCGTCCCAGAGACAATTTATACATTTGTGTTAATGTGAAGGTGTTTCATACCCGGAATTCGTTAACTTTGTGTTCGGTGTAAGAAGTAAAGAGTAGTCTTCTCGAGTATTTAATTTCAAATGCCTGTGTATTCCCGCTGTCTAAGTCCAACTCTCGCATCAGTACAGGATGATCGATTCTGGCGACATTGCACAACCTAAATCATGATATATGTGGCTAGAAAACGAGGCAAAAGACCATATAGCAAACAGGCTACTGAATAATAGCAAATTATCAATAACATATATTAAATTAGATGCAAACCCCCTTGTAGGGAGAACGATTACTTGACGGAGAACATATTCTGAAGTGCTGTTAATCGTGCATTAGTATGCAATGTTAAGATAATTATTCCAACTGTCGTATGAACAGATAAGTTCCCTTATGTTTTGGTCCTAAAGTGAGCATAACTGCAGTTTTCGGCTCAACATAGACAAAAACCCAAGAAGTTGGCCAGAAGTGCATTAACATTGGCACCAAGTCTTGTACACTGTGATGTCGAGTGTGCAACAAATTGCTGACTTGTGTAATTTACACGGTGTCCATGAAGTATCAGCAAAACATGTCATATTGACGTGAATATTGGAGCTTGTTCAAGAATATGCTTGGAAAAGATGGGGAATAAAAAACTCACCAAAATTTGGAGGTTTGAATGTATTTTGCTTACTAACATTAAATTAATGTTTTTATAATTAATAATAATAATAATAATTAACTTCTATGGCGCCTATATCCTCAGGAACCTGAGCTCAGATGCGCAACAAAACAGAATCATTAAGCATAATTGTGAACAGGGACGCGGAAAAGTCAATATCAGACCGAGGGACAATCGAAGATTTATGGCGAAAATGCAATTTAGTATAAATATGTCTTGATTTTTTTCGGAAAATAGCTATAGTTTCAGATGTTTTCAAAGTGATGGGGAGTTCACTCCAGACCCTAGGTGCAGCGACAGAGAAAGCACGTTTGCCCAAGTGAAGTTTTGTTTTAGGCACAATAAGTTGTTGTGAAATTGATGATCTGAGCTGCCTAGGTATATTTGAAAGATGCTCGAGACTAGCCAAGTAATGTGGTTGTTGTGTAGATAGAGCACGATATGTAAGAGTGGACAGCATAAAATTAATTCCAAAAAATCAGGAAACCAGTGTAACTGTTTAAGTAGTGGTAGTGATGGTGAAAACCGAGGCGCCCTGAGAACTACACGTGCCAGACAATTTTGTACTAGTTGGAGTTTACTCAAGTCTCTTTTAGCAATGTTATTTAGTAGTGAACTACAATAGTCAAGGCGGCTACTAATTAATGCCGTTGTTGAAATTGGAAATTTCAAACTGTGGAAGAGCGTTCAAGGTAGCTGTTTCGGGGCTATGAAGCGGCTTCAGAAGCTGTAGTCTAAACTTGGGTCGGGAAGTTATTGATGTGATAGTGATCATAGTCCCTTCAAAATGAGGATCAGTTGAATTTAGTAATTCAGGCTGTGGTCATATTAACTTTGTTTGTGGTCCCTGCGTTGTAGAGGGCACATTAATGTATTTAATTAATGCTTATTAAGCCATGATGTGGCCTTGGTAATTTATGATGTTGTTCCTTGTAGTGTGCAGGGCCTGTTAGCTTTAATCTGTATTATTAAGCCATACAGTGGCGTTGATGTCAAGATATTGGTCCCTACGGTGTACAGGGCATGTCAATTTTAATTTGTTTTATTCCCCCATACGGTGAAAATGGTTGGACTAGGATCTTCGTCCCTATGGTGTACAGGGCATGTTAATTTTCTTGTCCGCCATACGGTGTAAATGGTCGGATTATTATATTGGTCCCTACGGTGTACAGGGCATGTTAATTTTAATTTTCCTATTCCGCCATACGGTGTAAATGGTGGGACTATGGTATTGGCCCCTATGGTGTACAGGGCATTAAAATTGTTCTTGTTTCGCCATACGGTGTAAATGGTCGGATTATGATCTTCGACCCTATGGTGTATAGGGCATGTTAATTTTAATGTCTTATTCCGCCATACGGTGTAAATGGTTGGACTGTGGTATTGGTTCCTACAGTGTACAGGGCATGTTAATCTTAATTTTCTTATTCCGCCATACGGTGTAAATGGTCGGGTTATGATATTGGTCTCTACGATGTGCAGTGCATGTTAATTTAAATTTCCTTATTCCACCACACGGTGTAACTTGTCGGACTATGATATTGGTCCCTGTGATGTACAGGGCATGTTAATTTTCTTATTCCGCCATACGGTGTGAATGGTCGAACAAGGATATTGGTCTCTACAGTGTCCAGGACATGTTAATTTAAAATTTTCTTATTCCGCCATACGGTGTAAATAGTCAGATTACCGGGTCGGGTATCGTTGTAGTATGTGTGTGGATAATGTTGGTCAAGGGTTAAACGTGGCCCCTAGTTTGTAATGACACAGGCGTCCATAAGGGTCACATTACTAATATTGGGTGCAGCGTTCAACTTGAACAGTACATGGTACGGAATGCCTCCAGTCCAACAGTCTGAACGTCAGCGCGCCAGAGCAGCAGCTGCACTGGGTCGTCCTCCAATCGGGGACGGCGTGGAGCCTACAGTGGCGCCAGGCAGCTCAGCAGCTCGTCCTGCTGCGTCGGCTGCTCCGAGAGCAGCGAATCGTCTTTGGGAAGCGGACGTTGAGCTCCGTCTGGAGGCAACGGAGCAACTACATCATGAGATGCGCGTGATGCGGGAGATGTTGCATGCGGCACTGCAACAGGTAAGTCCTACGAGTGGTCACGATGCTGTTGTGTCAGCCTCCGTTGATCGCCAGGTGGCGGCATCATCATCTGCAGCACCTGTGGCCCCATCGAGTCGTCCGGTTGTCCAGCCAGCTGCTGCCGTTGGTCGCAAGGCGGCGCCACATGCTGCTCCAGCGCCTGTGCTATCGACGAGTGGACAGACCGATATTCATCGTGCCTCCAGTGCTCGACAGGCGGCGACTTTCGTGGCTCGCCAGTGCCCTCGTCGAGTCGTCATGATACTGGCATGGTGGATCCTTCTTGGCCGACAACCGACAGCTTGATGGAGACATATATTGACCTTCCTGTCCCAGGTATCGTTGATGCTTTGAATGTTCTACCAGGCGCAACGCAGGAAAGGGTGTCCAACTGTGTGCTACCTACTTTGTCCCTTCATGCATATGTGCCGGAGAAAACTAGAGCTAAAATATGGTCTGGGAATTTTGTGGACCTTGCCACATTGTTACCGGAGGCGAGTCTGTTCCAACCCAGCTATTCTCTCACTATGCGCCCGGGGGGGGGGGGAGACGGGAACCCTGCCTTCTGCGTTGCACCCAGTTCCAGAACAGTAATTCGTTCATTCCCTCAGTAGTCCAATGCCTTCCAAATCTACGTGTTTTTGCTTAAACCTGAGAATTTGACGGAGGCAGCTAAGATGTTGAAGTATATGCAAACGGTGAGAAATCTGGCAGAGCGTGGGTCTAACTGGCGAGGGTATGACGCAGCCGAGGCCCTGACACCTGCTGGATCAACAGCTGCATCTCTACCCGCTTTGCACGAGCAATGGCATGGAGGATAACTCCCAGTGTTTATGATTATGGTGGGGGTCGGTCACAGAGGGTAACCTAGTGGCGGAGTGACCACCGATACCATGTGAATTGCATAGAAGACAGTAGTGGTACAGATAGTACTGGTAGTCGGTAGCTGATAGGCATGATTTACTAATTATGTATAAACACCTTTCAGGGGCCGGCATGCTTGTTGAAATTATTTGATGTATATTATTTTGATAATGTATGCTTGCCTAATTTCCTGCTATTTAATAAAAAAAATATAAATGTCATTCCTTGGCCAATTTCAATATACGCTGGTGTTGTTATTTTGCATAGAGGATTAAGTGATCAATCGTATCGAAAGCAGCTGAGATATCTTGTAAATTGAGTGCTGTGACTTTGCCATTGTCCATGTTTTCAACTATATCATTGTGTATCCGTTTCGGTAGAGTGGAATCGTTTATATGCAGACTGTAGATAATTTGATAAGTGATGGTTATAAATGTATTCAGGAATGCGTTTAGCAACAACGTTTTTCCAATATTTTTGACAGAAAACTGAAATTGGAGACAGTACGATAATTCTTTTGGCCATTTTTTACGCAAAGTTTGTTTTTTAATTAGAGGATTTACAAGAGCTTGTTTGAAATCCCGTGGAACAAATCCACTCTGCATTGAAAGGTTTATAATAGTAGTAATGGGAAGATGAGTTGATTGATAAAACCTTTTAGTAGAAGTGTTGGAAATGGGTGAAGATCACACGATTTGTTAGGAGATATTTTTTTAAATAATAATGATAACTTCATTAGTAGTTGCAGGTGTGAAACACTGTAGTGTATTTTCAGAAAGTGGTGTTTCAGGGAAATCATAGTCATAAAAAAAATTACCGAGCAATCATATCTGTGAAAAAACTACACAGTGTATCCAGTGAAGAATGTTCTGGCAGTTATTTTAATTTCTGCCAATGTAGAATTGTGTGTATACTAATCAGACTTTGCTATTGACATCAAGTGATTGCAGCTGTTTAGTATATCGGGTCGATCAAGTAGAAAACGAGTTCGCCGCCAAATTCTTTCAAGATATCGACGACGATCCTTTGCTACAACAATTTCATGAGACATCCATGGTGATGGAGGGCGAACTTGTACACTTTTGGTTTGTTTAGGGGCATGTTTATCCAGAAGTTTACTTAATGTTTCATGGTACTGATTAAGAAGTTCGCATAATGTAGATTTAAGTTGGATCAAAAGAGCGGAATTTGCTAGATCGTCATGAAGGGTATTTATGTTAATTTTATTTATTGGACGAAATGTGATAATTTTCGTTCTTTTCTATGTCTTGACACGACTTGCAACCACAAATCAATACTGACACAATGTTGATCTGATAAACCATCAGTAGGAAATATTGCCTTGATGTTAGTACAAGTAGATCTAGTAATAGACAAGTCGATCCATTGACCAAGAACATGTGTAGGAAATGAAACGTGTTGATGTAATGCATATGTTTGAAGGACATCCATGAATGATTTAGTATATAGACTTGGTAAAATCAAGGTGGGTATTGAAATCTCCAAACATATAAAGGTCTTCTTGGAATTGTAAGATGGTTTCAAGGAAATCCGGAAATTTATCAAACAAATTATTTATGCTTGCAGGATGATGGTAGATGCATATAAATTAGCAGATATGGATGAATGTATTATAACAATACATATTACCTCAAAACGTTGGTATTGGGGTGCATGGATAATTTCTACTTTATATGTTTCAGGTACAAGGGGATTTTGGTATAGACAAAAATCATACAATTAGTAAAGTCCCAACAGAAAATTTAATGTGGTCTCTCTCCTGCGGTAGAAACTGATCACGAATCCACGTGTGGAAGACAAAGGCTGTTTATTATTATTGAACATCATGCACGAGAAACACCTACACAAAATAATACAGCCAATTAACTGTTATTCATCACTGATGCAGCTTTCCCAACAAGACGTTTACAAATTTAGTTTTACAAATTACTCAGCGCTCTTATTGATACTATTATTAAACTGTTGTTCTTAAATATTATAATAACTCTTTGTGACACGAACATGTCGTAAGGAGCTGAAACAGTGTGTTCGTAAAGTTTCTTTACTGCTGAGCATAAATGATCCCGTATCAACATCACGACAATTTCCAATATTCCTAAGATTTATTGTTGTTTATTAATAAGCGTTTTAATTTAGTGTTGGGGAAACGAGTCTAAAATGCGTCAATTTAGACAAGTAATGTGGGAATAATAGGAGTACAAGCACAATACAACGGTGTTGCCACTAACACGAAACTTCATTGTTTGTTTCTAAACAACACGTTCTACTGTAATTATATTATTTGTGGAAGTAAACACGGTGTCCATACGTTTATAATGCATGCATCTACTGGTGCAAAGTGCATCCATTTATTGGCTACCGACCAACATCTAGACAATGACAGTGTCTGCGTCTTCTACGCCAACCTCCTCGACGATAATACGGACCGTTGCCACCCACCCGGTCCAGCTGTCGCCGACGTTGTGATCTTTCTGGTCCCACCCCACCCCATCCACAATATCGCCGACGTTCCAGGCAACGTACACATCGCCGGCAGCTATGCCTCGGCAGTAGCCTTCCACTGAAACAAATAAACATTTTCGTTGTAGCAAGACTACCGTGTGATGTGTATGTTGTAGTTACCCACAATAGCACGTTTCTGTACATGCATGATCTATACATGCATGATATGTACGGATCAAGAAAGGAATAGGGGGAATTACATCGAACTATCGAAGAAACGGTACACGTGAGCGATAGAGTCTGCAGCTTACGCAAGCTGCCAGTCACGACTGCGAGAATCAATATTGAATCAGGCACGTCTATCACTACTACCACTACCACACCACCACTATCAATACCACCACCACCACGACAACAACCATATAATAATAATAATAATAATAATAATAACAATAATAAGGTAAAAGGTAAGTTCTTCTATAGCGCGGTATCCAGTCCTTAGGCTGCTTAAAGCGCTTCACACTTCACCCCCTGGCAGACCTTTTCATTACAAGGCCTTTTCAACTTATCTGGGAAGCATTCAGTCACGCTGCAATTACTGCGCGAAGACTATTCGTTCACATGTCCACCACTGTTTGCATTGTCAGGTACTCATTTATACAGCTGAATGAACTGTGGCAACGTGGGGTGATCAAACTTGCCAACTCTTTCGAAGCGACCGCTGTGGGATTTTAAACCGTTTTCTCTCGGTTGAGAGCCCGACATTCTAACCGGTATGCTATCGCGCCCCACAAATCACCTTTAGTGGTCTGAATGTTGTAAGTGAAGCAGATAAAATGTGTACGAGACCACTCTATGCCAACCCACCATATGCTGGCCTGTGTATGTTGTTGGCTCCGTTACAAGCGTAGAGCTGTGTGTCAA
Organism: Lamellibrachia columna; assembly: GCA_963662155.1. Lineage (NCBI taxonomy): Eukaryota > Metazoa > Annelida > Polychaeta > Sabellida > Siboglinidae > Lamellibrachia > Lamellibrachia columna. The sequence goes on from OY759269.1 coordinate 15,901,599, forward strand.
TGGTCTTCGGTTCGCTGCACTCCTTGCCATTGATAGTGAAGAACCAACGGCGACAAGAGCTGCCCTTTGGGCCGGTATCTATCAATCGCAAGTCGCCGTTCCACACGACTCGAAGCACAGTGTCATCCAGCTTCTTGACGAAATCACACGACTGTGAAAAAAAAAATGGGATATTAGCATTGACATATCGGTGCACTGATGACAAACGTATTCTGTAAAAAAATATAGCAATAGATCACACATTGGACATTTTCTCCGATGGTTTTGGTACGTTTGCCATAAGCCAATAGAGAGCATTGTTAGTAAATTATTCAAGTAAAACTCCAAAGAACATCGGAAGAGAAGAAGACCACGGAAGAGCTGGAGTGACCAGATCAGAAGTGATACTCTGACCTTCCGCTGTTGACAGCAGAGCGGTTCGCAGTGAACAGAGCAGGATGGAGGAGTGCAACCTCGATGAGGACAGAGAGGGTTCAATGTGACCTTTGAGTATATTTCAAGTAAGTCAGCAATGTACATTATTCATTCAGATACGCAGATGTCAGCGATCATAGGATCATCAGATGTGTGGCATATTGAGTGGTGCGGAGGGGGCATTGGGCCATGTCCCTATTTGGCGCCAATACATGGCAGTGACTAAGCCTCCCCCTCCCCCTTTTTGTGGATTCCCATTTGAGAGATCCTAGAAACGCCACTCGGTCAGATATAAAGCCCTCTTTAGCTTTGTAAAACAGATGATGAAAGTGATATCTTAAAACTGCGAGACGCGGTCAGACTGATTTTCGAAGATATGATGGAGAGTAATCGACGAAGAGGAATGCCGGAAGGAAGATGATGGGACGACATAACGTAATGGACGAAGCCAGGGTGGAATGGAACATGAAAGTGAAAGATGCGTAGAATGGGAAATCATATCCAAAGAGTGGCGTCTTCTGCAAAAGGAGACATATATTAGAGACATATTCATTTTGGTAGTATCGACATTGCCTATGCAGATGGCACTGTTTTTCCACTATAACAAACATACGTACGAATGCAAGACCGTATTCGCCTTGATAATTCAACCCTCGCCTTGAACACTGCTTCAGGTTGACAGCTAATCGGTTGTTTCCCCCAACAGCACCTGCAATGACATGAACAATGTAAAGATATGCTTTTATAATTTTAACATGGCATCCGGTCCTTAAGATCGCTCTGATTACTTTACACCTCACCACCTCTCACAGTCACTAATCGTCTTTGGAAGCAGCAATGTCAAGTTCAAAGAGACAGTCGAGTTGTATATCACGTAAGGAGACCACCACTTGCTCAAGGCGTACCTTCACCTTCATCCTTTGACTGGGACGGTCGTAGGGGAGCCATTTCCACATATTCTTCTCCAGCTTTGGCTTCTCGTGTACGTAGTACGATCGGTAAGCCATGCTTGGTCGATTCCTGTGTATTATCAAGCCAACTTTTCCTTGCAGGATGGTGTTTCAAATGATGTTGTGTCATTTGATGTTGCTAATCAAGGGAAGCATTAGTCGTTTCACCGTTGACAACAAGGTATCTTGCTTTCCATACATATCTGGCTAGCAGCTCGTGGTACTTTTGGGTTTGCGCACATGGGTTTGCCTGCCCAGTCCATTTGTAACACTGCGATGCTGTATTAATTTCTCATGCCATCGAAGTTGTGGGTAGCGGTACGTACTGCTGAAACGTACAGAAGGATTCAATCGACACCATTTTTGAAGACAGTCGATCCCTCCGTTCTGGTCATAGGTTTGTTCGTTCGAACGTAGCATAACCATAGACATAAAGAAAACACCCGTTAGTAAAACAAGACCGCTGAGCTCTTATCAGTTGACACATGATAAAGCGATGCAGGCATGGACCAGTGACATTCATGCTGCTGCACGGCAAGAACCCACTGGACGTCCAGTGGTTATATTGTACAGCACCCAATCTTCATCATATATCTATAGATATACAGTACTAATAAGATATTATTATTTATATATATATATATATATATATATATATATATATATATATATATATATATATATATATATATATATATATATATATATATATATATATATATATATATACAATAACCCACTGGAGGCCCAGTGTTTATATTGTACAGCACCCAGTCTTCATCATATATTTATAGATATACAGTACTAATAAGATATTATTACATATACATACATACATACATACATATATATATATATATATATATATATATATATATATATATATATATATATATATATATATATATATATATATATATATATATATATATATATATATATATATATATATATATATAAAATTTGTGTGCCGGTCTGAGAAAACCCGGCGGATGTCGCGTGACGCGATCGCGAGTAAAATCGTCATAATAGTAAAAATGCGTCACCCGGTCTATTTGGGGATTTCCTCATAATGTTTCAGCTAATATATTCATATATAAACTGACAAAGCGGTTTTATGTAATTCTTAGTATAAGTTGTTCATTTCTGTGTTTTTATAACAATAGTATTTTGTAAGGATCGCGCAATTTCAAACTTCGCACTGCGTTGCGGACGGTTACATGTTCTGAAAAGAACTTGCTATACCCATATATGGCATATCACTCTCAAGGTATTTTTAGCAGGTATCTACCAACCCGTAGTGCGCATGAATACATTGAGATGAGTTTGAGTGCGCAGGATTGTTATCGAAAGTTCTGGAAGTTTTGTTGTCGCGAGTTCGTTGTCAGATCGAAGTGTTTACATAGATAGAATATAGTTTAGTTGGTTGTTTTTTTTGTGTAGTTTATATCTGTATATATTACAGAATTACGTAGCGTGGTGTATATAACTATTTCAAGTGGAATTACGCTTCCAGTGCGTGATTTTCGTCATTGTTTACGTTCTGCGAAAACCAAGATGGCGGACGCATCGAAGCCGGACGATGTAGCTCGCTGTCTGAACTCGTTGACGCTGCTAAACATGCGGAATATAGCAAGTGATGACGTTTTGTCGGACCTTGTTAACGACTATTTCGTCACTCGCCCGATCACTAACGATGACGATGACTCTGATTTATCGGAGACTGAGTTGACCGAGGAGGAAAGCGACCCGGAGGGGAGTGGACCAGCAGGCCAGGCCCCGGCGGTGACAGCGTCACTGACACTGACAGTACGACTGTCACTACTGACGACGACGACGGAGCTGCATTCGCTGGAGCTATCGAGAACTTGGCCGATGAGATCATGCCTCGTGGTAATGGTGATACTACAGAAACCGAGCCAGAATGCCAACTGACCTGCAAATGCAAGTTGTACGATGGCCAGCCTTGCCATGGGCGTTTCTCGGTGGATGAACTAGCCAATGTTCGCTTGCAGTTTCTCGGCATGACACATGATGAACTCGACATTGCGATCCTCGCCAAGCTGTCATGTGGAATGCACCTGTCATCGCTGACTACATCGTCACGGAAAGGGCAGCAGAATGTTCGGAAGGCTCAACGGACCGATTTCTTCTATCACGGTTTCAGGGTCTGTCGCGACATCTTTCGATACATCCATGGTATCGGTCAAGACAAGCTGATAGCCCTGATGTCACACTACAAGACAGCTGGTGTGGAAGCCCGTGTTCACAAGAACAAGCGGAAGAGGCCGGTTCATGCCCTGAAGTATGAAGATACTCGAGCTGTCATTGACTTCATTGTGAACTATGCTGAAGTCCATGCTATCATCCTTCCCGGACGCACTCCAGGACACTGGAAGACTGACGTAAAGCTGCTGCCGACCAACTGCACCAAGAAGACGGTGTACACTCAGTACTGTTGTGCTGTTGATGCTGCGTCTACACGCAAGGTGTCGCAGCGAACATTCCGCAGGCTGTGGCAGCAGCTCCTACCGTTTGTCACAACGATGCGACCAGCGACAGATATCTGCTGGTACTGCCAGAAAGGGGTGACGAAGCTGGCTCGTTCAGCGAATTTGCCCGACAGCGAGAAGAGTGCTGCTGTACGTGACTACGAGGAACATTTGCGGCGAGCCACTACAGAGAGATCACACTACACCGATCTATGCAAGGTCGTGAAAGATGAGATGCCAGCTGACGTCACACTCGGTCAACACGCAGCATGCAGCTTTGCTGGGAGAAACCATTACAGTTTTGACTTCGCCCAGCAAGTGCATTTCCCATCTGACCCTCTGCAGCCTGGTCCGATTTATTTCAAGTGCCCGAGGAAGTGTGGTCTCTTTGGAGTGGCAAGCGAGGCATTCCCCAAGCAAGTCATCTTCTTGATGGACGAGAGTGTCAACACTGGGAAAGGCGCCAATGTTGTAGTGTCGATGCTTCACTACTACTTCGAGCACTATGGCATTGGCGAGTGTCATTTGAACTTGCACGCGGACAACTGCAGTGGACAGAACAAGAACTCTTGTATGATGTGGTACTTGATGTGGCGAGTACTGACCGGACGTCACGTGACCATCACTTTGTCGTTTCTCCTGACCGGCCACACAAAGTTTAGCTGCGACTGGTGCTTCGGACTTGTGAAGCGGCTGTTTCGAAAGACGAAGGTGGATTGTCTTCAAGATATCGCAACAGTTGTGGACCATTCGTCCGATGTCAACATTTCGCAGCTGTGTGTGACGGAAAACGGTGAAGTGATTGTGCCAACATTTGATTGGACGACGTTTCTGTCTCAGTACTTCCGCAAAGTACAGCACATCAAGAGTTACCACCACTTCCACTTTGCAAACGGGTCCACCAACATCCGCGTGCAAGAGTTCATAGACAGCGCATTGATCGAGCAGCCACTCGTGAAGCAGCCATTGCAGAGTCATCATGCAATGCCCGAGATCATTGTGCCGAGAGGACTCGATGCGAAGCGACAATGGTACCTGTATGATGAAATACGGCCATTCACATCAGAGCACTGCCAGGACACGACAACACCTCTGCCTGCAGTTGCTAAGCCATCTAAGAAGACCACTGCATTGGTGTCATCAGACAACGACGATGACATACCACCACAACCCCCTAAGACAACCCGTGGGCGTGGCCGAGGCCGCAAAGCTACAAAGTGAAGCGAGAAAGTTGTACCGGCTCGACAACACAAACAATGGCTCTCTTCAGAGCCGAAGAAAAACAAACAGCTCTTTTCAGAGCTAACCACATTCTGTGAAAGAGTTTGCTATCAACCGAATGATGATACAATTTTAGTTTCAACCTTTTTTTCACCAAAGTTGACCAACAAATATTTTGTTTGAAAAGTAACTGGTAGAAGATGAAGTTTGTCTTATACAAAGCTGACATGCAATGCTACATATATTCCAATTTATAGCACAACAGTAACAACACAAACAATTTTATATGATTATGAAATATTAATAATGGGTGCTAACTTTAAGTGTTTTTCTCCATTAAATGTTTATGACGGGTGCTCTTTTAAAACCAGTGTAACTTCAAAACTAGTGGGAATATTTCAATAATTCAAACTGTTCTTGAAAGGAGAATAGTAGCTCTTTCCATGTCCACCATAAAATGACAATTGAAAAAAATTATGATGTGACTGGTAATCCCAGACCGCCACATATATATATATATATATATATATATATATATATATATATATATATATATATATATATATATATATATATATATATATATATATATATATATATATATATATATATATGTGACCCGCTCTTCCAAAACCAGGCGGAAGTCGCAACTATCCATTTCGCGCTAGCAGCCAAAACACGAAGCTGGGTGTCACTTCGTCGATTTTGGAATTTCGATGGAAATGTACTGTTTGAAATATAAACTTTCATTTTGGAAAGTGTAAAGCTACAAAACATTATGTAATGTATCGTTATGTAGTTTTATTCAGCACCCCTGTCTGATTTTTGCATAACAAAGGCGATCGAAAAGACAAAAGTAGCTTGATTTTAACGAGTCGCCGCGTTCGCTATTAGTGTGGCACCCCTGAATGGCATACGTCATTGGAAAGCCGGGGATCTCGTTGTTCCAGATATGTCGTCCCCGTTTATCAGGCTATTATTGTAAGCCAATCATAGCCGGTTATTCCGGCGTGGGTATTGTAAATACAACTAGATCTGCTTAGCAACGCCCATCACGTGACCGCAGGCTAATCCGTAATTCGCTAAAAACGATGTCACAGCTTGACCGATTTTCCAGATATTCGTAAACAACGTCGCCATTTAATTTTTGAGTGCAGAATAATCATAATATATCGTGTATCGTGATGGATCGAGCTGCAAAGGTAACGCAGTTGCTCAAAGAAGCTGCGAAGTGTGGTATAGGAGACAGTTCGGATGTGCGAGAAGTAATCGAAGATTACTTCTGTCAGCCTTCTTCGGAGTTTGACGACGAAGCCAGTGGTAGCGACATTGACGCGGGTGGGACTGACAGCAGTGATGCTGAATTGGATATATCTGGTCGTGCAAGTCCGATGCCATCTACTAGCACTGCTGGAAGGCATGATGATGACGATGATGACGACGACGAAGAAGAAACTGCCGCAGATGACACTCGTCGTGAAGAAGTGCATGCCATGGACAGAGCCATGGATTTGTTTGAAGGCCGTGGCTACGCGTACGTGAGCCGTATCTTTAGACCTCGAGTCTAAAAGTACGGCAGTCGTTCTGCGCATGCGCATACCTTTGGATTTCCGGTTACGTGAGCCGTATGTTTAGCTTAAATTCTAGAAGTACGGCAGTCATTGAGCGCATGCGCGTAATTTCTTACGTGAGCCGTATCTTTAGCACTCGGTTCTAAACGTACGTGAGCCGTATGTTTAGTCACTGCTTTCGTTGTTGGCCTTCGTTCGTTGTTTCATACGCGAGCCGTACGTTTAGCATTCAGTTCTAAACATACGTGAGCCGTATTTTTAGCAAATTATTCTAGAAGTCCAGCAGGCAGGCACTTTGGTATTGCATTTTCTGTGAGCTATAATTAAAGATGTGTACATTGGAGGGAGCAGTACTTAATGGCTTCGATAATTAATACCGATTTTTTATGTAGACATTTTATGAATTTACTAGTATATGTAATGTGTGTGTGCATGAGCATTTTAAACTGTAAATCACGGTTCTAAACGTACGTGAGCCGTATTTTTAGTCACTGCTTTCGTTGTTTCATACGTGAGCCGTATTTTTAGCAAACTTCTAGAAGTACAACAGGCAGACTCTTTGGTCTTGCATTTTTTTTAGCTATAATAAAAAATGTGTGTCCATGTTACATTGGAGGGAGCAATAATTAATACTGAAAGTGATTATATATAGACATTTTATATTTATCTACAGATATGTCGTGTGTGTGTGGTGGTGGTGTGTGGGTGGGGTGGGTGTGAATGAACACAAAGCAACATTGTAGTGAACAACCAAGATAGTTTTATTAACCATGCATAAATACAATTTAGATGGATGGATGCCTTGAATACATAATACACAATTGAAATCCGGTTACACCAGAACATATTAGGGTTAACTAATAAGGCGATTTAATAAAAAATGGGCTCAATCCATCATCCTCTGATGTAATTAATATACATGCTAATATGTTGGTAATCGTATACATTTCTATAGACAGTGTTAAACGTTTATATTATATGGTGCGCATGGAACATACTTAATTAAAGATGTTTCTAAATATCTTGCTCTACTAATAACGGAAATCCTGGCACATCATACTAAATTAATTATGTCAACATATTTTCTACATGCTAAAACAAAACACATGCACATGGAATATACCAAAATATGTGTCTAAATACCTTAGTATACCAATAACTGAAATCCTGGCCCATCATACTAAATTCATTCTCCAATGACATATTTTCTACATGCGAAAACCAACACCAAAATAGACAGTTCAAAAATAAAGTCTAATACTAATAACGTAACTCCTGGCACTGGATATCATTTCTACATGCTAACACAAAACTGACATGGAACAGACATTGGTGAAGTGCTCAGCTATATCTACTTAGTACTGGGTTTAAATATAAGGACATCAATAAAATGTTTTTTACTATTGTTTGATTTGACATGGAATGACCCTAATGTAAAACATTTCAACAGTGAACATGTAAAACACAGAACACACTAATGTAAAACATTTCTACATAGAACACACTAATGTAAAAATGTACATGGTGCACTAATTAAAATATTCTCCATATGGCATCTGTTACTATAATGTACTAATATACTAACTAATGTGTATGGTGTGTATATGCATGTATTGTGTTCACGTGCTGTACATGCATGGTAATATGTATATATGGCAGACACTGAAGTGTTGATGTGTCACTTGAGCTGTTTGGTTGATGCGCTGCAGTTCACCGAACACACGTCAACCTATTAACATAAAGTGCAAACACCTGGCAGTAATATGGAAAGGCGATAGTCAGACAGAAAGAAGACAATGTGTGTAGATCATTGATGGAACTATTGATCAGAGTGAGATGCTGCATGGACGATAAAGTAAACAGTGTAGTTGAATGAAATGATAGAGAAAAGAAACAATGGAAAAGGTTGAATAGTATGTGATGATTAGACAGAAGAAACAGAATGTTAGCAGAGTGTTAGTACATGGATGTGATATTGCATATGGATGTGATATTGCACTATTTGCATATGGATGTGATATTGCACTATTTGCACATGAATATGATATTGCATATTTACATATGTATATATAATTTTTATTTTATATATACACATATTACATACTATTTATAGCTATATACACATTCGTAGGTCGATTCTATTAAGCCCCCAAACAGTCGCCCATCTACAGATGATGAACAACCCAAGTCAAAACCTTCAAATGCCAGGGTTACTTGTATTTGACCAGTCATGGTATGTGTGTGTGTGTGTGTGTGTGCGTGTGTGCGTGCGTGCGTGCGTGCGTGCGTGCGTGCGTGCGCGCGCGCGTGTGTGTGTTGATTTGTTAGATATGTGGAAACCTTCCCTGTCATGCCTCACACTCCAGAGCCAGTTTCCTTGGTGTATGTGCTTGTTCTTTGACAACACATTGATATTATCACATATATGTATGACACCCATTACACATCCAGGTTGTTCTTAGGTGCTGTAATGATGCCCATACATCTGCCATGAAACCAATCAAGGCAAGCATCACACCCTACTGACAAACCACCATCAACATTCCCGTCACATACCTTACATTTCCACACCCCATTATGTGTGACCTTACCAACCCCACGAAGGGGTGCTTCCCTGGTGGTTGTGTTCCTCGTTTAAACTAACAACAACAAGCTCCGTGGCATCTTGTGACAGCCGTATCCGCAGACCAACAGGACACTGTTGTTGGGTAGTACTGAAAACAAAAATAATGTTTACGATGTGCTATACAAACCAGCCATAGATCGTGCATATATAAACATTAAGGCATATCAATGACCATGCACTAAACAGTATTTTTTGCAGGACTGCTTTGATATCTACAGTAGAATTATAGACGTTATGTCCCATGTGGCTTATGTCACAAACTGTGGACGATATGTCTCAAAAAAGACGATTTGTACTAAATAATTATAAATGTCATGGTTATGCTTAAAATTATGTTGTGATATAACGTCCATACACCCTACAGTAACCACTGGCGCTGTCTAACGAGCTCTGTCTCTGACATACGTGAATTCAGATTGGCATTCTATTCCGAAGTTACATTGTCATTAACCACGTAGCCCAGGAATATTAGCCAGTATAAGGCAGCATTCGCTAACCCCCGTTTTCTATGTTCGATCCCTAACACTAATATAGTAATACTTGTAAAATAGCAACAACTAGGTAGCTAGATTAACAACACACATGATCAAAATAAACCGACACATAAAATACAAATAAACACAAATTCATAACTGTCCGGGAGGATAACCAACATCAAACTAAGAATGAACGAATAACTGTAACATGAACGATAATGCAGCAATGCGATGTAAATTCAGATTTTTTTTTTAATTGGGTTGTTACCAAACGTTGACGTTGTTATGCAATGAATGTTAGCAAAAAAATAAATAAAGATTCCATGCCTAAAGAATACTTACTGATGAGCCTGTCGCTGCCTTTTGCTGTTCGATTTGAATATTTTTCCACCGCGTATACAACACGTCAACAGTACTGTCACAGTGTCAGTAGTTGATCTCGGCAAAAACAAGATCTTTATTTGCCGTTTCTGCAACATTAGGACAGCGCTTCTTGTGTGACTCTATCGATCCTGAGTTGCGCTTTTACAAGTTGACTAATTTCGATTGTTCGTAATGACCAATTGCCTTTTCTAAATTAGATAAACTAGAAACAATCGCGCCAATTTGTATTGCTTGATCAAACGCCATTAATTTTCGAAAGGGACGATTAATGCGCGCGCAGATTTAGAGCAGGAAATGAAAAACGAAAACTGATGCGCGCGCAGCCTCACGTACGTTTAGACCCCCATGCTAAAGATACGGCTCACGTACGCCTAGACATGTCGACATGCCTCGGAAGAAATGTCACTGTTCTTGCAAACTAAACAATGGCCAGTCTTGTATATCTCAATTCACTGAAGACAAACAGGAGTCTATCAGGTATGGTATTTATGATTTATGATAATTGTATGTTTGTTTGTTTGCCAAAACTGTCATTGTCATCTCAGTTAGTGCTAGTTATGCTGCCTATCCCCTAGGCTATGGCAATGGGTATCATTGCATAATGATATTGAGTTTATTACCCATACATAAAAACATTTAAAATAACTCACGTTAAATCATTATACTTATCCATGTCAGTGCGGCCCCTGTTTTTTTCTTTATAATAACAGCGTTGATGTACAGGTTAGGTCATCGATTTCAAAATGTATAACCACTGTTCTTTGTAATTGTAGCATAATAGTATGCAGTGAAAATATGTGGTATAGGAGATACCAGTAATGATCAAATTGTTAACCCTGGGTGTTAGCGGAAGAAGAAGGAGAATGAAAAATTTAGCGTAACTAAGAACTGTTTTCGTTTTAGATTGAATACCCAGGAACTGACTTCATATGAGAAAGATTTGCTGCTGCTTGGAATCATTTGCGCCAGCCTCAATGCCTCGGATGAAACGTTGAGTGTAAAGAAGACAAGTGTACGCCGAAAGACATCACGGATCCGCTGCTTCTATTATGAGCATTATCGCATATGTCGTGACTCGTGACACATTTCTGTTCCTGATGAACATCTCCAAGGACAAGTTGACCAACTTGAAGAAATGGTATTTGGAAAACAGCATACATCCACGCAAGAAGAAATCAGGTGAATACCTTTATAGTAGTGAAATTTTGGAATTGTATTTTGTAATAAGCTTCATTATGTATGTTCATGCTTACCACCAATCATTACAAATGTATATATTATGTGTATTTTATGTACCTTGTAAATTGTCAACCTGTTAATACATTTTAATTGAAACACAGATACAAGACGCATAATTATGATATTAGCAGAATTTTGCTACATGAATAATGTAATGCTGTGCATAATTTATTCTTCACTTGAGTCTGGAAGTTTATCTCAATATTTAAGTGAATTTCTCAACATTTTGTTCTGCAGGTTTTTTGTTCTGCAGGAGGTTTTCATTAGGACATCACTGGTCAACAAAATAATAATTTTATAAACACTGTTTTTATTTCACTAAAGTTACTTTAGCTGCACAGTAAGGAAATGCTATCATTTTCAGGTGGGCGACAGAAAACAGCATTGAGCTTTGTGGAAATTCAGCGCGTCTCTCGCTTCATCTTGAACTTCGCTGAGCAGCACAGTATCATTCTGCCTGGACGCATTCCTGGGTTCAAACGAGATGACGTGAAAGTACTCCCCAGTTGCGAGACAAAGTCATCTGTGTGGCGACAATACAAGGCAGCATCAACAGAGGGTCAGCGCATCGTGCGTTGCTCAACTTTCCGTAAGTTGTGGAAGCAACTGCTTCCATATGTGGTGGTATGTAAGCCAATGTCAGACTTGTGCTGGACCTGTCAGCAGAATAACTCTCGCATTGTGCGACAGGTGAATGTGCCTGAGGATGAGAAAAGTGAAGTGCTTCGTCTGCAAGAGGCTCACTTGGAGCATGCCCGTGCTGAGCGAAAGCACTACAATGACCTCTGTCAACAGTCTCGCCAAGTTGCACAGACCCTCGGCCTTCAGCATCTTCAACGATCTAACGCAATGTCATGAAATGTCACTTATCATTACAGTTTTGACTTCGCACAGCAGGTGCACTTCCCCTCCGACCCACTGCAACCAGGACCCATATACTTCAAGACACCTCGCAAGTGCCAGATCTTTGGCATCCATGCCGAGGGGGTGTCAAAACAGGTTAACTACCTGATCGACGAGAGTGTATCATGCGGCAAAGGAGCTAATGTTGTCATTAGCTACCTCCACCATTTCCTGGAGAACTACAGTGCAGGGGAGCGCCACCTCCAGCTGAATGCCGACAACTGTGCTGGACAGAATAAAAACAATATCATGCTGTGGTATCTGGCGTGGAGGGTTGCCACAGGCCTCAATGCCACAGCGAGCATCGCCTTCTTACCAGCTGGCCACACGAAGTTTTCCCCAGACTAGTGCTTCGGGTTAATCAAGCGACTTTATCGCAAGACAAAGGTGTCGTGTATGGAAGACATTGCACAAGTTGTCAGGAAGTCTTCTGACAAAGGTGTGAATGTGCCCCAGCTGGTTGGAGATCATGATGGGAACATCATTGTGAAAACATATGACTGGAAGTCATTCTTCACACCTGTGTATAAGAGAGTAGCTGGTTTGAAGAAGAACCATCACTTCTACTTCAGTGCAGCAGACACGGAGAAAGTTTTCACCAGAGAGTTCTCTGAGTGTGAGCGTATCGAGCAGGCCATTTTGCATGGGGCCGTTCCACAAAGCATGCCGGCAGTTGTGACCCCTGCTGGTTTGGACAAAAAACGGCGAACATACCTGTATCGAGAGATCCGTCAGTTTTGTTCAGAAGAAACGAAGGACATTGTGTGCCCACGACCTATGGATGATGTGTCTGACAGCTCAGATGAGGATGAGCCCCTTGCCAAGCAGGCTCGCTCCAGCAGCGATGTTGGTCGCCACTGAGTGGGTGGTGTGGACAAAAGGTCACAGATGTCTAGCTGATTGTTGTGAAATAAAATGTGTGTTATGTTATATTTTGTAATTTACTTGTTATTTTATTATTAGTTTAGCATGAATTGGCATAGTTAAATAGGAGAAATAAAAGTGTGTTAATATTTGTTCTGTGCGAAAAATTTACGAAAAACAAACAAAAATATTTTGGTGTTCATGAAGGAGGCCAAGTTTTATAAACATCCATTGAAATCCTACTGATGACACTAACATTGCTGTAATGCCCTTTGCTCTGACCAAAAGCGTGCCAAATTACAGTAAATTATGTGCATTGTTGCTATGGTGTTTTCAGTTGCAAGTCTTGCAAAACTTTAAAGTCGTTTTTCTCGAAAGTGGTGATTTCAATGCATCGTCATTCAAATTGACATAACTTCAATATGAAGACCCATTATTGACATAACTTCAATATGAAGACCCATTATTGACATAACTTAAATATGCAAGATACATCAATGCATTATAGCTCATTAGAAAGCCCTGTGTGTGTGCTTTTCAATGATACATAAATATTGACATGTCAAATTTGCTACTTCAGCCTGGTTTTGGAGGAGCAGGTCACATATATATATATATATATATATATATATATATATATATATATATATATATATATATATATATATATATATATATATATATATATATATACCTAATACCTTATTACGAGCACAATCTATCCATGCACCTTTTATGTCAAATATCATAACATATTAACTATAATAGCAGCATGGTCAAAACTTAACTTTCTGAAGTGCTCTATACATGTACTAGCTAATGACTGCAAGTTGTCAACATCTCATTAAGCCCTGTTGGACATTCTTCTCTAAGGTCCCAAAAATATTATTTTCCCCTCTTCCAACACATTCCCCAGCTGCTCCATCACAGCCATTTCCACCTGCAGATCAAGATCTTTCTCGAATGTTATCTGGCCAACTTGCCCAAGGACACGCCTCATGTAAAGAAATGTGCTCTCTCATTTAAGCTGTAAATTGTTTTAGTAGGCAACCTTTCACATGGTTTGTTAAACAAATGCATAGAATGCAATGAATGTTGCAATGTGTACAGAATGGGTTACATGATACAACGATGAAAAGGCAAACGACGACCAAAACGGGGAGAGCCTCGTTAAATGCAGATGAATTAAAGAAAAAAAATCTTATTAATGAACTGACATCTAGTAGAGTTTTAAAATAGAGTTACTAATATGCATGCATGCACGCACACACTATTTATAAAACTGAATCCTACCCCTATAACTTTTTATGTTGCACCAAATCAATGTGACTACTGACTACGTTACCCCCAAGAAAAACAAATTTAAAAACAAATATATTGATATTTCAGAACATTTTCGAAACTGTTACATTAATTCACATATACACTAACACAGCACAAACATTTGCAAAACAAATTACCTGAAAATAACGAGATGTTAGATCCTGTCTTCTGTCAATTCGTACTGCTATAAGCCACACAGGAAATAACCATATTCGTTGTCCCACAACTTTCTCCAGCAAGCCCCCAAAATGTTTGTCTTGGAGAGTTTAACACTAATGCACCATGCTCACTCCAGTATGAACAACCCACACTTATAACACAACTGTTGGGACCACTCTCACCCAAATTATTAATTAGTCTGGTGGCCATGCCCCATTAAGAACTAATGACAATGACAAATCTTCAAGTTAATTGGTTCCTGGTGTCATCGTCACTGGCTACTAGCCTGATAAGTTTATACTTCTCTGGTAGCCACCTCATCTTCATCTTTTGTTTGCCTTATATTGTACATGATGATGGTGAGGAGGAAATACATTAACTTATTTACTCACTTACTTACTTACTTACATATGTTAGACAACTATTTCTAACATACTATGTTCACACTATAAACAGTACTACCCTATGTGTCGTGCAGTGGAAGCAATTGTTTCTGCCGTGCAATGAAATGCCGGCCAGTGGTCCACGCCCGCTTCACTGCAGTGAGCTGGCTTATCGCTCTTGTGTATAGGGGATGATTAATGATGTAACTCTATGAGAATAACACACATGAGAATGAGCATGTGTTCACTGACGCATGTCCACGCCTTAGCTGTGTGCTTCGTCTGACCCGATTTCTCTTTAGAACTGGCACATTTCACCTGTTGTAATGGCGTTTTGGTCTTGCAAATATATAACTTCTTACTCTTCCTTCCTTCCATCAAGTTTCAATTTAAGCTGAGGATTCAGGCGGTTTGATGGGCGAACATGAACTATTTGCAATGTATATAGAGTGCATTTTACAAATAGGTCATTTGGTCTTAGTGAATGTTCATATTGAAAAGTATTTTTCTCGGTCTTACCTGTTTCAATTGTCGCAATTTTCTCTCGCAATTTTACGTTCTCGGCGCGGACTTCGTTCACGTCGTTTACGAGTTTAACGACGTCCTTCAGTTGCTCTGCCTGAAGCTTGACCTGGGCCTGTAAAGCTATCACCGAACTTTTTAATAACTGGTCTTCCCCGGGTGTCTGACTGCAGTCACCAGCTGGCACCTTGAATGTATACAAGCAGGGCGAATTTTCTGACATCGTGCTCCGTCCGTCTGTCACACACAAGACGACCAACATAATTCCTACATGCATAATAGATTTCCCCATGTTGTCCTCAAACCAATTTGATTGTTGTAGCAAAAACAGTGGCCGTCAATCGTGTGGAGCGTCGCTGCAAGTAACGCTGAACAGGTAACGGGGAAGTATAAATGTTGCTACCGTAGAACTAACCAGAGCGTGACATAGCAGTATATCAGCGGTTCAGCGGACAGCAGTATTCAGTAGATCCACAAAATTGCCGCTAGGAGGCTATGTTTGTCGGCAGCAACACGGAGGGTTTGAAACAAGCTTACGGTTATCTGGAAGTGAACGCTCCCTGCCTAAAACAATGCGACAATGGATGGTTGCAGGGTGGTTTATTCGTTGAGACAAATGTTGCATGGCTGCCAAAACATCAGGTGATACAAGCCCTGTGAACATACATACAAACATAAGGATCCACCTGGACGATGATAATACATATTTTTATAACAACATCATATCACTATGATATCATATGACAACAATATCATATCAATATAACTCTTATTCTCTACTATCAACAGAACACTGCAAACATTGCGCATGTGCGGAGCGGGAAAAGCAAAATGTTTGGACAGTTCCACTATTTCCATATATTTTTCTTTCCTTTTTGCACTGATCTATAATTTCATGATATGCAACTGTCAGTGATCTGGTAGGTAACTTTATGCTATTGATTTGACGTCACTTTCGGGTGGTAATAGATCTCCTGCGTATCGCCAAAAACCCCTAATATCGTTCACGATAACGCTCATCCAGCTGACATTACTGATTTGGACTCGTGTTCTAATTTCGGATGAGGGCAGTATCCCTGATACTGCCTCAAGACCAATAGCATACTTCATGACCTGTAATTTGGGATACCCACCCTCTACTAAGTATGCTCAACCCCAAAAAGATGTAACCTCGTATATAATTCTCCTTGTGATCGCAACGTCGAGTGATATCGAGGCCAACTCAGGTCCACGCCAACCCAAGTTTCCATGTGGAACTTGTGGGAAGGCTGTCACATGGAAGCAAAAAGGAATTAGATGTGACAATTCAGAATGCCAACAATGGTATCACACCGACTGCCAGAACATAAGATCCACTATATATGAATGTATGAATTCTAGCAATTGTGTGTGGGAGTGCCTCCAATGTGCCATGCCAAATGTTAGTACAACCCTCTTTGAATTGCATTCTATTTCCTCGGACAACAACTTTAGTAAATTTCTGAGTCGTGTGATAGCACGGACTGCAGCGGGTGCTCATCACCGGGGCCACCGTTAGCCTCGTCTTCCCCCACAAAATCATGGGACACACTGTGACAAAATGTAAACAGAAACCTCTTCGACTGTTGAATGTTAACTGCCAGTCAATAGTGAAAAAAAAAGAGGAAATAGATCACCTCCTGTACAGCACGAAGACGGATATTATTGTTGGCACAGAGTCCTGGCTCACTCCGGACATCAAGGGTCATGAAGTTTTCCCGCCAGATTTCACAGTTTATCGTAGAGACAGAGAGATAGGACGAGGGGGTGGAGTATTCGTAGCAGTAAGAGCAGATGTTGTTAGTTTGAGAGAGAAAGACATAGAGACAGAATGCGAGATCCTCTGGATCAAACTGAATATCGCATCCAACAAGAACTTGTACATTGGCGCATATTATAGGTCTAATGCTACAGATGACCAAAGCCTCAACTCACTTGCACAGTCATTAGCTAAACTGCCACGTGACAGGAGCCATGTATGGCTAGCTGGGGATATGAACCTGCCAGGCCTGGAGTGGTCGTCGACTCAACTGAAGCCCGCTTGTTGTTCTCCTTCACAACATACCCTGTTCCTAGACATACTGGCCGACCATGGCTTGACCCAGGTCATTGACCAACCCACTAGGGGAGACAACACCTTAGATCTTCTTGTAATAAATAACCCAACGCTTGTAAACAGGACAGAGATCTTACCAGAAATATCCGACCACAATATCGTTTTCACTGAAATTTATATAAACCCCAAGAAATACACCCAAACCCGGCGTAAACTCCCCTGCTATAGGAAAGCCAACTGGGAGGGTATAGAAAGGGAACTCAACAGGACTCGAGAATATATTGACACCAACCGAGAGACCATGACCGCTAATGAGCTTTGGAACCAACTTATAGCAGCCCTGAATGAAGCAGTAAAGTCACACATCCCCCACAGGAATGCATCAAACCGGGATAGGCCCCCGTGGATAAATGGTAAATTGAAGAAACTAATAAAAAACAGTGATCGACTTTTTAAGAAAACAAAAAAGGGATCAAAGAAATCCAAACTTCGGACAACTGAATTACAGACTTCGAAAAGCACTATTAGGAAAGAAACCCGAACAGCCTATTGGATATATGTTGATTCAGGAATTACACCAAACCAAGATGACCACAACAGAAATGGCAACAAGAAATTGTGGTCTTTCATCAAACACAGACGAACATATTCAGTAGGCATCGCACCTCTTAAAGAAAATGGGATCTTGATGGACGCCCCACTGGACAAAGCCAGGATCCCAAACGCTCAGTTCAGCTCTGTGTTCACCAAAGAGAGCCCCTTAAATACACTCCCACAGGAGGCAGACCCAATACGACAGTATGCCCCGATTTAGAAATTGAATATCACCATGAAAGGCATTCAAAAACTCCTGGAAAATATCAACCCTAACAAAGCTATGGGACCAGACAGGCTTCACCCCAGAGTCCTCAAAGAAACAGCCAGAGTAGTTGCTCCTATTCTACAGATAATATTTTCTAAATCTCTCGAAAATGGCGATGTACCAGATGACTGGAAACAAGCAAATATAGCAGCAATCTTCAAGAAAGGATAACGATATTGCCCATCAAATTACCGCCTAGTGACACTCACGTGTGTGTGTGCAGCAAACTTATGGAACACATAATCGCAAAACACCTACTAAACCACATAGAAGCCAACAATATCCTCTTCGACAAGCAGCATGGATTTAGAAAAAAGCGATCAACCGATACACAGTTGCTAGCCTTCACACAATATATCCTGGCCAATATAAGCGGCGAAAGGCAAACTGATGTAATCATTATGGATTTCGCCAAAGCGTTTGACAAAGTACCACACCACAGACTAATCCAGAAATTTGAAAGATACGGTATCACTGGCCCTGTAAACACTTGGATTGATAATTGTTTGAAGCATAGAAAGCAACGCGTGGCAAGTGAAGGTATTTATTCGGACTGGGCTCCTGTTATCAGTGGAGTCCCACAAGGTTCAGTGATTGCCCCCATCCTCTTTCTTATCTATATAAACGAACTACATAATAACCTCAAATCAACAGTCGGACTCTTTGTTGATGACACTATTATCTACATGACAATATCCAATGGTACTGACGCGACAGCCCTTCAACGAGATCTAGACAAATTGGCCAAGTGGGAAGAAACATGGCAAATGGAGTTCCATCCCCAGAAATGTAGTGTACTCCACATAACCAGATCCCGTAACCCGAAATACAAACAATACACTCTTCATGGCCACATACTCGTAAAGAGGACAATGCGAAATATCTTGGTGTGGTCATAAATAAAACACAGTCCTGGAATAACCACATAAATGATGTCAGAAAGAAAGCAAATGCATCCTTAGGTTTCCAGGAAAAAATTAAAACCAGTGCTTATTTAACTTTAGTTAGACCCCAGTTAGACTATGCCGCTGCCATATGGAACCCCTACACACAAACGTACAAAAACAAAATAGAGATGGTCCAAAGACAATTACAACCGTGATGCAAGTGTCAGCACCATGATCAAACACTTGCACTGGCGCAGCCTCCAACAAAGGAAACCGTCATCCGCCTTGTCATGTTTTATAAGACATTACATGGTATAATCGCCCTGACCTCTTCCCCCAACTGATACCCCTGGTGAGACCCTCCCGACACACGCATTCTGAAGCTTTTCAACTCCCCGTTATCACTAAGCAATTCATCCAGTATAGCTTTTTACCCCGTACAATAGCCAATTGGAATAACCTGCCAGCCAACGCAGCTACAGCAGCAAGTTTGAAGATTTTCAGGCAGAAGTTCTCCGGCTTGCAACATTAATTAATATTGCATTTTTCACGCTATCAACGTTTCCTCTCCTTAAATTGCAGTCCTACACGCACGCTATCATCTTTTCTCTTTCTTCCAAATATTTTATTACTTTCTCTTACAGCACTTTAGCACGTGTGCACACACACCGAGTCTATAAGCCTTGAAGAGAGTGTTGACTTGTACCCGGAAGAAGAAGAAGAAGACATTCCACAGCCACTTAACTTATAACTGCACCAGCAAACTAGCTCTGTTGAATAGCAGTAAACAATCGTTTCATGCTACAACTGCATCTGCAAATTAGTTCTGCTGAATAAAAGTAAACAATAGTTTCACAGTAAAGTAACGAAATGTTCAACTATGAAACAGACGAGCAATTGTCATTGCTAAGTACATAAATGTTGTAGTCACCTGACCTCAAATATCCTGCGGTGTATTATTCAAGCAGAACATACAAACCATCACTTTTAACCCACACAATATAACTTTTCAAATTAAGCAGCAAATAAACATTATAACAAATACAATCATAACTCTGTTCCATTCCCATCGGTACAACATTGACAAGGAGACAATCGTCACAATGTTTGTGATGCGCACCCCAAGACAATAGCCAAAACAATGTTGTTATTGTCGTACACCGGCCACAAGTCTTTCACGTACCACCAACGTGGGTTTTTACGGCAATTTGTTCATTGTTATTGTTCTCTTTGTTTTACAGTGTGTATGCGCACAGATCTCGGTCTCTCTGGCTACCGCCGGTTAAATCAAATTGCCTACAATCATCCATGCATTGGGCGGCCACCATACTGTGATCATCCTAACTGTCAGTGAATAATACACAAAATTGCTCAGGATGGCGTAGCCTTGATTAGGGAGATTCCGGCCATTTCTCCGAGGGCTGACTAGCCTCGATTATACATTATCCGTGTTGTGGCGCCATCGCTTGTCGCACACATCATCGCTTGGACGCAAAGTGTACTTTCATTGTGAAATACATCTTGTATGCTCCCAGATTCTGGGTGCATACATAATTAACTAATTACCATATCATCCGGGCACTTGGCTAATTCATAAAATAAGAGTTAACATTTATCAGTTTATACGATGCAATTCGAATTAACTTTAAACTTTGATTATACTGACACAACTGTCAGACTGAAAAGTTATATCAGGTAAAACAACATTTTGTGTAGCATCGCGATAGTGACGCTGATTGGCTGCTGGCGCTTCAAGTGAACGCCTACACAAAATTGAGTTGTGACAGTGGGTAACAACGAGGGTACGCCACTGCGGCCAGACTCTCTTCTCTGCGAATTCACGAAGCCGAGCGAGTGTCGGATACGCGAGACTAGGTAAGAGCGAGACTACGTCTCTGCGGCCATACTCTCTTCTCGGTGAATTCACGAAGGCAAACGAGAGTCGGATAATCGAAACTAAGGATGGCGTTAATCATAGACTGTAGTCAGCACGTCACAAACAGCGAGCTGTGTGGCGAGTCGCCACAAATCTCAGATAAGACCACAAAGAGAAGGATTGCTACAAAGGGAAGAACAAGCCAGTGTATCGACTGACACACTGAGTACCAACAGATGCAGTGAGGAAACCAGGGAATCCCACACTCACATATATTGACATCCTCAAATGTGACACAGGCTTGGAAAAAGATTACATTAAGATTAGAGTGCAAGAGAGAAAATGTATATAGTGGAGCCACCACGCAGGGTATGAGAACATCGGGACTAAACGCTATAACGATAAAAGTGGCGCCACACGGTGAGCCAGGAACTAGTAAATTGGGGTTGCTATGTTTGGCGGGTAGGGCAGAACAACATCAACAAACAGCGTGCTATTCCTGTTTGTTCCTAGATTATGTGAATTACTCTTCACTAATGTAAACTATGTCTGTTTTAGTAGTTGGTAGATTCGACGGAAAGGGAGATAAATACGAGGTTCATGTGTTTATGATATTATGTGATATTTATAATACATTTACTTCTGTTTCCATTTTCCATACTCAGTATTATGGTATAGGTTACGTGCTAAGTATTTCAATTGCACGTGCATGTGTGTACGTGCGTGTGCGTGAGTGATGAATTTATGAACGTAAATATGTAGTATGTCCTTATATAATATAATGTGTTTCTTATGTGTGTATATATATGTGTGTGTGCATGTGTATGTGTATGTATGTATGCATGTATATATATGTATATATATATATATATATATATATTTATATATATATATATATATATATATATATATATATATATATATATAATAAAATTATATACATGCATACATACATACACATACACATGCACACACACATATATATATATATATATATATATATATATATATATATATATATATATATATACCTGCATACATACATACACATGCACACACACATATATATACACACATATGAAACAAATTATATTATAAAAGTACATACTACATATTTACGTTGATAAATTCATCACTCTTACATGCACATATATATATATATATATATATATATATATATATATATATATATATATATATATATAAATATATATATATATATATATATATTATATATATGCAGAACAACAACGCAAGCCAGGTATATATTGAAGTAGGCCAACTGAATGACATGTAGTTTTATTAATATTCATGAGTTTAGTAATTGTGTAAACATTAATAATCAAGCGACAATTAACCACAGCAAGCATAACGGACCCAGACTGCTAATTTCACATAATAGGTATAACTCGACAACGTATTAAGTGTGTCAACCATTGGTAACAATATTATGACTACTAAATAAACCACTACAAGCTAATCTGTTCATTTCACCATGTGGGTGGGGGTCACTCCGCGGGTTGGAGTTTTTTGTCTTCTTCTTGTTTCTCCTAACATCACAGATATGCAGGATGTCGTTGGTCATCCACGGTTGGATCTTTTCCACTTTTTTTGTGCAAATTCTGGGTCCTTCATTTTCTCGATGTCAAATCGAATACTTTATTTTTTTCTGGTGATGCATCTTCGTCAGCTTGAGTTCGACGTTGCCAGAACCATGCCATAGTCGCTATCTATGTCAGACCCTGGGGATGTTCTGGTGGTTGCCTTGTTGATACAGGATTTGAAACGTGTTGGTGTGAGTATGAGGTCAATCTGGATGTGTATTTTTAGGCGAGTGCCACGTTGTTCTCCTCGATGGTTTGTGCGGGTGTAACGTGTTCGCCAAGTGAGTTTATAAGTTCTTGCGAATTTAAGAAGTCGTAGTCCTATATCATTGGTTTCTCCGGTGCCATAGCGGCTTACAGTTCCAGCCCATTGTTCATATGCATATGGTCCGATTTTGCATTCCAGTCTCCTTGCACGATGGGGAAGTCTTTTCTTGGAGCTTTCTTGATAGTGTTCTCCAGCTCTTCGTAGAAGACTTCGATCACATCGTCGTCGTAATCTGATGTTGGAGCATATACTTGAATAAGGTTGTGATGTGTCGATGTTTAGCGGAGATTCGTATTAAAACCAACCTACTGTATATTGGCGTAGAGCTGATGACAGGGTTTGCTATATTCTTGTTCACAGGGAATGCAAACCCATTTTGGTATTTGAATTCATCTCCGCTGTACCATAGTCTCTGTTGTACCACATTTTGTGTCCTTCCTCTATTGTTATATCGCCAACACCTGTCCACCTGACATCAGCCAGTCATACCCTCCTTCAACCAGACCACATTTCGCTCATCAGTGTGTCTTATGATAATGTCATCGGGGTACTAAGAACCACCAATGTAAATAAAACGTTTGGCCCTGATAATATATCAGTTGTAATCCTCAGGGAACGTGCCACCTAATTAGAAGATCCAGTAATTGTACTTTTTAATATGTCCTTAAACTCTGGACCTTTTCCAACCTGTTTTAAACGCGCAAATGTTATTCCTGTGAATAAGAAGGAGACAAACGAAATGTCTGTAACTAGAGACCTATCTCTCTTTTACCGCTATTTAGTAAAAGCACAATGTATTTAACAGAACCCACTTGTGATATATTTATAGGAACCAATACTTTTAGATATGTAATTCAAAAACCTTTTTATGTGTAATAATAATGTCTTAGCTTGCTATGTTAGTAATGTCGGTATATCTCATATTCTGTACTATCAACAGAACACTGCAAAAATTCCACAGTCACTTAACTTATAACTGCACCAGCAAACTAGCTATGCTGAATAGCAGTAAACAATAGTTTCATGCTACAACTACATCTACAAACTAGTTCTGCTGAATAAATGTAAACACTATTTTCATACCAAAGTCACCAAATCAGCAACTATGAAGAAGACAAACAATTGTCATTGCTAAGTACAGAACTGTTGTAGTCTTGTGACCTCAAATATCCTGCTATGTATTAGTCAAGCAGAGCTTACAAACCATCACTTTTAACCCACAAAACATCACTTTTCAAATTAAGTCGCAAAGAAACATTATAACAAATATAATCCTAACTCTGTTCCATTCCCATCGGTACAACATTGACAAGGAGACGATCGTCACAATGTTTGTCATACGCACCCACAGACAGTAGCTAAAACAATGCTGTTATTGTCGTACACCGGCCACAAGTCTTTCACGCACCACCAACGTGGGTTTATACGGCAATTTGGTCATTGTTATTGTTCTCTTTGTATTACAGTGTGGACGCGCATAAGTATCGGTCCCTCTAGCGACCGCCGGTTAAATCAAATTGCCTACAATTATCCATGTATTTGGGCGGCCACCAGACTGTAATCGTCCTAACTGTCAGTGGATGATACACTCGAATGATCAGGATGGCGTAGCCTTAATTATGGAGATTCCGGCCATTTCTCCGAGGGCTGACTAGCCTCGATTATCCAGGCTCCGTGTTGTGGCGCCTTCGTTTGTCGCACACATCATCGCTAGGACGCAAAGTGTACTTTTCATTGTGAAAGAAATCTTGTATGCTCCCAGATACATAATTAACTATTTACCATATCATCCGGGCACTTGGCTAATTCATAAAATAAGAGTTAACATTTATCAATTTATAAGATGCAATTCGAATTAAATTTAAACTTTGATTATACTGACACAACTGTCAGACTGAAAAGTTAAATCAGGTAAAACAACGTTTTGTGTAGCATCGCGATAATGATGCTGATTGGCTGTTGGCGCTTCAAGGGAACACCTACACAAAATTGAGTTGTGACAGTGGGTAACAACGAGGGTACGCCACTGCGGCCAGACTCTCTTCTCGGTGAATTCACGAAGGCAAACGAAAGTCGGATAATCGAAACTAAGGATGGCGTTAATCATAAACTGGAGTCAGTACGTCACAAACAGCGAGCTGTGTGGCGAGTCGCCACAACTCTCAGATAAGACCACAAAGAGAAGGACTGCTACAAAGGGAAGAACAAGCCAGTGTCTTGACTGATACACTGGGCACCAACACATGCAGTGAGGAAACCAGGGAATCCCACACACACATATATTGACATCCTCAAATGTGACACAGGCTTGGAAAAAGATTACTTTAAGACTACAATGCAAGAGAGAAAATGTGGTGGATCATTGTGATTCGATGAACTCACTTGCGTCGAGACATTTCTGAACTACGGGTCTAGAAAAATTCCACAAAATCCTCAGACCAGAGATGTGGCGCACAGTGGTGCCACCACGCAGGGTATGAGAACATCGGGACTAAACGCTATAACCATAACAGTGGCGCCACACGGTGAGCCAGGAACTAGTTAATTCGGGGTTGCTATCTTTGGCGGGTAGGACAGAACAACATCAACAGCTATCCCTGCTTGTTCCTAGGTTATGTGAATTACTCTTCACTAATGTAAACTATGTCTGTTTTAGTAGTTGGTAGATTCGACGGAAAGGGAGATAACTACGAGGTTCAAGTGTTTATGATATTATGTGATATTTATAATACATTTACTTCTGTGTCCATTTTCCATACTCAGTATTATGGTATAGGTTACATGCTAAGTATTTCAATTGCACGCGCGTGTGTATACGTGCGTGTGCATACGTGCATGTATGAGTGATGAATGTATGAATGTAAATATGTAGTATGTACTTATAATATAATTTGTTTCATATGTGTGTATATATGTGTGTGCGTGTGTGCATGTGTATGTGTATGTATGTATGAATGTATATATATATATATATATATATATATATATATTATATATATATATATGTGTATATATATATATATGTATATATGTATATATGTATATATATATATATATATATATATATATATATATATATGTGTATATATATATATATATATATATATATATATATATATATATATACATATATATATATATGTATATATTATATATATATATATATATGCAGAACAACAACGCAAGTCAGGTATAGATTGAGGTAGGCCAACTGAATGACATGTAGTTTTATTAATATTCATCAGTTTAGTAATTGTGTAAACATTAATAATCAAGCGACAATTAACCACAGCAAGCATGCCGGCCCCAGACTGCTAATTTCACATAATAGGTATAATTCGACAACGCATTAAGTGTGTCAACCAGTGGTAACAATATTATGACTACTAAATAAATCACTACAAGCTAATCTGTTCATTTCACCATGTGGGTGGGGGTCGCTCCGCCCTACACGTCGAAGTTTTAAATCTAGACAATCCTGAAGAACGTCCATCCGTCAATGGGAGGGAGGGTGGGCAAATTGTTTAACCACTCAGATTAAACACGAACTTAATCAATACACGCACAAAACTAATCTAGCAACAACTAACACTACACAGTAATTCGCAAATCAAAAATCCAACAAAGGCAAACTTTTCCTTGGAAACTCTACGCAATTCCGAAGAAAGAGAGGCCGGCACTACGGCCGCACTCGCTTATATAGCGTTAACTAGCGCGCATGCCCGAGTCGCCGTGCATACAAGCAAGCCCTCGTTTGCGCTGATGGCTGCTGGAGTCAACGAGTACAAGATAACCATCGTCAACGCGTCCTTGTTCGTCAAGAAGGCCACCATCAATCCGGCCGTGCATATGGCTCACATCAAGGCTCTTGAGCGGAACACGGTCAAGTATCCGTTACGACCCGTCGAATGCAAGGTGTACTCCATTCCCGCGGGAGCTCTGTCGCACACGCACGAGAACCTGTTCCTCGGCGCCCTGCCGAAACGTCTCGTACTGTGCTGCATCGACAACGACGCCTACAACGGCACGTACGCTACAAACCCGTTTCACGCCAAGAACAACGCCATAAGCTTCCACTCGGTGTACGTGGACGGTCGTCAGATACCCGCCAAACCCTTCCAGCCCAACTTCGCAGAAAACCTCTTCGCCAGGAGCTACGCGAGCCTGTTCACCTCGACCGGCAAGATATGGCAGGACGAGGGGAACGGTCTGACTCGCGACGAGTACCGAGACGGCTACACCTTCTTCTGTTTCGACCTGACCCCCGACCAGTGCGACGGTCCCTGCTTCAATCTGGTACAAAAGGGCAACCTGCGCATAGAATTTCATTTCCGAGAAGCGCTTCGGACCACCGTGAACGTCGTCGCCTACGCCGAATTCGAGTCCGTGCTGGAAATCGACAAGAACCGCAACGTCATCTACGACTACTGAGATGGACACCCTACAGATCGCCCGTCTACTGGCGATGGATCCGAACACCGCGTCCGTCTTTGGCGGCGTCGTACCCAGAGATGGACTGCCTACAACAATTGACGCTTTGCCGATCGCCTTCGTGTGCAACACCGACGACGGCGACGAACCGGGCGAACATTGGATAGCGCTGTACCTGTCCTCCGACGGGCGCGGCGAATACTTCTGTTCGTACGGTCTGCCGCCTCGTCACGCGGCGTTCCGCTCCTTCTTGAACAAACACTGTTCCGAGTGGACTCATAATAGCAAGAGACTTCAGAGTCCTCTGTCTAACGTTTGCGGACAATATTGCGCCACTTATATCATGCTTCGTTGTAACGGTTCTCCTATGAGAACTTTCGTCAACGCTTTCCACACCGATCTGGTCGCTAACGATTGTCGCGTGTTCGATTGGATTAACCTGCTGAAAAAGGGTATACCGTACTATCGCATATCGTACTGAGCCTCTGGCGCGGTGGTCGCTCCGCCCGCAAGCTCGCCCTCGAACCACTGGCGCGGTGGAGACGCCCGTAAGTTCGCGACCTGTGGCGCGATGGTCACCATTCGCAAGTCGCCTCGTCATCGTCTTCATCTTCATCATACCCTGCTCGTTGTATCCAATCACATACGATCGCCTCGTTTGTACTGCTGCCGCTTTGTTGTATTCAATAAAATATGTGTGCACCGTACGATTTCGTTCGTCTCCTTACTAGGTTAATGACCCTTCGGTAAACGTAACTAGGTCAATGTTCGTTCCTCTTCCAGTCGCTAGGGGGCGCTTAGGTTACCCAGAAGGCACTGCGCTCAGGAGGCGCTCTGATTGGCTGCGCGCACCCGAAGTCGTTCATGCGTGAACAGGCCGCTAGGGGGCGCTCTGATTGGCTGCGCGCACCCGACGTCGTTCATGCGTGAACAGGCCGCTAGGGGGCGCTCTGACCCGAAATCAGTCATGCGTCGCCTCCTCGTTTACGTACTCAGAAACTTCCACTAACTACTTACGGCCGCACTCGCTTATATAGCGTTAATTAGCGCGCATGCCCGAGTCGCCGTGCATTCTCTCGTAGCCCAAACGAGTATCGTCGTAACAACTATGATGCTAAAGCATATTACATGAATTAAGTTATGTTGTCATTCCACTTAAACGACAGTACGTCCCCGCTGTTTACATACATCCATTTATGCAGAACAACAACGCAAGTCATGTATAGATTGAAGTAGGCCAGCTGAATGACATGTAGTTTTATTAATATTCATCAGTTTAGCAATTGTGTAAGCATTAATAATCAAGCGACAATTACCCACAGCAAGCATGCCGGCCCCAGACTGCTAATTTCACATAATAAGTATAATTAGACAACGTATTAAGTGTGTCAACCATTGGTAACAATATTATGACTACTAAATAAATCACTACAAGCTAATCTGTTCATTTCACTCCGCGGGGTGGAGTTTTTTGTCTTCTTCTTGTTTCTCCTAACACCGCAGATATGCAGGATGTCGTTGGTAATCCACGGTTGGATCTTTTTACACTCTTTGTGCAATTTCTGGGTCCTTCATTTTCTCGATGTCAAATCGAATACTTTAGTTTTTTTCTGGTGATGTATCTTCGTCAGCTTGAATTTCAATGTTGCCAGAACCATGCCATAGTCGCTGTCTGTGTCAGACCCTGGGGATGTTCTGGTGGTTGCCTTGTTGATACAGGATTTGAAACGTGTTGGTGTGAGTATGAGGTCAATCTGGATGTGTATTTTTAGGCGAGTGACACATTGTTCTCCTCGATGGTTTGTGCAGGTGTACCGTGTTCGCCAAGGTGAGTTTATAAGTTCGTGCGAATTTAAGAAGTCGTAGTCCTCTGTCATTGGTTTCTCCGGTGCCATAGCGGCCTACAGTTCTAGGCAATTGTTCATATGCATCTGGGTCGATTTTGCATTCCAGTCTCCTTGCACGATGGGGAAGTCTTTTCTTGGAGCTTTCTTGATAGTGTTCTCCAGCTCTTCGTAGAAGACTTCGATCACATCGTCGTCGTAATCTGATATTGGAGCATATACTTGAATAAAGTTTTGATGTGTTGATGTTTAGCGGAGATTCGTATTAAAACCAGCCTAGAGCTGATGACAGCGTTTGCTATATTCTTGTTCACAGGGAATGCAAACCCATTTTGGTATTTGAATTCATCTCCGCTGTACCACATTTTCTGCTATACCACAGTTTGTGTCCTTCCTCTATTGTTGTATCGCCAACACCTGTCCATCTGACTTCATCCAGTCCAAGAATTTCCCACCGATATCCGGATAGTTCATGAGTTAGTTCTTTTTTTCTTTTCCGCAAGCATATAGGATGCGGACATTCCACCTTCCTATGATGGTTTTCTCAGTTACTTACTCCAATTCCCTCCTTGCGCCGTCAACCACACAAGGCGGAGGGCAATCGTCCCCACCCATCTCTATCTTCAGTCATTCTTTCAACGTCTATTTCTTATCTTTTTGGGTTTACGACTCTCTTGTGATGGTTCGTTGGTATGTTTCCTCTGGTCGTCATCGTTTCCTCTTTCCAGATGTTTTCTAGTACCACGCCTATCTTGGAGTTCTTGTTAGCGGTATTCTAAGGACATGACCCAAATATCTTCTTTTCGATATTGTTTTCAGCATTTGCATTGAACTTCTTCCTCGTTGGTGATTAATTCCTTCCTTCTGTTGTTTAAAAGTCCGCGCAAGCATCTGATCTGGAAACTTGCTAGTTTCAGTTCTATGATTTGGTTGTTTTCCATGTTTAAGATAAATCGAGAATAAATAATATAACATTGCTGTTGAAAATTCTGATTTTTTTCTTTATATCTATACCAGGCAAGACATATTCCCGAATTTACACAATCAATAGATAATTTGTTTCATTAATTTATTATCCTTTTTGAAAAATAAACTGTTTACATACAATGTCACGTTTGTCTACTAACGTTAAATTATATTTTTATAATTAAATTTAATAGTAAAGTCTCGTAAGGTGACGCCAACGAAAAAGTAATTGTGGTCTCTTTCCTGTGGTGGAAAATTATCACAAGTCCACATGTGGAAGACAAATTGTGTTTATTTTTATTAAAGCAAATCGTGCACGTCCATCAAAATATACAGACATAACATAATACAGCCAATTAACTATTATTCATCATTGATGCAATTTTCCCAACAAGATTTAATAAGTTTTAATAAATTTGCCATCCAAGCCAAAGGCCCAGATGGCAAGTGGACAAGGAAGCCATTGGTTT
Organism: Lamellibrachia columna; assembly: GCA_963662155.1. Classification (NCBI taxonomy): domain Eukaryota; kingdom Metazoa; phylum Annelida; class Polychaeta; order Sabellida; family Siboglinidae; genus Lamellibrachia; species Lamellibrachia columna. The sequence goes on from OY759269.1 coordinate 15,932,408, forward strand.
ATCGAGAGTCCAACAATGTCCATCTACGTGTAACCCGCCCTCCTGAGATATGTGTCAACCTTGTTTTTAAACATATTCACGCTGCTAGCAGTTATACAATCCGTAGACAATTTGTTCCATAAATTTATTTTCCTGTGTGAGAAAGAGTACTTCCTGATATCCAATCTACACTGATCCTTTACTAATTTCACCTAATGTCCTCTAGTTCTGCTATCTTTCTTCATTGAGAAAAACACATTTCTATCAATATTTTCAAACCCATTCAATATCTTAGAAACTTCAATCTGATCTCCTCTTAACCTCCTTGTATCTAGAGTTGTTAAACCACATTCTTTCAGGCATTCTCCATAACTGAGGTCTCTCAGTTATGGAATAATTTTAGTTGCTCTCCTCTGTATGCGTTCAAGCTTATCTATATCCTTCTTACGATATGGTCTCCACGCTTGTATACAAGTATATGTTGAAGATTATTTTTATAGCTTCGAAATCTTCGTGGACATAATGTCAGATTCACAAAATAAGTGCAATAATGGTATGGGTTTACACACCTTTTTATTAATTATTATATAACTAAATATTATTAAATATATTTATTCGTAAGTAGTTTAATATTTTTTGTGTGATACGAACATGGCGTAAGGAGCTGAAGCAACTTGTTTCTTTGTTGATGAACATTAATTACCACGACCATTTCCAATATTTCCAAGCATTTTTTTTATTTATTCCTTTGCGATTTAAAATGATTTAGTGTCGGAGAAGTAAGTAGTATGACAATAATAAGTGTATGCACACTCTACCACGGTGTTGCCACTAACACGAAACTTCATTGTTAGTTTGTAAACTACACGTTCTTCTGTAATGGGTATATTAGTGGAAGTAAACAATTGGTTGATTAAAAACGGTGTACATGTAAATGTTTATCATGCATGCATCTACTACTAATTTATCCATTTATCGGCTACCGACCAACATCTAGACAATGACGGTGTCTGCTTCTTCTACGCTAACCTCCTCGACAATAATACGGACGGTTGCCACCCACCCGGTATAGCTATCGCCAATGTTGTACTTCGATTGATCCCATCCCTCCCCATCCACACAGTCTCCAGTGTTCCAGGCGACACGCACATCGCCCGCAGCTACGCCTCGGCAGTAGCCCTCCACTGAAACAGAACAACATCTTCACTGCAGCAGCAAAAACAGTGTGAAAAACATCACGGAAGAGGAGGTGTTGCACTCACTCAATCGCTGACCTAGATGACCGTTGTGGTGCATGTCTGGATGAATCATCTACTATCACGGAATCAGACATTTTTAATGCTAATAATAATACACAAAGCATTTATAGTTTATTTAAACACACTAAGCATTTATTGTGGCTAGAATGATGTAAATAGAGTGCATTGAAAATGCCCACCCACCATATGCCGGCCTGTGCATGTTGGTGCCTTTGATATGTGTGAGTAGCTGTGTGTCGATGGTCCTCGGGCCGCTGCACTCCTGCCCGTTGATAGTGAAGAACCAGCGGCGACAAGAGCCGTACTTGTTGCCGTTGTGTATCAGTCGCAAATCACCGTTCCACACGACTCGCAGCACCGTGTCATCCCGCTTCTTGACGAACTCACACGACTGTAACAAGAATGAAGAAACGATACAGTACATTGACATATCGGTGCCGTGATAGCAAGCATTTTTGTCATAACTTATAATAAACAATTTTATTGTGTCAATATTTGTATTATGTTCCATCACCAATGTCATCAAACAGAGAAGACTCCAATTGTTTGGACACGATTGGCGTAAGCCAAGAGAAAACATTTTTAATCTTGTATTCAAGGAAGACTTGAAATGACACCGGAATAGATCAAGCGACCATGTCAGAAACGATACTGCTCTTCCGCTGTTGATAGCAGAGAGGTAAGCAGTGAATAGAGCAGGATGAAGGGGTGCAAACTCTTGGAGGACAACGATGGGTCAATATTGCCTGAGTTTAAGTTATGTATGTCAGTAATGTGCATTTACGTGTGGCTGTGATTACTTGCATTTGCTCTATTCGACCATCCTATCAACCAAGCGCGAAGTCCTTTCTCTGTTTGTGTAGCTAATCCGACTACTGAGTGGTTGTAAATGGACAATCCGCAATGCACTGACATTAGACAGGCATGGCAAGGATTGCCGATGTGAGATGCATATACAATAAACAAAGCCTGTTCGTTCAGACACGCAGAGATTAGTGGTCACAAACTAATCAGATGTAAAACAATGTCTAGCTTTGTAAAACACACGAAAAAACATCAACTTGCAGCTTCAATCTATTGAAGCTGAAGGACGCGGACAAAGCGATATTCCAATATATGATGGGAAGTAATCGAAGAAGATTAAGTTCGCAATGAAGACGGAGAGACGACATAAAGGAGTAGACGAAGATATATTAGAATGAATCGAACATGAAAGTGAAAGACGTGTAGGATGGGAACCATATGCAATGAGTGGCGTATTCTGCAAACACGGAGAAAACGTTTACATATATATATATATATATATATATATATATATATATATATATATATATATATATATATATATATATATATATATATATATTCATATCTGTTGTTTCAATATGCAAACGTACTCACGTAAACAAGACCGTTTTCCCTTTCCTCATTCAACCCCCGCCTTGAACACTGCTTCAAGTTGACAGCCGATTGGCTACTTCCTCCGACAGCGCCTGCAATGACGATAAAAGGTAAATGTGTGTTCTTACATAGCTTGGCATCCAGTCGCAATATGACTCAAATAAGTTTTTCATGGTTCACCACCGGTCATCATCACCAGTCTTATTTGGAAGCAGCAATTTAGAGACACCAACTTGCCCAATGCATACACAGGGGAAAGTGGGGCACAACAGTGTGTAATGCTAAGCGCACATTGCTAAACGTTTATTGCATGTCGCGCCATTGCAAGATTAGCAACTATTTTCCTTTTAGTGGTTATGCGACTGGGTCAGCGAACATCGCACGACTCTATTTGACTGGTTAGCGTACATTACACTACAAACGTTGGCGCAACTCGTGTGCCCACCGCCGATATCGGGGCGTTATTTTCGGGAACTACAGGCACGTTAAGGTGCCGGATATATTGAGTACGATAACTTTTTCTTAATTTCCTCAGCTGTAAACAAAGGAAAGAGGCATTTGTTGTCATTTTACAATAACATCAAACATTAAGAAATCACCACACACCGTCAATATACAAATATGTACAACATTTCACCAGAATGAGTCAAGGAAAGTACTACTTATTTCATCAAGTGTAAAATATATTCTATATGGTAACTCCTATTTAAATTTAGCAACTATAATTGCATGATATATAAAGTCGTACTATTTGTATGTATACATTTTGTTGTCAGTTTATGGCTCGTCCAAATTCATTGTACTCTTACTATTTTTCAAATGTAACTCAGCTAGTTTGTCTATTTCCTGAAAATTATTTTCCAATAGGAAACACACATATTTGTCTATATGAACACATTAAGTCGTAATAAAAGTCATGGTTGTGAGGGTATGCACCTAAGATATCATAAAAAAAACTAACCACGTGCAACTAAAATCAAGAATACCACTACAGTGGTTTACACAGAATGTGTTCTAAAAGTTGGAAATTCCAGTCATTTCTCCGAATGACCGAGGTCTGACAGTTCTCGGGTTAACCGAGACTACAATTTGTGAATTAAGGGAGGCCGGCATACACAGAACCAACGCAACGTCTCAAACAAACGCGTTATTTTGCCAGAAAGAAGACTATTTTAGTAAACAAAGGCCGTGTTACATTAGTTGAGTTTCATTTGGCGAGCGAATAATGCCAGAATACCACATATGCAACTATAACTATATATATATATATATATATATATATATATATATATATATATATATATATATATATATATATATTTATATATATATATATACATGTTGCCTCTCTGTCTTCGTCCATAGGCGATGTCATCTTGGAGTTTAGTATAGAAACGATCACATCAGAACATGCTGCACTGCCACTAGCCCGTTGCTGCGACTGATTTTTTTTACTTCCTGACCAGCGTATATCGGCCGATTCCGCGGGCGTCTTGTCATAGACCAGCGCATATTACACAACATTAATTTTCGCGATTTAATTTTCGAATCGGTTCAACAATTGTTGCGACGGTCAAATCAACACGCGAATCGAGTTGTGTTGTGTTATGTTGCGGACCAGCGTCCATCGCATGACTGATCAGTTTAAGTACACGACTCGCACCAAAGGTTTAGCAATGTACGCCTAGAATAAACAGTGAACAGTATGAGGTTGTAGACTATGAAGTTATGTGTACATAACAGGGACATTAGTTTTGTCAGATGGAAAACAAGAAACTACGGCCATCCATATGATTGAAAACATATTGTCTCACTGTGCCCAACTAGCGGGTTCTTTGAGACACGCAGAAGAGTGAGTTATTATGTGTGAGAGGCCCATATATATATATTACGAAGTGGTTAGCGCTCCGGACCCTTCGGCATAAATATACAGCTATTGGTCCGGCTCTCTTTCCGCCTTGTATGTGCAGTAAGCATGTGCGCGTATTCCCGGCGGGATATAATGTGCGCGTGCAGACGGTCAACAAATCATTAATAAACCAGGGCAGGTGCTAAGCACCGGAATATTATCGGGATTTGTGTATTTATGCACTTGATCGTACATATAATTGTTCAATTAGACACAAATCATGCTCTAATATCACAATAAATATGTTCCTCGACATTTCGAAGACCAAGATATAGGCCATTTGTTTAACTACGTTAGATGTGCGGCAGTTAGTGCTGCACTGTTTTAGTGCCGGACCTATACAGTATGCAAGCATAGCTGACTCATACTTTATCCGATAGTGACGAAACGTTAAGTGCTGCTATTTTTACCGGCAAATTCTCATTGCTGTTTTGCACTGCTTCCTGGTCCGGACCTATAGCAACAGCATACATTATTATAGAGAGAGCAACTAAAATTATTCCAGAGAGAGCAACCAAAATTATTCCAGAACTGAGAGACCTTAGTTATGAAGAACGCTTGAAAGAATGTGGTTTAACAACTCTAGAGACAAGAAATTTAAGAGGAGATCAGATTGAAGTTTTTTTAAGATATTGAATGGGTATGAAAATATTTATAGAAATATGTTTTTCTCACTCAAGAAAGATTGTAGAACTAGAGTGCATGATGTAAAATTAGTAAAGGATCAGTGTAGATTGGATATCAGGAAGTACTCGTTCTCACAGAGGACAATAAATGAATGGAACAAATTGTCTACGGATTGTGTAACTGCTAACAACGTGGATATATTTAAAAACAAGTTTGACACATATCTCAGGAGGGCGGGTTACACGTAAATGAACATTGTTGGACTCTCGACAAGCCAAAGGCGTCCTTGTCCACTTGCCATCGTGGCCTTTGGCTTGGATAGCAGTTGTCGATCTTAGTGTTCAGGTAGTCTACCCCATCAGCCAGATTTTGAGGGAACAGCACTTTTTTCATTTTGAGCAGCACTCGCTGGTCACAGTTCTTGTATAATTAAACGAAATTGGTCAGTGTCACAAGCTGCACAAGCCGCATCGCAGTTCGTGGGTAGTAGATGTGTTGGCAAGTCCTATTGACTATATTATGTTATAATTATATGTCTATGAAAATGATACTAACTAACAGTTGAACTATAGGATAACGAAACAACACCCATGTACCAGGATTACATCCTGTCCATATTCACAGTTCAGTAGATATGCAATGTCTGTCTTCTTTTCTGTTATTTCCTCAGTTGTACCAGAGTTCAGTTTCTGCCTGTGAAAACCTGTGTGCCTGCCTGAGCGGTGGCAAAAATAGGCAAGACCTATTTCTGCTAGTTTTTGCCGACATAAACTGGCAAAAACTTTGTCATCATACATCATGGTATTAAGTGTATGCGTACCGCAAAGTTCAAATCCATAGTCCTCTTCATTGAAAACGCTTACAATTGATATGTTTGTTTTTATATATTTTTTCCATAGTTATAATAAGCACTTCAAGCTTTCACATCCGTAAGTTAGAATGGCCAACACTAGGCTTGATCTTGTTTGCTGTGGTAATGTTTTTACACCCGATTTGTTTTAGTGTCCCCATAACTGATACTAACTCTGTTATTTATCCGTTACTGAATCAGTAGAGCTGCCTTCAAATGGGATGATTGCTACAGTTATCAAGATGAAATAGGAAACTGTTCAGCATAAAACATGATTTGTTGGGATGATTGTTATGAACATGCCAAGTCTGGTGAAATAATAACATAATTGCACAGGAAACAGGTCCGTGCAGTGTCACATTCTAATGGCTATTCTCATTTTCAAACTAGTACAAGAGTAGTTAGTAGAAGTTTCTGACACCCCCAATGTGGTGGCCCCGCATGACTGATTTCAAAGGACTTCAAAGGAAATACACGCATGAACGACCTCGGAGTGCGCGCAGCCAATCAGAGCGCCCCCTGACGGTTCTAGCAGTGCGCAGTGCTTTCTGGGTACCCGAAGCGCCCCCTAGCGATTGGAGGAGGAACGAAAGATAACCAGTGGGTAACCTAAGCGCCCCTAGGGACTGGAGGAGGAACGAACATTGACCTAGTTACAGTTAGTGGACGTTTCTGAGACACCCACGGTGGTGGTTACGCATGAACGACTTCAAAGGAAAAACCACGTAATATCGCCCACCCACCGCTTCCGGTTGCGCGCGCAGCCAATCAGAGCGCCCCCTGACGGTTGTAGCCGTGCGCAGTGCCTTCTGGGTAACCTAAGCGCCCCCTAGCGGCCTGTTCACGCATGAACGACGTCGGGTGCGCGCAGCCAATCAGAGCGCCCCCTAGCGGCCTGTTCACGAATGAACGACGTCGGGTGCGCGCAGCCAATCAGAGCGCCCCCTAGCGGCCTGTTCACGCATGAAAGACGTCGGGTGCGCGCAGCCAATCAGAGCGCCTCCTGAGCGCAGTGCCTTCTGGGTAACCTAAGCGCCCCTAGCGACTGGAACCGAAGCGCCCCCTAGCGACTGGAGGAGGAACGAAAGATAACCAGGAGTCATCGATAGTGGACATAGGAACAAAGAAAAGACACGTAATATCACCCACGTCAACACGTGACCTTGACCTTGACCCGAACGGAGTGACCAGTCCGAGTGGCGAGCTAATACTAACTGGACGCCCGAACGACTGGAGTTAGCTGTAAGCCGAAGCGTTTATCCAGCTGTGAGCCATAGCGCGAGATCAAAGGATGCCAATCTGAACAATGTAGCAAGGGAGTCGAGCTAATCAGTGAAAAAACAGCAACTATGTTGCATTGACGACATTGATGTGGGACTGAGTCATGTTATAGCCGGTTATATGGAGTGGACATAAGACGTAATAAAAGTAAAACTGGTAAAGATAAGGCGATGATGTAATACGTATTAATTAGCCGACATGCATGGCTATAATATAACCGTTGGACGACGGAAATCGGACCGTTCATTAAAGAAATTGTAGCAGGGTGAATACACTTTACCCATACCTCCTACAGTTCACCCATAATTCCTACAATTTACCCATAATTCTCCTATTGAATAAGAGTACAAGGACATTTTATTAAATATTTGAAAATAATGACACAATATCGTCCACAAACTTTAGACAGAGGACTCTAAAGTCTCTTGCCATACGCATATTTTCGTTATATGTCAATATTGTTAAATAGTGCGCTCTTACACTTTACCCATACCTCCTACAGTTTACCCATAATTCCTACAATTTACCCATAATTCTCCTATTGAATAAGAGTACAAGGACATTTTATTAAATATTTGAAAATAATGACACAATATCGTCCACAAACGTTAGACAGAGGACTCTAAAGTCTCTTGCCATACGCATATTTTCGTTATATGTCAATATTGTTAAATAGTGCGCTCTTACACTTTACCCATACCTCCTACAGTTTACCCATAATTCCTACAATTTAACCATAATTCTCCTAATGAATAAGAGTACTAGGACATTTTATTAAATATTTGAAAATAATGACACAATATCGTCCACAAACGTTAGACAGAGGACTCTAAAGTCTCTTGCCATACGCATATTTTCGTTATATGTCAATATTGTTAAATAGTGCGCTCTTACACTTTACCCATACCTCCTACAGTGTACCCATAATTCCTACAATTTACCCATAATTCTCCTATTGAATAAGAGTACAAGGACTTTGTATTAAATATTTGAAAATAATGACACAATATCGTCCACAAACGTTAGACAGAGGACTCTAAAGTCTCTTGCCATTCGCATATTTTCGTTATATGTCAATATTGTTAAATAGTGCGCTCTTACACTTTACCCATAACTCCTACAGTTTACCCATAATTCCTACAATTTACCCATAATTCCTACAATTTACCCACAATTCCTACAATTTACCCAGCACACATATGTAGTGAAGTGTGTTTGTTCGTTCACCTAGCTATAAAAAGAACGGGACTTTAGTTTCATACAACTAGAATATATATATATATATATATATATATATATATATATATATATATATACATATATATACATATATATATATATATATATATATATATATATATATATATATATATATATATATATATATATATATATATATATATATATATATATATATATATATATATATATATATATATATATTCACTGTACCCACAGTACAGAGCTAGAATACATAGTCACTGTCCCACAGTACACAGCTAGAATACATATACACTGTACCCACAGTACAAAGCTAGAATACATAGTCACTGTATCCAGAGTACACAGCTAAATTACATAGTCACTTTACCCAAAGTACACAACTAGAATACGTAGTCACTGTACCCACTGTATGCAACTAGAATACATATATATATATATATATATATATATACATAGTCACTTTACCCACAGTGCACATATAGAATATAAATTCACTGTACCCAGAGTACACTGCTAGAATACATAGTTACTCTACCCACAGTACACAGCTACAGTACATAGTCACTGTACACACAGTACACAGCTAGAATACATAGACACTGTACCCACAGTGCACAGCTAGAATACATAGTCACTGTACCCACAGAACACAGCTGTAATATATATATATTCATTGTATATACAGTACACAGCTACAGTACATAGCCACTGTATCTACAGTACACTGATAGAATATATATTCACTACACCAACAATACACAGCTAGAATTCATAGTCACTATACCCACAGTACATAGTACTCAGCTACAATTCGTAGTCACTGTATCCACAGTACAGAGCTAGAATACATAGTCACTGTACCCACAGTACACAGCTAGAATATATAGTCACTATAACCAGAGTACACAACTAGAATACATAGTCACTGTACCCACAGTATGCAGCTAGAATACATAGTTACTGTACACAAAGTACACAACTAGAAAACATAGTCATTGTACCCACAATACACAGCAAGAATGCATAATCACTGTACCCACAGTATACAGCTACAATTCGTAGACACTGTACCCACAGTACACAACTAAAATACATAGTCACTCAACCCACAGTACACAGCTAGAATGTATATTCACTGTACACAGAGTACACAGTTAAATAGAATAATTAGTCACTGTACGAAGAATACACAGCTAGAGTACATAGAACTGTACCCATTGTACACGGCTAGAATACATAGTCACTGTACCCACAGTAGTCAGCTAGATTACATAATCACAATAACCACAGTTCACAGCTAGAATACATAATCAATGTAACCACAGTACACAGCTAAAGTACATAGGCACTGTACCCACAGTACTCTGCTACAGTACATAGTCACTGTACCCACATTACACAGCTAGAATACTTAGTCACTGTATCCAGAGTACACAGCTATAATACTTAGTCACTGTACAAAGAGTACACAGCTATAATACATATTCACTGTATCCAAAGTACACAGCTAGAATACATAGTCACTGTACCCACAGTATACAGCTACAATGCAAAGTCACTCAACCCATAGTACAACGCTATAATACATATACACAGTACACAGTTAAAATACATATTCACTGTACCCACAGTAAACAACTAGAATACATAGCCACTGTACCCACAGTACACATGTAGAATACATAATAACAGTCACTGTACCCACAGTACACCACTACAATTCATAGTCACTGTACCCACATTACTCAGCTAGCATACATAGTCACTGTACCCACAGTGCACACCTAGCGTACAATATTACTGTACCCAAAGTACAAAGTTAGAATACATAGTAACTGTACCCACAGTACTCAACTATAATACATAGTCACTGTACCCACAGCACACAGCTAGAATACGTAGTCACTATACCCACGGTACACAAATAGAATACATATTCACTGTACCCACAGTACAGAGCTAGAATACATAGTCACTGTCCCACAGTACACAGCTAGAATACATATTCACTGTACCCACAGTACACAGCTAGAATACATAGTCAATATATTCAGAGTACACAGCTAAATTACATAGTTACTGTACCCACAGTACACATCTAGAATACATATGTACTGTACCCAGAGTACACAACTAGAATACATAGTCACTGTACCCACATAACACAGCTAGAATTCGTTGTCACTATACCCACAGTACACGGCTAGAATATGTAGTTGCTGTACCCAGAGTACTCAGCTACAGTACAGTAAACAGTACACAGCTAAATGTCATATTGACTTCATCCACAGTACACACCTAGAATATATAGTAAATGTGCCCACATTACACAGCTAGAATACATAATCACTGTACGCACAGTACACAAGTCGAATGCATAGTCACTGTACCCACAATACACAGCTAGAATATATAGTTGCTGTACCCACAGCGAAACGATGGCCAGACGTAACGCGAGTCGATCACAAGACCGGTGGGCAAAGTACACCCAGCGCACAATAGCAGCATCACGTGCGCGGCCAAGGGTGGTGATACGAATTCGGGCCACAGCCAGAGGAGGCCTATAGAAACCGAGCGCAGAGTTAACGAGCAGCTAGCAAACATAGTCACTGTATCCAGAGTACACAGCTAAAGTACATAGTCACTGTACCCACAGTACACAGTTACAGTACCTTTTCACTGAACACACAGTACACAGCTAGAATGCATAGGTATTGTACCTCTGTACACAGCTACAGTACATAGACACTTTACCCTCAGTACACCGCTAGAATACATAGTCACTGTATCCAGAGTACACAGCTATAATACATAGTTACTATACCCACAGTACACAAGACACAGCTACATGTCATAGTCACTGTATCCATAGTACACAGCTAGATTACATAATCACTGTACCCACAGTACACAGCTAGAATATGTAGACACTATGCCCACAGTACACAACTAGAATACATAGTCACTGTACCCACAGTACAGAGCTAGAATATGTAGTTACTGTATCCAGAGTACACAACTAGAATACATAGACACTGTACCCACATAACACAGCTAGAATGCATAGTCACTGTACCCACTGTACACGGCTAGAAGACATAGTCACTGTACCCACAGTACACAGCTAGAATACAAACTTACTGTACACACAGTACAAAGCTAGCATACATAGACACTGTACCCACAGTGCACAGCTAGAATACATAGTCACTGTACCCACAGAACACAGCTTTAATATATATATAATCACTGTATGCACAGTACACAGCTACAGTACATAGCGACTGTATCTACAGTACACTGATAGAATATATATATTCACTGCACCAACAATACACAGCTAGAATTCATAGTCACTATACCCTCAGTATATAGTACTCAGCTACAATTCGTAGTCAATGTATCCACAGTACAGAGCTAGAATACATAGTCACTATACCCAGAGTACACAACTAGAATACATAGCCACTGTACCCACAGTATGCAGTTAGAATACATATTTACTGTACACAAAGTACACAGCTAGAAAACATAGTCATTGTACCCACAATACACAGCAAGAATGCATAGTCACTGTACCCACAGTATACAGCTACAATTCGTAGTCACTGTATCCACAGTACACAACTAAAATACATAGTCACTCAACCCACAGTACACAGCTAGAATACATAGTCACTGTACCCATAGTATACTTCTACAATTTATATTCACTGTACCCACAGTACACAACTAAAATACATAGTCACTTAACCCACAGTACACAGCTAGAATGTATAATCGCTGTACACGCAGTACACAACTAGAATACATTGTCAATGTATGCACAGTGCACAGCTACAATACATAGTCACTGTACCCACAGTACACATCTAGAATACATAGTCAATGTATCCAGAGTACACAGCTAATGGACATAGTCACTGTACCCACAGTACACAACTACAATACATAGTCACTGTACATACAGTACACGGCTAGAATACATAGTCACTGTAACCAGAGTATATAGCTATAATACTTAGTCACTGTACACACAGAACACAGCTATAGAACATATTCACTGTATCCAGAGTACACAGCTAAATTACATAGTCACTGTACCCAGAGTACACAACTAGAATACATAGTCAGTGTACCCAAAGTACACAGCTAGATTACATAGTCACTTTACCCACAGTGCACAACTAGAATATAAATTCACTGTACCCAGAGTACACAGCTAGAATACATAGTTACTGTACCCACAGCACAACAATCAACTTACTTGACCAGTACTACAGTACACAGCAACCAACTTACTTGACCAGTGCTGCAGTACACAGCAACCAACTTACTTGACCAGTGCCCAACTTACTTGACCAGTGCTACAGTACACAACAACCAACTTACTTGATGTCATTGTGGTCTTCTAGTGTGTCCTCCAATGTTAACTGTGTCATTGTTGTCTTCTAGTATGTCCTCCAATGTTAACACTGTTACCCTGCTAATGTCAAATAATGGTGCAGCCCCACTGTGGACAGTACCAGACACTGTTACCCTGCTAATGTCAAGTAATGGAGCAGCCCCACTGTGGACAGTACCAGACACTGTTACCCTGCTGATGTCAAATAATGGAGCAACCCACTGTGGACACTACCAGACACTGTTACCCTGCTAATGTCAAATAATGGGGCAGCCCCACTGTGGACAGCACCAGACACTGTTACCTTGCTGATGTCAAATAATGGAGCAACCCACTGTGGACACTACCAGACACTGTTACCCTGCTAATGTCAAGTAATGGGGCAGCCCCACTGTGGACAGTACCAGACACTGTTACCCTGCTGATGTCAAATAATGAAGCAGCCCCACTGTGGACAGTACCAGACACTGTTACCCTGCTGATGTCAAATAATGGTGCAACCCCACTGTGGACAGCACCAGACACTGTTACCCTGTTAATGTCAAGTAATGGAGCAGCCCACTGTGGACAGTACCAGACACTGTTACCCTGCTGATGTCAAATAATGGTGCAGCCCCACTGTGGACAGCACCAGACACTGTTACCCTGTTAATGTCAAGTAATGGAGCAGCCCCACTGTGGACAGTACTAATAACAGGCTGTCTTGCTGTATTACAGGCTGCCATGCTGTATAACAGGCTGTCTTGCTGTATTACAGACTGCCCTGCTGTATTACAGGCTGTCTTGCTGTATAACAGGCTGCCATGCTTTATTACAGGCTGTCTTGCTGTATGAGAGGCTGTCTTGCTGTATAACAGGCTGCCATGCTGTATAACAGGCTGCCATGCTGTATTACAGGCTCCCTTGCTGTATTACAGGCTGTCTTGCTGTGTAACAGGCTGCCATGCTGTATTACATGCTGCCATGCTGTATTACAGGTTGCCATGCTGTATTACAGGCTGTCATGCTGTATAACAGGCTGCCATGCTGTATTACAGGCTGTGTTGCTGTATTACAGGCTGTCTTGCTGTATAACAGGCTGCCCTGCTGTATTACAGGTGATGGACGCAATGTGTAAAGAGCCAGGATGTGGCTGGAGGTAGGAGAAACAGAGGATAGTATGGTGGAGGCAATGTGTAAGGAGGAAGGGTGTGGCTTGAGGTAGGAAAGACAGAGGACAGTATGGTGGACGCAATGTGTCAGGAGTCAGGATCAACATTACCCAACTTCACACAACTTCGCACAACTTCGCACAACTTCACACAACTTCATACAACTTCACACAATTTTACCTTCTGATTACCACACCTCACCACCCCCACCATGATTACCACCAGGGGGCGCGCGCGATTACAGGAAAAAGGTGTGGTCAGATGGCTATGCTCGTCTCATTACTCTATGGTGGGGGTGGTGAGGTGAGGTAATCAGAAGGTAAAGTTGTGTGAAGTTGTATGAAGTTGTGTGAAGTTGTGCGAAGTTGTGCGAAGTTGTGTGAAGTTGGGTAATGTTGATCCTGACTCTTGACACATTGCGTCCACCATACTGTCCTCTGTCTTTCCTACCTCAAGCCACACCCTTCCTCCTTACACATTGCCTCCACCATACTATCCTCTGTTTCTCCTACCTCCAGCCACATCCTGGCTCTTTACACATTGCGTCCATCGCCTGTAATACAGCAGGGCAGCCTGTTATACAGCAAGACAACCTGTAATACAGCAACACAGCCTGTAATACAGCATGGCAGCCTGTTATACAGCATGACAGCCTGTAATACAGCATGGCAGCCTGTAATACAGCATGGCAGCATGTAATACAGCATGGCAGCCTGTTACACAGCAAGACAGCCTGTAATACAGCAAGGCAGCCTGTAATACAGCATGGCAGCCTGTTATACAGCATGGCAGCCTGTTATACAGCAAGACAGCCTCTCATACAGCAAGACAGCCTGTAATAAAGCATGGCAGCCTGTTATACAGCAAGACAGCCTGTAATACAGCAGGGCAGTCTGTAATACAGCAAGACAGCCTGTAATACAGCAAGACAGCCTGTAATACAGCAAGACAGCCTGTTATACAGCATGGCAGCCTGTAATACAGCAAGACAGCCTGTTATACAGCATGGCAGCCTGTAATACAGCAAGACAGCCTGTTATTAGTACTGTCCACAGTGGGGCTGCTCCATTACTTGACATTAACAAGGTAACAGTGTCTGGTGCTGTCCACAGTGGGGCTGCACCATTATTTGACATCAGCAAGGTAACAGTGTCTGGTACTGTCCACAGTGGGCTGCTCCGTTACTTGACATTAACAGGGTAACAGTGTCTGGTGCTGTCCACAGTAGGGTTGCACCATTATTTGACATCAGCAGGGTAACAGTGTCTGGTACTGTCCACAGTGGGGCTGCTTCATTATTTGACATCAGCAGGGTAACAGTGTCTGGTACTGTCCACAGTGGGGCTGCCCCATTACTTGACATTAGCAGGGTAACAGTGTCTGGTAGTGTCCACAGTGGGTTGCTCCATTATTTGACATCAGCAAGGTAACAGTGTCTGGTACTGTCCACAGTGGGGCTGCCCCATTATTTGACATTAGCAGGGTAACAGTGTCTGGTACTGTCCACAGTGGGGCTGCACCATTATTTTACATCAGCAGGGTAACAGTGTCCGGTACTGTGCACAGTGGGGCTGCTCCATTACTATGACATTAGCAGGGTAACAGTGTCTGGTACTGTCCACAGTGGGGCTGCCCCATTATTTGACATTAGCAGGGTAACAGTGTTAACATTGGAGGACATACTAGAAGACAACAATGACACAGTTAACATTGGAGGACACACTAGAAGACCACAATGACATCAAGTAAGTTGGTTGTTGTGTACTGTAGCACTGGTCAAGTAAGTTGGGCACTGGTCAAGTAAGTTGGTTGCTGTGTACTGCAGCACTGGTCAAGTAAGTTGGTTGCTGTGTACTGTAGTACTGGTCGAGTAAGTTGATTGTTGTGCTGTGGGTACAGTAACTATGTATTCTAGCTGTGTACTCTGGGTACAGTGAATTTATATTCTAGTTGTGCACTGTGGGTAAAGTGACTATGTAATCTAGCTGTGTACTGTGGGTACACTGACTATGTATTCTAGTTGTGTACTCTGGGTACAGTGACTATGTAATTTAGCTGTGTACTCCGGATACAGTGAATATGTTCTATAGCTGTGTTCTGTGTGTACAGTGACTAAGTATTATAGCTATATACTCTGGTTACAGTGACTATGTATTCTAGCCGTGTACTGTATGTACAGTGACTATGTATTGTAGTTGTGTACTGTGGGTACAGTGACTATGTCCATTAGCTGTGTACTCTGGATACATTGACTATGTATTCTAGATGTGTACTGTGGGTACAGTGACTATGTATTGTAGCTGTGCACTGTGCATACATTGACAATGTATTCTAGTTGTGTACTGCATGTACAGCGATTATACATTCTAGCTGTGTACTGTGGGTTAAGTGACTATGTATTTTAGTTGTGTACTGTGGGTACAGTGAATATAAATTGTAGAAGTATACTATGGGTACAGTGACTATGTATTCTAGCTGTGTACTGTGGGTTGAGTGACTATGTATTTTAGTTGTGTACTGTGGATACAGTGACTACGAATTGTAGCTGTATACTGTGGGTACAGTGACTATGCATTCTTGCTGTGTATTGTGGGTACAATGACTATGTTTTCTAGTTGTGTACTTTGTGTACAGTAAATATGTATTCTAACTGCATACTGTGGGTACAGTGGCTATGTATTCTAGTTGTGTACTCTGGGTATAGTGACTATGTATTCTAGCTCTGTACTGTGGATACATTGACTACGAATTGTAGCTGAGTACTATATACTGAGGGTATAGTGACTATGAATTCTAGCTGTGTATTGTTGGTGCAGTGAATATATATATTCTATCAGTGTACTGTAGATACAGTCGCTATGTACTGTAGCTGTGTACTGTGCATACAGTGATTATATATATATTAAAGCTGTGTTCTGTGGGTACAGTGACTATGTATTCTAGCTGTGCACTGTGGGTACAGTGCCTATGTATGCTAGCTGTGTACTGTGTGTACAGTAACTTTGTATTCTAGCTGTGTACTGTGGGTACAGTGACTATGTCTTCTAGCCGTGTACAGTGGGTACAGTGACTATGCATTCTAGCTGTGTTATGTGGGTACAGTGTCTATGTATTCTAGTTGTGTACTCTGGATACAGTAACTATGTATTCTAGCTCTGTACTGTGGGTACAGTGACTATGTATTCTAGTTGTGTACTGTGGGCATAGTGACTACATATTCTAGCTGTGTACTTTGGGTACAGTGATTATGTAATCTAGCTGTGTACTATGGATACAGTGACTATGACATGTAGCTGTGTCTTGTGTACTGTGGGTATAGTAACTATGTATTATAGCTGTGTACTCTGGATACAGTGACTATGTATTCTAGCGGTGTACTGAGGGTAAAGTGTCTATGTACTGTAGCTGTGTACAGAGGTACAATACCTATCCATTCTAGCTGTGTACTGTGTGTTCAGTGAAAAGGTACTGTAACTGTGTACTGTGGGTACAGTGACTATGTACTTTAGCTGTGTACTCTGGATACAGTGACTATGTTTGCTAGCTGCTCATTAACTCTGCGCTCGGTTTCTATAGGCCTCCTCTGGCTGTGGCTCGAATTCGTATCACCACCCTTGGCCGCGCACGTGATGCTGCTATTGTGCGCTGGGTGTACTTTGCCCACCGGTCTTGTGATCGACTTGCGTTACGTCTGGCCATCGTTTCCCTGTGGGTACAGCAACTATATATTCTAGCTGTGTATTGTGGGTACAGTGACTATGCGGTCTACTTGTGTACTGTGCGTACAGTGATTATGTATTCTAGCTGTGTAATGTGGGCACATTTACTATATATTCTAGGTGTGTACTGTGGATGAAGTCAATATGACATTTAGCTGTGTACTGTTTACTGTACTGTAGCTGAGTACTCTGGGTACAGCAACTACATATTCTAGCCGTGTACTGTGGGTATAGTGACAACGAATTCTAGCTGTGTTATGTGGGTACAGTGACTATGTATTCTAGTTGTGTACTCTGGGTACAGTACATATGTATTCTAGATGTGTACTGTGGGTACAGTAACTATGTAATTTAGCTGTGTACTCTGAATATATTGACTATGTATTCTAGCTGTGTACTGTGGGTACAGTGAATATGTATTCTAGCTGTGTACTGTGGGACAGTGACTATGTATTCTAGCTCTGTACTGTGGGTACAGTGAATATGTATTCTATTTGTGTACTGTGGGTACAGTGACTATGTCCATTAGCTGTGTACTCTGGATACATTGACTATGTATTCTAGATGTGTACTGTGGGTACAGTGACTATGTATTGTAGCTGTGCACTGTGCATACATTGACAATGTATTCTAGTTGTGTACTGCATGTACAGCGATTATACATTCTAGCTGTGTACTGTGGGTTAAGTGACTATGTATTTTAGTTGTGTACTGTGGGTACAGTGAATATAAATTGTAGAAGTATACTATGGGTACAGTGACTATGTATTCTAGCTGTGTACTGTGGGTTGAGTGACTATGTATTTTAGTTGTGTACTGTGGATACAGTGACTACGAATTGTAGCTGTATACTGTGGGTTCAGTGACTATGCATTCTTGCTGTGTATTGTGGGTACAATGACTATGTTTTCTAGTTGTGTACTTTGTGTACAGTAAATATGTATTCTAACTGCATACTGTGGGTACAGTGGCTATGTATTCTAGTTGTGTACTCTGGGTATAGTGACTATGTATTCTAGCTCTGTACTGTGGATACATTGACTACGAATTGTAGCTGAGTACTATATACTGAGGGTATAGTGACTATGAATTCTAGCTGTGTATTGTTGGTGCAGTGAATATATATATTCTATCAGTGTACTGTAGATACAGTCGCTATGTACTGTAGCTGTGTACTGTGCATACAGTGATTATATATATATTAAAGCTGTGTTCTGTGGGTACAGTGACTATGTATTCTAGCTGTGCACTGTGGGTACAGTGTCTATGTATGCTAGCTGTGTACTGTGTGTACAGTAACTTTGTATTCTAGCTGTGTACTGTGGGTACAGTGACTATGTCTTCTAGCCGTGTACAGTGGGTACAGTGACTATGCATTCTAGCTGTGTTATGTGGGTACAGTGTCTATGTATTCTAGTTGTGTACTCTGGATACAGTAACTATGTATTCTAGCTCTGTACTGTGGGTACAGTGACTATGTATTCTAGTTGTGTACTGTGGGCATAGTGACTACATATTCTAGCTGTGTACTGTGGGTACAGTGATTATGTAATCTAGCTGTGTACTATGGATACAGTGACTATGACATGTAGCTGTGTCTTGTGTACTGTGGGTATAGTAACTATGTATTATAGCTGTGTACTCTGGATACAGTGACTATGTATTCTAGCGGTGTACTGAGGGTAAAGTGTCTATGTACTGTAGCTGTGTACAGAGGTACAATACCTATGCATTCTAGCTGTGTACTGTGTGTTCAGTGAAAAGGTACTGTAACTGTGTACTGTGGGTACAGTGACTATGTACTTTAGCTGTGTACTCTGGATACAGTGACTATGTTTGCTAGCTGCTCATTAACTCTGCGCTCGGTTTCTATAGGCCTCCTCTGGCTGTGGCTCGAATTCGTATCACCACCCTTGGCCGCGCACGTGATGCTGCTATTGTGCGCTGGGTGTACTTTGCCCACTGGTCTTGTGATCGACTTGCGTTACGTCTGGCCATCGTTTCCCTGTGGGTACAGCAACTATATATTCTAGCTGTGTATTGTGGGTACAGTGACTATGCGTTCTACTTGTGTACTGTGCGTACAGTGATTATGTATTCTAGCTGTGTAATGTGGGCACATTTACTATATATTCTAGGTGTGTACTGTGGATGAAGTCAATATGACATTTAGCTGTGTACTGTTTACTGTACTGTAGCTGAGTACTCTGGGTACAGCAACTACATATTCTAGCCGTGTACTGTGGGTATAGTGACAACGAATTCTAGCTGTGTTATGTGGGTACAGTGACTATGTATTCTAGTTGTGTACTCTGGGTACAGTACATATGTATTCTAGATGTGTACTGTGGGTACAGTAACTATGTAATTTAGCTGTGTACTCTGAATATATTGACTATGTATTCTAGCTGTGTACTGTGGGTACAGTGAATATGTATTCTAGCTGTGTACTGTGGGACAGTGACTATGTATTCTAGCTCTGTACTGTGGGTACAGTGAATATGTATTCTATTTGTGTACCGTGGGTATAGTGACTACGTATTCTAGCTGTGTGCTGTGGGTACAGTGACTATGTATTATAGTTGAGTACTGTGGGTACAGTTACTATGTATTCTAACTTTGTACTTTGGGTACAGTAATATTGTACGATAGGTGTGCACTGTGGGTACAGTGACTATGTATGCTAGCTGAGTAATGTGGGTACAGTGACTATGAATTGTAGTGGTGTACTGTGGGTACAGTGACTGTTATTATGTATTCTACATGTGTACTGTGGGTACAGTGGCTATGTATTCTAGTTGTTTACTGTGGGTACAGTGAATATGTATTTTAACTGTGTACTGTGTATATGTATTATAGCGTTGTACTATGGGTTGAGTGACCTTGCATTGTAGCTGTATACTGTGGGTACAGTGACTATGTATTCTAGCTGTGTACTTTGGATACAGTGAATATGTATTATAGCTGTGTACTCTTTGTACAGTGACTAAGTATTATAGCTGTGTACTCTGGATACAGTGACTAAGTATTCTAGCTGTGTAATGTGGGTACAGTGACTATGTACTGTAGCAGAGTACTGTGGGTACAGTGCCTATGTACTTTAGCTGTGTACTGTGGTTACATTGATTATGTATTCTAGCTGTGAACTGTGGTTATTGTGATTATGTAATCTAGCTGACTACTGTGGGTACAGTGACTATGTATTCTAGCCGTGTACTATGGGTACAGTTCTATGTACTCTAGCTGTGTATTCTTCGTACAGTGACTAATTATTCTATTTAACTGTGTACTCTGTGTACAGTGAATATACATTCTAGCTGTGTACTGTGGGTTGAGTGACTATGTATTTTAGTTGTGTACTGTGGGTACAGTGTCTACGAATTGTAGCTGTATACTGTGGGTACAGTGATTATGCATTCTTGTGGGTACAATGCCTATGTTTTCTAGTTGTGTACTTTGTGTACAGTAACTATGTATTCTAGCTGCATACTGTGGGTACAGTGACTATGTATTCTAGCTGTGTAATGTGGGAACAGTGACTATGTACTGTAGCAGAGTACTGTGGGTACAGTGCCTATGTACTTTAGCTGTGTACTGTGGTTACATTGATTATGTATTCTAGCTGTGAACTGTGGTTATTGTTATTATGTAATCTAGCTGACTACTGTGGGTACAGTGACTATGTATTCTAGCCGTGTACTATGGGTACAGTTATATGTACTCTAGCTGTGTACTCTTCGTACAGTGACTAATTATTCTATTTAACTGTGTACTCTGTGTACAGTGAATATACATTCTAGCTGTGTACTGTGGGTTGAGTGACTATGTATTTTAGTTTGTTACTGTGGGTATAGTGTCTACGAATTGTAGCTGTATACTGTGGGTACAGTGATTATGCATTCTTGCTGTGTATTGTGGGTACAATGACTATGTTTTCTAGTTGTGTACTTTGTGTACAGTAACTATGTATTCTAGCTGCATACTGTGGGTACAGTGACTATGTATTCTAGTTGTGTACTCTGGGTATAGTGACTATATATTCTAGCTGTGTACTGTGGGATACAGTGACTATGTATTCTAGCTCTGTACTGTGGATACAGTGACTACGAATTTTAGCTGAGTACTATGTACTGTTGGTATAGTGACTATGAATTCTAGCTGTGTATTGTTGGTGTAGTGAATATATATTCTATCAGTGTACTGTAGATACAGTGGCTATGTTCTGTAGCTGTGTACTGTATATACAGTGAATATATATATATATATATATTACAGCTGTGTTCTGTGGGTACAGTGACTATGTATTCCTAGCTGTGCACTGTGGGTACAGTGTCTATGTATTCTAGCTGTGTACTGTGTGTACAGTGACTATGTACTGTAGCTGTGTACTGTGGGTAGAGTAACTATGTATTCTAGCAGTGTACTCTGGGTACAGTGAATTTATATTCTATATGTGCACTGTGGGTAAAGTGACTATGTATATATATATATATATATATATATGTATTCTAGTTGCATACAGTGGGTACAGTGACTACGTATTCTAGTTGTGTACTTTGGGTAAAGTGACTATGTAATTTAGCTGTGTACTCTGGATACAGTGACTATGTATTCTAGCTTTGTACTGTGGGTACAGTGTATATGTATTCTAGCTGTGTACTGTGGGACAGTGACTATGTATTCTAGCTCTGTACTGTGGGTACAATGAATATATATATATATATATATATATATATATATATATATATATATATATATATATATATATATATATATATATATATATATATATATATATATATATATATATATTCTAATTGTATGAAACTAAAGTCCAGTTCTTTTTATAGCTAGGTGAACGAATAAACACACTTCACTACATATGTGTGCTGTGTAAATTGTAGGAATTGTGGGTAAATTGTAGGAATTATGGGTAAATTGTAGGAATTATGGGTAAACTGTAGGAGTTATGTGTAAAGTGTAAGAGCGCACTATTTAACAATATTGACATATAACGAAAATATGCGTATGGCAAGAGACTTTAGAGTCCTCTGTCTAACGTTTGTGGACGATATTGTGTCATTATTTTCAAATATTTAATACAATGTCCTTGTACTCTTATTCAATAGGAGAATTATGGGTAAATTGTAGGAATTATGGGTACACTGTAGGAGGTATGGGTAAAGTGTAAGAGCGCACTATTTAACAATATTGACATATAACGAAAATATGCGTATGGCAAGAGACTTTAGAGTCCTCTGTCTAACGTTTGTGGAAGATATTGTGTCATTATTTTCAAATATTTAATAAAATGTCCTAGTACTCTTATTCATTAGGAGAATTATGGGTAAATTGTAGGAATTATGGGTAAACTGTAGGAGGTATGGGTAAAGTGTAAGAGCGCACTATTTAACAATATTGACATATAACGAAAATATGCGTATGGCAAGAGACTTTAGAGTCCTCTGTCTAACGTTTGTGGACGATATTGTGTCATTATTTTCAAATATATAATAAAATGTCCTTGTACTCTTATTCAATAGGAGAATTATGGGTAAATTGTAGGAATTATGGGTAAACTGTAGGAGGTATGGGTAAAGTGTAAGAGCGCACTATTTAACAATATTGACATATAACGAAAATATACGTATGGCAAGAGACTTTAGAGTCCTCTGTCTAACGTTTGTGGACGATATTGTGTCATTATTTTCAAATATTTAATAAAATGTCCTAGTACTCTTATTCAATAGGAGAATTATGGGTAAATTGTAGGAATTATGGGTGAACTGTAGGAGGTATGGGTAAAGTGTATTCACCCTGCTACAATTTCTTTAATGAACGGTCCGATTTCCGTCGTCCAACGGTTATATTATAGCCATGCATGTCGGCTAATTAATACATATTACATCATCGCCTTATCTTTACCAGTTTTACTTTTATTACGTCTTATGTCCACTCCATATAACCGGCTATAACAAGACTCAGTCCCACATCAATGTCGTCAATGCAACATAGTTGCTGTTTTTTCACTGATTAGCTCGACTCCCTTGCTACATTGTTCAGATTGGCATCCTTTGATCTCGCGCTATGGCTCACAGCTGGATAAACGCTTCGGCTTACAGTTAACTCCAGTCGTTCTGGCGTCCAGTTAGTATTAGCTCGCCACTCGGACTGGTCACTCCGTTCGGGTCAAGGTCAAGGTCACGTGTTGACGTGGGTGGGTGGGTGGGTGGGTGGGTGGGTGGGTGGGTGGGTGGGTGGGTGGGTGGGTGGGTGGGTGGGTGGGTGGGTGGGTGGGTGGGTGGGTGGGTGGGTGGGTGGGTGGGGTGGGTGGGTGGGTGGGTGGGTGATATTACGTGTCTTTTCTTTGTTCCTATGTCCACTATCGATGACTCCTGGTTATATTTCGTTCCTCCTCCAGTCGCTAGGGGGCGCTTCGGTTCCAGTCGCTAGGGGCGCTTAGGTTACCCAGAAGGCACTGCGCTCAGGAGGCGCTCTGATTGGCTGCGCGCACCCGACGTCGTTCATGCGTGAACAGGCCGCTAGGGGGCGCTCTGATTGGCTGCGCGCACCCGACGTCGTTCATGCGTGAACAGGCCGCTAGGGGCGCTCTGATTGGCTGCGCGCACCCGACGTCGTTCATGCGTGAACAGGCCGCTAGGGGGCGCTTAGGTTACCCAGAAGGCACTGCGCACGGCTACAACCGTCAGGGGGCGCTCTGATTGGCTGCGCGCGCAACCGGAAGCGGTGGGTGGGCGATATTACGTGATTTTTCCTTTGAAGTCGTTCATGCGTAACCACCACCGTGGGGGTCTCAGAAACTTCCACTAACTGTAACTATGTCAATGTTCGTTCTGGTTATCTTTTGTTCCTCCTCCAGTTGCTAGGGGGCGCTTCGGTTACCCAGAAGGCACTGCGCACGGCTACAATCGTCAGGGGGCGCTCTGATTGGCTGCGCGCACTCCGAGGTCGTTCACGCGTGTATTTCCTTTGAAGTCCTTTGAAGTCAGTCATGCGGGGCCACCACATTGGCGGTGTCAGAAACTTCTACTAACTACTTACAAGGTTGTGTCATTTGAATAAGCTTTTTTTGTAATACTGATATGCTGATCCCATGGATAGATTAAATTAAAATAGTCATCTGGAATTGCACGGCGTAATGAGAACTCAATTACACTACTTAACAAATCAATTATAATTTATAATTACGTTATTTTATAAAGATCAATTACGTGCTTCAAAAAATCAAGTACGGTACTACACAATGTGTCAGTTGCAATAGTTCATCGGTTGAGTACCGTATTCGACCTATGAAGAATACATGCCCTAACTAGCGTACAACCCTTCTTTTAATCAGCAGAATGCATAATTATTGTGATATGATTAGTGTGGAACAACTGAAAAGTGTCGCCATCTGGTGTTAAACAGTTGGCACCACTTTTCAGCTACACTAGTCAGCAAATGACATCACTTGTGTTAACAGTTATCTTATTGCGTTGATAAAAAAAGATGTACGCTTATAAGAACAGATTCCTTGACGTTTTATCCATGGCCCATTTTTTTTTCATTATAATTACACGCATTTGATCAAATACACCAAATATGAACATTATATTTTGGGCCATTTACATCAATAAAATATAGTATGTGCATATATCATATATTTGTTTGCCATTGTTTACCATAAAATGCAGACTTTAAATAAAGCTTAGCACTTCAAAATGGATGTTATTTTTTTGGCAATTAATACGTTAATGGTTGCTCTTGTCACACTCTGTTATATATTAATATGGAATTGAGAATTGGAATTTGTATTTTTGAGGTGTAATTGGAATTGGTAGGCACAGTTCGTGTGGAATTGGTATTGATGTAATGTAATTGACTCAAAGTCTGATGAATATCGCATACAAACAAAGGCTTCTGAACAAAGTCAAATACGCAATATCAGCGTATTTAAAAATAAATAAATTTTTGACCCCAACTATGTCTCTTGGTCATGTTGTGAGCATTGAAACACCGCACCAGTGTAGAGAATCCATAATAAACATGACATTTCTCTATCTGCGATGCTACATGTTTCTTTCTCTAGATCTTGATGTCATTGTCTGATGTCTCGAAACCTTTTTACGACAATCACATACTGTCCTTGCTGTAGACCATTAAATGTGTGAAAATCTGCTTTGACCTTGAGCAGAGGCTATTATTTTATCTCCTGTGGTGTCACACTGCTGTGAGTATGCCTGAATATTTAATCTCAAATAATCAAATAATCCACCCGGTTTCGGACTGGCTGATTCTGCGGCTAGATCGGTTGGGCTGTTTTTGGAAGGTCTGCTGGTAAACAGGACTCGTTTGACGTAAATGATTTGACGTGACATTTCACAGAGCTGTCGAGTTGTGTCGATAAACATGCGCGAGATTATGGGCGGGTCCAAACTCTGAAAAGGGGTGTCCAGTTTCTCAACATGACACCTGGTGGCAGCACTTGTAGTCATTCAATTTTCCACCGGGACAGCCACACTGGAAAGCATTCATGCATTGACAAATGTTTAATTACTTATGCTGTTGCGTTTTGTTAATATGGGACGACATATTTCTAATTGTTCTGAAACAGATAAGGTAAAAGCATGTTGATATCTCGTAAGTCCCAATGTAGAATACGCATTGGTCGCCTGAGTCCCCATATAAAATTACACATATTAAAACATGATTAAATAAATTCAAAAGCACGTAACAACATTGATTGAAAGCTATTATGTACGCACACTCTGAACCGTAATAAATCTTACATCAGATCTCAACTTGTCATCACTTAGAACGAACGCTGAAATGAAAAATGACATGGTAGACGTCGATCATTTTAACCCACCCCGCACACGTCTGGCTTAAATGTTCAAAAGAAGCAGACGTTCAGCACGCTCAATGTTTGCTACTACAGTGGACTCCGCTTAACAGAATCACGGATATCAGAATCACCATCTTTGAAGAATCAAATATTTTGGCTGGGACGAAATCATTCCCTATTCCTGGTGTATTAAAGTGCGCCGCTTAAGATAATCAAATTGTTCTGCCCGGAGAGATTGGCTAATTGGAGCCTACATACTGCACTAGTATGAGCCTGGTTGTTTGCTCATGTAGCATTTTGGGCTTTCTTACGTGTTTTATTGGCTCGAATGTCAATGGGTGATCCATTGACAGTTTGACAGTCAGTATGCCAACGTGGCGCAGGACCAGCGCCCGTTACACGCGCCAACAATAGCCATACCATGATCTCACCTTTGGCATGGTGACACCGAAAAATATATATCAACATGTACATGAAAATACGCCTGTTTGTATTAATTATTTATTGAAACGGGCAATATGCATGAGCTTTGCAGATAGCTGCGTGAGAGCGTGAGACGGGAGCCAAATGCGTGACTCTCACGCCAAATGCGTGATACTTGATAGCTCTGATTTCACCCCTGTGATGTCATTGACACGAAGGTCACGTCCATACAAATGGCAGGGTGTGTGCATGCATGCAGAGTCTTAAAACGCCTTAAATTGGAACATGCCGTTTTAAGGCCTTGAGAAGGACTTACAAAAATTGGGATTTTTAAGAAAAGTCTTTAAATTTTATTTCACCAAATGAACCCCTATGAAGTATACGAAGGTAGTATTGAATAATGGTATAAAAAGGTGTATACCAAACAAAAGTACCTTAGTCAACTAAAACACACAACTTTAATTGATAAGTTTTTGTTGGAGGGGGGGTGAATATTTCATGCAGGGAGTGCGTATACCGAAATCCTCACCCCGGGTGAATGCAATATCGACCCTACGTTCACTGGTCAGGTAACCTACTCCCTATTTACATATCGACCATTGGTCACCATTAATTAACTTTACTGACCTCCTACTGACCTACTTATGACGGCCCCAGTGAACATCTCCGGACCGTTAATGAGCTCGCTAGAGTAGTACTGACCGGAAGAACTGATTGAAGGTGAGGTACGACTACTCACGACTCTATCTGACTTGTTAGCGTACATTACACTACAAAAGTTTGCGCAACTCGTGCGCGCACCGCCGATATCGGGGTGTTATTTTCTAGAACTATATGCGCTTGACCAAAACCAACGCCGCCGCTTTTCTGTGTCAAACACCCTTACGTACTACTGAAATCGAGGGATGAATCAACGTGTGTTCACTGATGCGTGTCCACGGCTTATCTTGGTACATCGTCTGACCCGACTGATGTATCGAACTAATATATTTCATCTGTTGTAATGGCATTATGGTCTTGCTAATATATAACTTCTTACTCTTTCTTCCTTCGATGAAGTCTCAATATGCTGAAGATGCAGGCGGTCTAATGGGCAAACATGAATTATGTGTAATGTACATAGGCTCTACAGTGCATTTTTCTATAAATAGGTCATTTGGACTTGTGAACGCACATAGTGAAAGGTGGGTCACAGCAAAGTATTTTACTCGGTCTTACCTGCTTTAATGGTCGCGATTTCCTGTCGCAGTTTTTCGTTCTCGTCTGTTAATTTAGAAGCCAGAAGCTTGAACTGGGCCTGTAAAGCGATCACCGAACTTTTCAATAATTGGTCTTCTCCGGGCGTTTGACTGCAGTCACTCGCTGGCAACTTGAACGTGCACGAACAGTGAGAGTCTTCTGACGTCGTACTTTTTCCGTCTGCCACACACAAGAGGACCAACAATACGCTGACACGTAGAATCGATTTCACCATGTTGTCCTCAAACCAACTTGTTCTTGTAAAAACCGCGACCTTCAATCGTGTGGCACGTCTCCGCAAGTAACGCCGAACATGCAACCGGGAAGTATAAATGTTTTTTACCGGAGAAGTAACCAGAGCGTGGCATAGTGGTCTGTCAGCGGTTCACCCTATTGGCCGACAACTATACAATAGACCAACATAGTTGCCGTTAGGAGGCTCTGTTCGCCGGCAGAAACATGTAGGGCTTGTGACAAGCTTATGGTTATCTGCAAGTGAACATTCCTCTCAAAAAAGCTGCTGTATGGCCATGAAACCTGTACAATCACATGTAGGCCCCTACATTAGAAAAAATAGATGGATGCTACGCAAGAATGCTCATGATGGCGTTAAACATACACTGGAGCTAACGTGCCACAACCAGCGAGGGAGCAAGGGATGCGACTGATACACTGGGTACAAAAACATGGAGAGAGGAAACCAGGAAAATCCACACTCGCATACATTGACATCATGAAATGTGACACAGGCTTGGGCAAAGATTAAATTAAGACTGCAATGCAAGATAGAAAATGTGGTGGGCCATTGTGATTCGAGGAATTCACTCGGCGTAAGCAAGCAGGTGCGTCGAGGCATTTCTGAACAATGGGTTTCGAAAATCCCACATAATCCTCAGACCAGAGATGTGGCGCACAGTGGTGCCACCACACAGCGTATGAGAACATCGGGACTAGACGCTATAAACAGACAGTGGCGGCAGGAACCAGTTAATACAAAGCACAACCGATGATAGCGCCACCTTACAAGAAATGAATAATTTATACTTCCTAGGTAGTTCCTACGGCAGAGCAAACGACTTGTTATTACCAATTTAATTCAAACTAATTAATCATTTAATTATCTAATTGTGCTTTATACAATTTTAATCATGCCGTATTTCAATTGAAACGGCCATGCATTGCATGCATGATTGTGCCATAATTGGAAGGCCCAGGCATATAATCTATTCATATATTCCTCATTAATTAACGTATCAGTAGGCCTACATCCTCTTAGCACAACTTAAAAAAACTGCCTTCAATAATACGATTGCTTACTGACCAATCGTCCCTCTGTTAGTTGATGCACATGTTCGGAAAATCTGATTTTGTTTTCGTGTGGTGTGCAGTGCTTACATTTGTAAGATTTGTAAATAACCATTGAATGTTTATGATATCAGAATAATTAAGGAACGTATTACGATTTTATACTTATTCAACAATTTGTTCTGAATCGCCTCTCGTGTGCACTTAGTTGACATTATTTACATTGATAAATTACCTATTTTAGCCATAAATAATTATGCGCGACAGTGGTGTTCGTAAATGTACTGGGGAAATGGTGTGCACAATTAACTTTACTACAATGTGATCTTTTGGAGACTGAATTATGTATAGTTAAAGATGCCTCATCAATTCAATTATTTAGCTTGTCTTATTGCAAGTTCATTTTGCGAAAATTCAAGCCTACCTAGTATCCACTACGACTCCACTATTAAATTACTTAATGCTTCAACAAACATTACAACTGCATCTTCAACTGATTTAGCCTATCGTAAATCCGGTTCGTTTGCACAAACGAACTAGCTTAATACAGTGGATACTAGTTTGGTTTTCCGCAAAATTAATTTGAAGGAGGCACCTTTGAGGAGGCACCTATAAGTGAAAATCGAAATGCTGAAAAATCACAATTTTCACCTTTGTTGAAATTTCATAACTTTATCATGTGATCGGCGAGAGGATGGAAGTCACGCCCCTGATCGGCATTGATTCGCACCGTGTTTACCATTTTGGATAGCCACTATTTTGAGCCTGACCAGATTTATTATTATTAAACATTGATAAAATTAGCTAACAGGTTAAATAACTAAAATAAATAATGTGCTTAAATTAGTCAAAGAAATAGGTAGAATAAGTTAGTTTATAAAACATCATCAAATACATAAATCAAATGTATAGCTAAAATGTCACTGGAATATCACTGCTGCAAAGTGCAAAGTTGTCTGCCGGAACAAATGAATCTGCTTTCCTGACTACGTGAGGCAGGGCATTCTATAGAATCGGCACAGCCACCAACAACGAACAACTAAAGTCAATTCTTTCGATGATTTCAACAAAAATACACACTTTTTAATTAAACCGACTGCGGATATTACAATTAACACACTACATATTAGAACATCAACAAACCAGATACACGACAGGCAAGATATGTTGAAGCTATATCATATTCAGAGAATATGTAGTGTTTACTGTATAATTATAAAGAGCACCAATGTATTCTTGCATAGGGAAATAATTGTTTGAAAACACAACACAATTTATTATACATTATGAGAGCTTTGTAATTTCCTGCATGCATAATGCAACAATATGTATAGTCCAATGTCAAAACTGGTTTACAGTACACTGCAGGCCCAGTACATCAATATTCATATTTCACTGTGTCATGAAATAGTATCCTGTACTTCAACATGAAGTAATGTGAGGTAATGTTTATTTATTGTTCACTGTAGGCTGATATGAAGACATGGAAAAAGACAACACCCAAAGTCGGCATCAGCCCGTCATAAAAGGAACTATAAGGAAGACCATGTAGTACACTGCAGCAATATTTACAGTTCACTGTTTCATATATCCAATCCATGTCAATGTTTACAGCACAAACGAATGTAGGGCGTATTAAATTGCGATATGTGAATTTAAACAATTCATATGATGTGACATAAGTGCAATTGAGCAGGCATATTCACAGATTTGTTTGTAGAAGCTATTGGCTGTGAAATTGTGCATTTTTTTGAGAGTTTAACAGGCAGAGGGATTTATGGGAATTGTTCTGCTATGGGCCACGTTGGCGCACGAATACATGGCTATTTTTGTCAAAATTGACGGACATCGCACGTCGGGGCATTTTAAAAGAGCTGGAGGTATGTGATTTTGACAAAACTTGGTTAGCATGTCAATGAGCTGATGGCAGTTGCTGTGAACAATTTTCAGACTTTTTGATGGTCACGTTTTCTTATAATCAGACAAAACGTTAACATGGCCACCAATGCAATTCTCTACTGTGGTCTGCCACCCACCTAAGTGGCCTACCACTTCCGGAATCTTGGTGCAGCAGCGACTTCAATTTGGTGCAGATAATTTACAGAAAAACGTGGAATATCGAATAGAATAAGTATTACTATTGCATATATATTATACATAAACGTATTATTATGAAACAGCTTTTGCTAATTATTAGTAAAAGGCAGTATTTTAGAGTAAGTTTATTCTGGACTCCGACAGGGAAGTCAGTGTACGGAATGTTTACCATTCGAAAATTGAGATAGCATAGTGAATAGTCAGAAACAGTGGAATATTGGTTAGAATAAGTATTACTATTACACATATATTATACACAAACTTCTTATAGACATATTATTAAGAAACGTTTTTTTTAACAGGCAGTATTTTTCCCGGACTCAAATTCAGCGAGCGATAAAAGGGAGTTTGTTTTAGATACGCTTGAACGCATACAAAGGAGAGCAACTAAAATGATTCCAGAACTGAGAGACCTTAGTTATGAAGAACGCCTGAAAGAATGTGGTTTAACAACTCTAGAGACAAGGAGGTTAAGAGGAGATCAGATTGAAGTGTTTAAGATATTGAATGGGTATGAAAATATTGATAGAAATATGTTTTTCTCACTCAAGAAGGATAGCAGAACTAGAGGACATGAGGTAAAATTAGTAAAGGATCAATGTAGATTGGACATCAGGAAGCACTCGTTCTCACAGAGGACAATAAATGAATGGAACAAATTGTCTACAGATTGTGTAACTGCTAGCAGCGTGAATATGTTTAAAAACAAGGTTGACACATATCTCAGGAGGGCGGGTTATAAGTAGATGAACATTGTTGGACTCTCGATAAGCCAATGGCTTCCTTGTCCACTTGCCATCTGGGCCTTTGGCTTGGATGGCAAATCTTGTTAAATCTTGTTAAAGGTCGTGAATTAAACTGGTGTACCAAACTATCATTTACATTATTAAATATATATTAGATAAAGTGATACATTTACATAAATTACATACATAAGGGAATATCTGACATAGTTGTACTAAACGTTTTCGGTAAAAAGGAATTAGCAGGATTGTAGCGGAAGTTGGTATACACTGACGTTGTTTTGTTTACACAGTGTTCTCCGTATTCGCTAAGTGGCAGGCTTTTTCTTTGCCCGTGCGAGCTTAGTAGAAAAGACATAGTTAGCAAGTATATTAGCCTAGTTTTCTTTTGAACACAAAAACAGCCTTATTCAAGGCTAACGTAGCAATCAAATTAAGACTACATTTTTTGATGACGGCAGGTAAAGGCCACCAGGCATTTAATATGCAGCAGTTGCTGCAACTGGGTGGACTTTGTCATGTCCGGGTGTGAGAAGTCCAGGACTGAGGTTCAGGTGGATACTTTTAGTTTTGAGTGTAGGGGATGTACGAAGATGAAGGAACTTAAGGAGTTGGAACAGCTCGGACTGCTCGTTGTGGCAATGATGGGAAGTGAGCAAGTGGGTTGTGCCAGTGGTTCCGGTAGGGGGGGACAGCAGATGATAAAGTGGGGGAAGACGACGAGAGATGCTAGGGAGAGCTCACCTCAGCCTGGGAGGAGGCTGAGAGGAGGTAAGGTGACAGGTCGTAGGGAGACAGGACATAAGGAGACGGGAAGGAAAGAAATGAAAGGGAAGACAAATGGATCGAAAGAGAGGGGAGTGGGGGAGACGATAGTTAAGGCGATGGGAGTGGGGGAGACGATAGTTAAGGCGATGGGAGTGAGGGAGACCGGAGCGCAAGTTAGCCAGGAGACGGGAGGGAAGGCGACATGAGCGCAAGTTAGCCAGGAGACAAGAGGGAAGGTGACAGGAGTGCAAGTTAGCCAGGAGACTGGAGGGAAAGGTGACAGGTTGATGGGTGAGAGAGAGACTGATAACAGTCTGCCAAGTGACAAGGCTGCAGGACAGAATGTAATGGAAGGGATCCATCGGAAGAGCTATTCTCAGGCAGTGATAGAGGGGGTGAGAAAGAGAGAGCGGGGGTGTTTGTGGGGGACTCTATAGTTAGGAAGACTGACAAAGTCTTAAACAAGGGAGATGACGTGGTGGTTTGCTTGCATGGGGCCAAAATAGAGACGATAATTGAGAGGGTAGAAAACGTTGTGGGTTCGGGCAGTGGTGGATCTGTTTTAGTACACATAGGGACAAATAACGTAGAGAGGGAGGGTACAACTGCTAGTTAGGAAATACAGGAAGTTGGTCAGAACACTAAAGCAGACGCGGGTTGAGCAGGTAATATTGTCAGCAGGGCTGGGTCCAATTACACAAAATTATATCAATTACAATTACATAATTTTTTATTACAATTACATTAATAATTTTCCATATGAATTACTATTACACTGTTTCAATTACAATTGCATTATGCTGAACCAAATATATTCAGCATTTGTTAATTATGTATTTTTGCATGTTTTGCTGAATTTCAATATTTTTTACACAATTGATAAACAAATATAACGGTAATGTTTGTACATGTTGTTGAATTGTGACTTTGAATTATACTAAATAAAAAGATAGCTGTTTAAAATATATTTTTATTATATAAAAATACAGTACAGTATCCAGACATAATCCTATAGGACATATTCCTTACAGACAAAATCACACAACATGAAAAGTGAACAGAAATCCCACAAGACAAAATACAGCAATGTGAAAATTGGACAAAAATCCCACAAGCCAAAATACAATATTTATTTGTAGTTCTTCTCTAAGCATCCTTTCTAGTTTTGTAGACATTTATCAGTGTGCATTTCTTACATTTTTTTTGGAAAATACTAATAATAGGGTATGATGTGTTTACTTTGAGGTTGTAGCTCCTGCTCTAAGCTAACATTCTTAATTGGTCTGCCCTGTGCTTTGTGTGAGTTGGGAAAGAGGAGAAAGGCCATATAAACGGTCCTTGCCACCTGACCTGTCTCCAGGCCACCACAACACAAGGGGTGTAATTGGCCAGCTAGCTCTGCAATGTTTCACTGAGCTGATATTTTCTGAAGCAATATCAGGCTACAGGTCTTTCCATGTTGTTTGAATACCAGCTTAGCCATTGTCTGACAATGTATGTGCATTGTTTATTGCTTCCTGGCTGCTACCAACTTACTGAATAGGCTAATTGCTAAGGCTACCCACCACTAGCACCATGGACCAGTACCCACCAGACAGTGAATACTGTAACTTAAATATATAAGCAGGTGTTATTATTAGTCTTGATTTTCAACTCATGTGAGACTTAATTATATTTTTATTGACAATTTGATCAGGTAATTGGGGATATGAAATGTACAGTAACTGATTGTAATTTAAATAAATTTTCAATTATACAAAATATAACAATTACAAAAAAATTCAAAACCATAATCAATTACAATTACACAAATTTGCTGCAATCAATTACAATTACATAATTGGACCCAGCCCTGATTGTCAGGGATTTTACCAGTAATAGGAAGGAGGGGTCACATATATCGAAATTGCCGGGGGATGGCAATTACAGACAAACCAATAACATGCTAGTCCAGTAGCTATGTAGGGAAGAGGAAGTTGGATTTGTGGGGAAGTTTTGTTGGAAGGGCTGATATGTACATGAAGGATGGGCTTCATCTAAATGGAAAGGGGGCAGCATTATTTGCGGATGGACTCATAGCAGCAGTAGACAGTGGCATGGGTAGCATAACAAATATTTTTGGTAGTAAACATTGTTTAAACTAGAAGCGCAGGGGGGTTACTTAGAGATGCCTCAAGCAGGACAAGAGACCACTAGTACAGACAAACCAATAACAAAATGTCCAAAAAACATGTCTGAAGCAGGTTATAAATGGGTATGTTTAAATGATAGGAGTACAATAAATAAGAAAAACGAATTAAACATTATGGTAGAAGATAGTGACCCTCACATAAATGGTATTACCGAATCATGGGCCAACACAGACATAACAGATGCTGAATTAGGATTGACAGTATACAAGCTGTTTAGGAGAGATCGAATAGGAAGAATGGGAGGGGCAGTTATTTTATATGTTAAAGAATCTATTCAGGCTTTTGAAATAAAATTAGAAATGGAAGCAGATTGCGATATAGCTGTTTGGTGCAAAATAGTTTCAGGAAATTCAAAATTAACTATCAGATTAGTTTACCGAAGTCCAAACATAGACAAAGAGGATAACACAAAACTGCAAAATGCTATAAAGGAAGTTAGTAAAGGGGAATGTATCATAATTGGAGATTTTAGCCATGGACACATACAATGGAAATCTCTAGAGAGTACAGGGGGTGAGGACCAACAATTTCTATTTTTAATTCACGATAGTTTCCTTACTCAGCACGTGCTAGAACCAACCAGGGGAGATAATGTATTAGATATAGTTTTGTCATCACAAAAAGAATTAGTGGACAATGTAAAAATACATTAACCACTGGGTAACAGTGACCACAATCAAATACATTTTGACATCAATGTAAAATCAAAAAGTAAAATTAAAAAAACGTATAGGAGAAACTTCCACAAAGGTAACTATAAAGATATGAGAAAATACTTAGCAAAGCTAGATTGGAATAACATGTTGATGAATAAGACCACAATTGAATGTTGGAATATTCTAAAATATGAAATTGAGAGTATCATAGATAAATTTGTCCCCTTGAAAAAACAAGGAAAACGATCTAGAAAGAAAGACTTGTCAAAAGAAGCTATTACAAAAATGGTGTTTAAGCAAACTATGTGGAGGGTTTATAGGCGTACCAGAAAGGATGAAGACTATGCAAATTACAAAGAGGCACTTAACCTAGCTATAACTGAAATTAGAAAATCTAAAAGAACCTTTGAACAAAAATTGGCAGGTAATATAAAAAATTACAGCAAGAGTTTCTATGCTTATGTCAGGAGTAAACAGAAAGTTCGAAATAAGGTCGGACCATTTGAAAACAACAGGGGAAACATAATTTCAAATGGCAGAGGTCCTAAATGAGTATTTCAGCTCAGTTTTTACCACAGAAGATATCAGCTCACTTCCAGTTCCATTTACCAAATTTGAGGGCAATAAATCAGAACATTTAGGGCAGTTATTTGTAACTCCTGAAATTATAGCAAAGAAAATTAATAAGATGAAAGATAATAGACCACCTGGAGTTGATGGGATACCAACAAAACTGCTTAAGGAAATTGTTGAGCAAATTAGTACACCACTTGCAAAATTGTTTAACTTGTCACTAGAAGAAGGAATAGTTCCTTCAGAATGGAAAAAAGCAAACATTACGCCGCTATTAAAGACGGGATCGAGGAACAAGCCAGAAAATTACAGACCAGTGAGTTTAACATCAGTTGTATCTAAATTACTCGAAACATTAATTAGAGACCACGTGGTGGAATTCCTAGTAAAACAAATTAATAAATACATCTCAACATGGGTTCCTAAAAGCAAGGTCATGTCTAACCAATCTCTTATGTTTTTTTTTAAGAAATTACAAAGTGGGTAGATGACGGGTCACCAGTGGATGTTGTCTACTTAGATTTTCAGAAAGCTTTCGATAAAGTGCCACATCAAAGATTGTTACTTAAACTAAAAGCCCATGGTATAGGTAATGATGTAATCAACTGGATAGAAAAATGGCTTACACACAGAAGACAGACAGTAATAGTAGATGGTGAGATTTCAAACTGGAAATCTGTTTTGAGTTGGGTACCACAGGGATCAGTATTAGGCCCTATACTGTTTTTAATATATATAAATGATTTGGAAGATGACATATCTAGCAAAGTACTCAAATTTGCAAATGACACAAAAGTATTCAGAAAGGTTACCTATGATCTAGATAAATTAGTTAAATGACAAATGTTATTCAATTTTGGGAAGTGTAAATGCATACACATAGGACATGGCAACATGGACGAAGACTATAAAATGGGGGGTGCTGTACTAGGTAGAACTACACAAGAAAAGGACTTAGGAGTAACATTTAGTGCTGACATGAAAGTTTCAGAGCAATGTGGGATTGCTGCTTCGAAAGGAAATAAAATTCTAGGGCTAATTAGGAGAACTATCACGTATAAGGAGAAACAGCTAATTGTACCCCTGTACAAAGCAATAGTTAGACCACATTTGGAATATTGTATTCAAGCATGGAGGCCATATCGTAAAAAGGACATAGACAAGCTAGATAGAATACAATGAAGAGCAACTAAAATGATTCCAGAATAGAGAGACCTTAGTTACGAAAGTCGCTTATTACAATGTGGTTTGACAACACTAGAGACCAGGAGACTAAGAGGAGACGAAATAGAAGTGTTTAAAATAGTGAATGGTTATGAGGATGTTGAAAGGTATATGTTCTTCAAACTTCAAAGCAGTAGAACCAGAGGACACAAAGCAGCATTAGTTAAGGAGCAGTGTAGGTTGGACCTGAGAAAGTACTCTTTCTCACAGAGGGTGATAAATGAATGGAACAAACTGCCAAATGATTGTGTTAATGCTAGTAGTGTGAATATGTTAAAAAATAGAATTGACAGATATATGATAAGAGCAGGCTACACATAGATGATAAAATTGTTGGACTCTGGATAAGCCAATGGCTTCCTTGTCCACTTGCTATCTGGAACTTGTTGTTTGGGATGGCAATCTTGTTAAATCTTGTTAAAGTGTACACATATTCACAGTTCACTGTTTCGTAAATCCATGCATGTGTAAATGTGTGGATTTCACAGCCTGATATACAATATTTGCCTGATCTAGACATGCCAAAATTTCTAGTGAAGCTGTCATGCAAAGTTTATTCCGGATGTCGATCCTCTTGGCTGGAGTAGCTGTTGCAGCGCATAATCTTCACGAAAGTCACTGGCCCTACAATGATACAACATTTTTGATTGATAGTTTTCTGTGATTTTGCAACTGATGTGTGAAATATTAGTTGTTACTGTATGTATATTTACTACAAGGTATGGTCAAGGAATCATTTCTATCCAGTTTACAAATTAGAGTGACACTAGCAGTTAGGAATGTAAAATAGTAAAATTATTAGTTATTACCGTTTGCATATTTATTACAAGGTATGGTTATAGGAAGTAACTCGAACTTGTCTAGTTCTAGTACTCATT
Source organism: Lamellibrachia columna (assembly GCA_963662155.1). Classification (NCBI taxonomy): domain Eukaryota; kingdom Metazoa; phylum Annelida; class Polychaeta; order Sabellida; family Siboglinidae; genus Lamellibrachia; species Lamellibrachia columna. The sequence goes on from OY759269.1 coordinate 15,971,156, forward strand.
GTTACACTGTGTAACAGATGGATATCAATATTGATGGATATCAATATTGTTCATTGTCGCAGGTCAAATTAAGTGTAAAACATTTACATATGTGTACAATCAGCCCAAATGAGATCTGACTGATTGAAACTTATATGTGTTGCAGGCAGTAGACAACCAAAACATGTTTATAATGTAATTTAACCAAACAAAATGCATACTGTACACATGCACGAATTGGCCACCATTAATAATTGACTATTTTAAAAGCAGCCTTGTCACCATCGTAGAATTTTCAAGTTAATGCCATGTTTTAAATTAGTTGTGTTGTTAGCACTGGCATATCAAATTGACTAGGGGATGGCATAGGTAACTGAAGTGTATTTTGCGTATTGTTGGGGCATGACAATTGTGAGTTGAAGTCACGTTCATCAGGAAACTAAGGCAAATTTTTGAACAACAATGCCACGTACTAATATTTGGAGAAGCCAAAAAAGTTGCTCATCTGCCCCTGATATATCCCTGGGTGCAACTGCCATCCTGTTACAGGGCCTATGATTGTTGGTAAATATCTGTGAAATTGATTTCAGTAGCGTCATTGTAGTTTTGTGAAAGGCAATACTGATCCATTGTTATTTCTTATTTAATTAGGCATGTTGAGAAATATTATTATCTTGTTAACAAGTAATACTTGCCATAATTGTTATTGTTATGCTTATTTCATAATTGTCTGTAGTATTGCACAGGGAGGAAAGTGTATAGCATCCACTCATTACCACCATTCCCTCCCTAACATACATATACACAGTAGACATCTAATGTAAGTGGATCAACCAATCAAGTACAGTTAAAATCAGACTCTTACAGGGGTTATGATTTGTGAATGATTTTCATAGAAAATCAAGTTCTCAGTGCAACTTCGCATCGATGGTAATAAGCATCACACACGGTACACATCCAGGGGTGGGTTCAATTACACATAATTATATCAATTACAATTACATTTAATTTTTTAGTTCAATTACAATTACACTCATAATTTTTCAATTCAATTACAATTACACTGTTTCAATTTCAATTACAATTACATTATGCGGAACCAAATATATTCAGCATTTGTTAATTATATAGTTTTGCACTTTTGCTGAATTTCAATATTTTGTACACAATTGATAAACAAATATAACGGTAATGATTGTAAATTGTTGAAGAATTGTGGCTTGAATTTTGAATTGTACTAAATAAAAAGACAGCCGTTTAAACATATTTTTATTATATAAATATATATTTTAAATCTGGTATATAGACATTAATAAATTATATATATATATATATATATATATATATATATATATATATATATATATATATATATATATATATATATATATATATATATATATATATATATATATATATATATGTTGATGTATTTATAAACTCTTTCAAATCAATATAGGTACTTGTCTTAACAGAGGGTACATGATTTTTGCTTATATAAAGACATTAGACAATGTCCAAAAGGCTTCACCTCCTGTAGTTGCATAATCTGTCTTGGAAAGGAAAGCATGCTGTGTGTCTGTGGCTGTAGCAGTGCTAATTATTGTTTGCTGAGAGGGTGGATTAGCACCTGTCCATGGCCCTGTGTACTCTAAGGGTCTCTAACCAGACTGCAAACTGGTACAGTATTAAACAATGGTAGCTCAGACTGTCTCACTTGAGTCAACATACTGAATTGAGAACAACTAGCACAATCTCTAAGTGGACTTTAACTCAGGGCTTCTGACTTGAAAAGATACTTCCTCTGGAAGACAACTTTGTGTAGCTTCACTGCATTCAAAAAGGGAATAGCTCAGACATACACAATGTCATAAAATATTTGACTGTCAGGCTATCTGGTGTCAATACAGCTATACAAGTGTGCACACTTTGTGCTTTTGTATTAAAAGACATACAAAACTCTGTTGATCTCAATGCTTGTAAACAATTATTTGTGCTAAATTCATATAAATTAGCGATTACAAAAATCGGAAGTAAAAAAAATATCATAAATCAATGATTTTTTTGGAGTGATTTAAATCATGATTTAAATCAATGATTTAAATAAAATGATTTAAATCAAACAACCCTGAACCTGTATGAAACTTAAATTATATTTTATTGACAGTTTGTTCAGGTCGTTTGTGATATGAAACGTACTGTAATTGATTGTAATTGATTGTAATTGAAATAAATTTTCAATTATACAAAATATAACAATTACAATTACAGCTCAAATTTGAAACCATAATCAATTACAATTACAATTACACAATTTTGCTGTAATCAATTACAATTACAATTACGTAATTGGACCCAGCCCTGTACACATCCATGTGCACAAACACAATGGAATGTAATGTGTCTATACATGGGCCACCCTTAATATTTTGTATCTGCTTTTAATTGTAAGTTGTGGAACTAAAGTTCTATCATGACAGTAATATCCCATTTAGTAGTTATATCAATGTAATGGCAGTCAGTGTTTTTGTTAATACATAGTGGTTCAAGCAAATGGTAGTATGATACTGCTGATAATGCAGTGAGCCTCATCAACTACAATTGTATATAGTCTCTCCTGAAAAAGCTCATCTGACATGATAACCCTCCACTGTCCTGCAAACAATGCTTCGGGACTCAGTAGCATAATTGGAAAGTCCCCCAGTTTCACCCTTTCCCTTTTTTCTTTCATATTCAAAAGATGCTATTAAAATAATATATCGGCATCTAGACTGCCGACTGAAGTACAATGTCAATAAGCAGACAAAAGCTATTGACGCAATAGTTGCTTTTGTCACTGGGCAAGTACAAATTCACTGTGCAGCTGTCATGCATGTACAGTGCATGCGTGTTTATAATACCATGTTAATATTTGTATAATATATATACATATATATATATATATATATATATATATATATATATATATATATATATATATATTATAAACATGGCCTGCATACAATTACACAAAATCAAATCAATTACGTTTCGTTTTTCATTTTAATTACACTATTCCTGTTTCAATTACAATTACAGATGCGTTATATGCATCTCCCCACAGAAAGGCACATATATATGTAAAAATGGCACGCATTAAACAATGAAAAAAAGGCACATTTGAGCATGGTAAAATTAAGATTAATCTAACTTTTATTTCTAAACTTCAGGAACAAATGTACATCTGAATTGAAACAAATAAGAAAAAACAAATTGAATTAGAATTGAAGTTGCAAAGTGAGGTGCATTCAGTTGAAGAGATACATTTTTCAAAAACTGAGTTTAGTTTCTGCAAATTGAATGCCCCTGAAGTCATAAAGAAGTGCTCAAATCAGAAAAATTTATACTACATGTAGTTGCAAGTTCAGGCCATTGTCCATTTGTTTGTTTAGTCAAGCATAGTGAAGTGTCATTCATCAGTTAGCCATAACATGTCTTTGTTGCACTCACAAAGGGCAGTGCCAAGAATGGCTAGCTTCTGAATAAGTATGGTGACAATAAAAAAAAAAATTCATAATGGTGTTCTGTCACATTTATTTTGGATATCTTTTGCCAATTTGGGAGAAATTAAAGACATGACTTTCTCCTACAATATAAATTAAATGAGATAGAACACCATCCGGAAATGTTAGTGTTGTTTACCTAATAAAGGACTGTAATTGATTGTAATTGATTGTAATTGAAATAAATTTTCAATTATACAAAATATAACAATTACAATTACAGCTCAAATTTGAAACCATAATCAATTACAATTACAATTACACAATTTTGCTGTAATCAATTACAATTACAATTACGTAATTGGACCCAGCCCTGTACACATCCATGTGCACAAACACAATGGAATGTAATGTGTCTATACATGGGCCACCCTTAATATTTTGTATCTGCTTTTAATTGTAAGTTGTGGAACTAAAGTTCTATCATGACAGTAATATCCCATTTAGTAGTTATATCAATGTAATGGCAGTCAGTGTTTTTGTTAATACATAGTGGTTCAAGCAAATGGTAGTATGATACTGCTGATAATGCAGTGAGCCTCATCAACTACAATTGTATATAGTCTCTCCTGAAAAAGCTCATCTGACATGATAACCCTCCACTGTCCTGCAAACAATGCTTCGGGACTCAGTAGCATAATTGGAAAGTCCCCCAGTTTCACCCTTTCCCTTTTTTCTTTCATATTCAAAAGATGCTATTAAAATAATATATCGGCATCTAGACTGCCGACTGAAGTACAATGTCAATAAGCAGACAAAAGCTATTGACGCAATAGTTGCTTTTGTCACTGGGCAAGTACAAATTCACTGTGCAGCTGTCATGCATGTACAGTGCATGCGTGTTTATAATACCATGTTAATATTTGTATAATATATATACATATATATATATATATATATATATATATATATATATATATATATATATATTATAAACATGGCCTGCATACAATTACACAAAATCAAATCAATTACGTTTCGTTTTTCATTTTAATTACACTATTCCTGTTTCAATTACAATTACAGATGCGTTATATGCATCTCCCCACAGAAAGGCACATATATATGTAAAAATGGCACGCATTAAACAATGAAAAAAAGGCACATTTGAGCATGGTAAAATTAAGATTAATCTAACTTTTATTTCTAAACTTCAGGAACAAATGTACATCTGAATTGAAACAAATAAGAAAAAACAAATTGAATTAGAATTGAAGTTGCAAAGTGAGGTGCATTCAGTTGAAGAGATACATTTTTCAAAAACTGAGTTTAGTTTCTGCAAATTGAATGCCCCTGAAGTCATAAAGAAGTGCTCAAATCAGAAAAATTTATACTACATGTAGTTGCAAGTTCAGGCCATTGTCCATTTGTTTGTTTAGTCAAGCATAGTGAAGTGTCATTCATCAGTTAGCCATAACATGTCTTTGTTGCACTCACAAAGGGCAGTGCCAAGAATGGCTAGCTTCTGAATAAGTATGGTGACAATAAAAAAAAAAATTCATAATGGTGTTCTGTCACATTTATTTTGGATATCTTTTGCCAATTTGGGAGAAATTAAAGACATGACTTTCTCCTACAATATAAATTAAATGAGATAGAACACCATCCGGAAATGTTAGTGTTGTTTACCTAATAAAGGACTGTAATTGATTGTAATTGATTGTAATTGAAATAAATTTTCAATTATACAAAATATAACAATTACAATTACAGCTCAAATTTGAAACCATAATCAATTACAATTACAATTACACAATTTTGCTGTAATCAATTACAATTACAATTACGTAATTGGACCCAGCCCTGTACACATCCATGTGCACAAACACAATGGAATGTAATGTGTCTATACATGGGCCACCCTTAATATTTTGTATCTGCTTTTAATTGTAAGTTGTGGAACTAAAGTTCTATCATGACAGTAATATCCCATTTAGTAGTTATATCAATGTAATGGCAGTCAGTGTTTTTGTTAATACATAGTGGTTCAAGCAAATGGTAGTATGATACTGCTGATAATGCAGTGAGCCTCATCAACTACAATTGTATATAGTCTCTCCTGAAAAAGCTCATCTGACATGATAACCCTCCACTGTCCTGCAAACAATGCTTCGGGACTCAGTAGCATAATTGGAAAGTCCCCCAGTTTCACCCTTTCCCTTTTTTCTTTCATATTCAAAAGATGCTATTAAAATAATATATCGGCATCTAGACTGCCGACTGAAGTACAATGTCAATAAGCAGACAAAAGCTATTGACGCAATAGTTGCTTTTGTCACTGGGCAAGTACAAATTCACTGTGCAGCTGTCATGCATGTACAGTGCATGCGTGTTTATAATACCATGTTAATATTTGTATAATATATATACATATATATATATATATATATATATATATATATATATATATATATATATATATATATATATATATATTATAAACATGGCCTGCATACAATTACACAAAATCAAATCAATTACGTTTCGTTTTTCATTTTAATTACACTATTCCTGTTTCAATTACAATTACAGATGCGTTATATGCATCTCCCCACAGAAAGGCACATATATATGTAAAAATGGCACGCATTAAACAATGAAAAAAAGGCACATTTGAGCATGGTAAAATTAAGATTAATCTAACTTTTATTTCTAAACTTCAGGAACAAATGTACATCTGAATTGAAACAAATAAGAAAAAACAAATTGAATTAGAATTGAAGTTGCAAAGTGAGGTGCATTCAGTTGAAGAGATACATTTTTCAAAAACTGAGTTTAGTTTCTGCAAATTGAATGCCCCTGAAGTCATAAAGAAGTGCTCAAATCAGAAAAATTTATACTACATGTAGTTGCAAGTTCAGGCCATTGTCCATTTGTTTGTTTAGTCAAGCATAGTGAAGTGTCATTCATCAGTTAGCCATAACATGTCTTTGTTGCACTCACAAAGGGCAGTGCCAAGAATGGCTAGCTTCTGAATAAGTATGGTGACAATAAAAAAAAAAATTCATAATGGTGTTCTGTCACATTTATTTTGGATATCTTTTGCCAATTTGGGAGAAATTAAAGACATGACTTTCTCCTACAATATAAATTAAATGAGATAGAACACCATCCGGAAATGTTAGTGTTGTTTACCTAATAAAGGACTGCACATTAAAAAATGGTGGTCAGGATTTGTCACACATTCTCCTGTTGGGTGCTGACATTTGTAAAATATAGGAAAAGTGAAAGTTTAAGGCTGAATTATTCTGAAAGTATATCAACTATAAGCCTACTAATAGGTTATTTCCAGTATCCCTGCCAATAGGTGATAGCAATTTGGACATTGAATTGTAACACAAAAATGAAATACAGACTGCTGAAATCCTCGCAATTTTGTTAAAATGTTCTTTTCCATTTTTCTATGACTTGACTTCTATGACTATCATTCTTGAATTTTGCATGGATAACCTGTACCAATATGTCTACATATTCAGCACATTTCAGATTGGTAGCTTGTAAACTTGTCAAGTTAGAAGCACCTGAAAAAAGATCAAAATAGTGGGTGCGTTTTTGGGCACTTTCACATTACAGACACAATTTGCATGTAAATGCTTATTTCTTTTGCTGAAGTGCTCAGGTATAGCTATTAATCATCGGTTAAAATTTAAGCAAATCCTGAGGCATCTACATTCAGTATGGGAAAATAACCGGTTTTGTTTACATACAAGAGAAAGGGTACAGAGAGGAAACATTAGCTATTTTCGGTTATTCGCGTTACATTTATGGGGGGGGGGTCTATTTGGCTGAGAGCTACATCAATACCATATCATATTAGTAACTGCAGTACCAATGGGTGTACCATGTAGGTACTAGGTAAACTAATTAGGAAGTAATATAGGGGCTTTCATGTATACCAACACGTGACGTCACATTTGCACATGCGCAGTACGCTGGCTGGCAAAAGCCGCAAACCAGCTGAGCTTTTCTTTAACAGATCTTAGGCACATATCTTTGCTATGCTCCAGCAAACACGAATGACTACTGGGCTAAATACGCCAATATTTTAGATCCCAGTGCGAGGGAATGTTATAATCAAAAACTAGAGCACGTTGACGGTTTAGTAAGTTACCAGATCTGTATTTTGTTCAAAACGGGTGGTAGAACGACCCAGCCTTAAACGTTCGGCATTACGCGATCAACAAGCCTGAAATGTTCAGCCGAGAGTCTGTGAAATCACTCACTAGCACAGTTGTATAATAAATATTAAACTTTGTTTCATAACAATAAACGGTTTAACGATTTTGTTAGCCAGAAAACAACGTTCATGTATTTACCATGAATGGGGTCAATGCAGCGGCAGCGCAGAGCCAGCGTCGTGGACGTGGTCCTAGGGCAAGACTAGGCCGGCTTTGGAAGCCGGCTATTTTTACAGGGTTCAGAAATTACAAGCATTTCCTTTTTCGGCGTTCATTCTGCTTTAATTTTATATAACAGCTGCCAACAGTCATGGATGGAATATATCCATTGGTAATGTTAACCGTTAATAGCAGTTCAAAGTTGAAATGTCGTCCACAAACACGGTCGTTTAGCAATGTTTACATCTGATCGTTTTTCCTCTTTTGGGATGCGATGAAACGACAATGAGCCGTCCACGCAGCGACTAGTACATCCCACAACAACACAGGACACAACCAGGATTTCGAAGGTGTGTGTCAAAACGCATCAAATGCAAAATATAAGAGAAACACAACCAGCAAAATACACTGAAACAATGGAGGCATCTGGTCGTCTTGCCAGCCAGTGCCGCCAGACGATCACGTGATTAGGCGCGTGATGTCACCGTGAAAGCCCCTATAGAGGGTGTTTAATGACGTCAGCACTATGCGTGCACACATGCGCCGGCGGCCATTTCGGATTACAAGCCAACCTCGTGCCAAACCATTGTGAATGTGCAGTGATCCAGTAAATTGTTTTCTTTGTTGTTGAGAATCGCAGTATGGCTACAAATGCAGGACCCAAGGTGGCCAAACAACCGTATGTTGACACCTTAGATCTGTTGAGTAGGCAGAGGTATTTGGAGAAATTACGAATCGTTGATGTAGATCCGTATGCGTTGCCAAATTCAGCATGGTCCAAGAGTGAGACAAGCTTCCCAGCAGTGTCCTACCCAGACATTGTAAATTATTTGATATTTACAAAGAGTTTCTACACAATGGAAGACATGAAGACGTGGAAAAGCCTAGAGGCCTACAATCAGTTGACGTCTGGTTGGATCAGCGATGTAGCGGTTTTTGTGAAAAATGGCTATCACATTGTACGAGCGAAGGTATGATTGTTTTGAACTTTTTCGTAAGTTTAAATTTTTAGGTAGGCCTAGCATAGGCTATGGCTTGTGCTATGACTATGTCGTATGAAATGTTAAGGACATGTAAATGCAAAAATAATGTAGGCATTTTTTATTAATTCATATTTGTTTATATTATTATATTTTCTGATAATTTTTTTTATTAATTCATATTTGTTTTATATAACCATGAATAGTAGCCTTATGTCTATGCACCAACTAGTGTATACTGAGGATAATTAAGTAAGTGTATTATTAACCACGATTGTAGACTTTTAATTTTGTCTGTATCAGGTATAACATTTTTTATTTTTCTAAATTTAGTTGGCATCATGCTCATATTCTGCAATCTGTTTCACAGGTCCTTCATTCGCAGAGACTTCGTGAAAAGCCGTTGCAGCCCTGGATCATCGCAGAAAAAGCTGGGACTATCTGCATCGCCCATTGTGACTGTATGGCAGGGTTGGGCGAGGCTTGCACACACATTGCCACACTTCTCTTTGCGATAAACACCGCCGTGAAGATCCGTGACAGCAAAACCGTCATTCAAGAGCCAGCCTATTGGCTTCTGCCAGCGACCCACAGAGAGGTTGGCGATATTGATTTCACGTCGGCGCTGACAAAGAAAAAGAAATTGGACGAAGCAATTGCCACTGGATATCCAGTGTCATCCCGCATTCGTCAGCCAAGGAACGTTCCTGCGCCAAGTCCTGCTGAGCTTGACATTTTTTTTCGTGGACTCAGCCTTGGTGACACAAAGCCTGCGTTGTTGTCTCTGGTGTCACCATACAGCGATGGGTTTGTTCCCAAACAGGCCCAAGTAGCATTTCCTGCACTGCTTCCAGATTTGTACAAGGAAGACCTGTACAAGCAGCCATTCAATGTCGTCCTGGGAAAGTGTTCGTCTGTTGTGCTGGATGTCACGCAACAACAGACTGAGGCAGTGGAGATGGCAACAAGGGCTCAGGCCAACTCGCGACTGTGGCCGAAGTTCAAAGCTGGCAGAGTCACAGCATCACAATTTTATAAAGTGTGCCATACAGACCCTTCACAGCCAGCACCGAGTACCATCAAGGATATCTGCTACCCGGACAGACACCTCAGTACGCCAACCATACGATGGGGCATCAAAAATGAAAAAAATGCGAAGGCAGCTTATCGTAAGAAAATGGCTGCACATGTGAACTTTTCGATGCGGAACTCCGGGTTTGTGATCCACAGTGCATACCCAGAGATTGGGGCCTCTCCTGATGGAATCGTCCGATGTGACTGCTGTGGGGAAGGCAGCCTTGAAGTGAAGTGTCCCGTCTTGGAGGTTTGCTACATAGAATGAAGACCTGCTGAATGTGAAGGAAGGTGTGACGTGCTTAACTAAGGATGACAGTGGACAGTTGCACCTGAGAAAGACACACGCTTACTACCACCAGGTGCAATGCCAGCTGTTTGTGTGTGGCCACTCTTATGGAGACTTTGTTGTGTGGACCCAGAAGTCCTATCACTGCGAGCGGGTTGTCAAAGATGAAGTTTTGTGGGAGGAAATGTTGCCCAAAGCCCGCCATTTCTTTCAAGTAGGTGTGCTACCAGAGCTGCTTGGCAAGTGCTACACCCGTCCTCCTCTGGTGGCCTGTCCAGTGAACGCGGTCAGTGTGGACAGCAGTGAGAAGCCACAAGCACTGTGGTGCTACTGTCAGAAGGAGGAGTCTGGTGACATGGTAGCATGTGACAGTGGAAGCTGCCAATTCGAGTGGTTTCATTATATGTGTGTAGGCGTGCTGTCCGAGCCGAAGGGAAAGTGGTTTTGCCCTGAATGTCGAAAGGACAAGCGCAAGCAGAAGATGCAGAAACGCTGACTGTATATTGTTAACATAGCAATGTGATCCTACAAAGGCACTGGCACATACAGATATCCAAGAAAAAACAAAAAAACTAAAACAAATAACATGTCTGCAGTTTTTCAGTTCACATGAAAATCCTAGCTGCACTGATGAGTCCTGGAGGGACGAAACATGTTTACTTAATATCGGTGTAGTTGCTGTGTAGTTGTTGGTAGCAATAACTGGTAGCAGACTTGAGATCAATTGCATTATATCAATTCCACAGTAATTACAGCTTCCCAAAATATAACACATATTTTAGAGCAGCTTGTAAATGTAATTTCAAACATAATCTTCCATTCAAAGTGTCAGTACATTTTATAGAAATAATTAAAAGTTTTAATTATAAAGTATTTGTCAAGTAAGCACACGTTTAATAAAAAAAATGAGAAGCCAATACATTTTCACCAATTCCAAATATTTGTAAAAAAAACCACCAATTATGTAATTGGCATTTCAATTATAATGAAATTGAGCCCAAGTCTGGTTACTAGGGTATTCATGTATGACGGATATGTGAACAGAAGCTGTAAAATGTGTTATTGCTACCAACAGCTACATAGCACCTGCACTGTTAATAAGTAAACATGTTTCGTCCCTGCAGGACTCATCAGTGCAGCTAGGATTTTCATGTGAACTGAAAAACTGCAGACATGTTTGTTTTTAGGTTTTTCTTGGATATCTGTATATGCCATTTTCCCTTCAACTGTCATTCATTCGTACAACTACATGCCATCACATGCCATCTCATTTACTAGTCAAATGGAACAATGGGCCCATTCAAATTGGTCAGTGCACAGCAGACAGTGGCTATTTTGTCAATCGTGGCAGTTCCTTTTCCATCATTGACAAACAGATAGTCAATTGGCACTGTTTCACCAAGGAAGGTGTACTTTTGACGAAGCAGGCCAATGACACGCTCAACATGGATTCGCAGATGTGCGAGTTTGCGTGATCGTTCCAGCTCGATTGCTGGCATTTGTGTTTTCCCTTTAGTGAATGCAGGCATTTTGATTGTTGCCATCATCAATCCGACGCTATCATTGACGTCAAACCCCCTGTCGGCCATTACGACATCGCCTGGGAGGAGCTGATTTAGGAATCCACAGTGTTCTGTGAGGTATTTGTCACTGACTCGACCAGCCCAAGCTCTTGACAGGAAAGAAATAGTTCCTTGTGGTGTAATTCCAATCAAGAATTTCACTGTGTTATGGTGCTTGTAGGATGACCAAGTCAGTGACCTTGCTTCCAGGTTTGATGGAGTTTCGATGTATACTTCGAAACAGTCGATGATGACAACTACTTTGGATTCGAGATAACGCCGAAACTCCATCGGCATTGTCTTCTTCAAGTCATCTCGTCCTGGCCATATAATTAGTGGCTGCAGCATAATGTAGAGAATGTCGAGGGTATTAAGGAAGGTTCTCGACACAGTTGACTGCTTGACGTTAAACATGAAGCCCAGCAGTTCATTTGATACATTTAGGCGTAGCTTAATTAATGTCATCAACAGTTGCTGGAACTTGGTCAAGGACGATCTGTGTGTCTCATTTTGACGGGGTGACACAAAGTTGACCAACTGGATGAGGATGTGGTGAGTTGGTAGGCCAGTGAGAAAATTCACCTTGTTATCATTGCCCGCTAAGCTGCTCTCAGTCAACTGTGCAGATGCCAACTGGACCTTTAAGCTGCTGTTCTCTAGCGTCAACCTCTTCATCTCTTCCTGGATAGTAGTGTGTTGGCCATGTCTAGGCGAGATTTAGTCTCGGCACGATCAACTGTACGCTCATATCGAGATGAACTTGTTGCTCCGAACGATGGCTTGAACTTGTCATGACCAAGGTTTACGGTTGGCGCCCAGTCACAGTTAGTCTTGTCATACAAACTGGCAGGCTTGCCTGCAAAATAATAATCAAGAAAACATATAGCAAGAATACTAATGTATTGCAGGTGTTTTCCACCCTTTACAGCAATATAATTCATATGTAATGTTTTGTTTAAATTGTTTTACTGTATTAAAACCAATTTTAACTATTTTGTTTAAATATGCATTCATAACTAGGCAACAATTAATATCACAAGGTATTTCACTATAGTCAATGCTAATTAATATTTTTACTATACTAATAAAAATGCATCATTTTATGTTTATAAATTTGCTAGTCAGTCACTGACACATATGCAGACCTACATTTAAAAACAAATAAGCCCAGGCTTCAGTTGCACTACACACAATGTCAATGACATATGTTAGCCTTACAGGGCACTTATTTGTACTTGTGCAACTTTAAATACTTTGCCTTTGCCTGATATTACTTACCGTTCACAAAATGCAACGAGCAGACACGGGTGAATGGATAGTTCGACGTTTTAATATCACGCCGGCCTATGTTTGAAAGCCAGGCACGCTGTCGTTCCTCCGACAGCTGTCGGGTCTGTTCCCCTTGTGTTAGGCGAACTGTCGGTAGTCGATAGTACGACAAATGACTGTCTCTGTCAGCTCGTTTTAACCATACTTCACTAATATCTACTAGTCACAAAGATACTCAATACGACAAAATAAATGCTAGTTGCGGTGTAATGCCGCATTAAACAACAGTAAACAACACCGAGCATTCACAGTGCGAGCGGCCCTAGTACTCCACGCGTGTACTCCAAGATGGCAGATCGCAAAAGTGCTGACGTCACACGCACACCCTCTATATGTGTATGCAAGTTTTATTTGATTGTATAAAATATAATCAATTTATTAAAATAATGCTTTACAAAAAACAAGGGGTAAGAACCCCAAATCGCACTTATTTTGACCTGTTTTCAGGTGCCTTTTTTAGAACTGCCTAACTTAATTGCAATACAAACATGAGCCACGAGAGACATGAGAAATCTGCGATACTGTAGTAGTCAGCCATATATATGCTATATGTATGAAACTAAAATCATGGCTTACCAGTATCGCTCAGCATCGGGTGAACAGCACCGAGACCCAATATGTGTAGTCTTTCTTCCGATGACCAACACCATGTGGCATGTCAACATGTGCCAGCCGATATGCCTGCCGGGTAACATATCAAGTACACGAGGGAGAATTGTGTATATGAGGGTTTCTCCGTACCCTGTTGGAAGTATTCCCATCACATAACGTCCATCAGCAATGTTCTGGATGCAGGCAAACTGTTTTTCTTTTAGTGCAAATTCTAAATTTAACGACCCTTGGCCTTGCTCTGCCGATAGCATGTGTCACTCGTAGCGACTCCAAAGATGGCCTGTATATTAGCCGGAACGAGGCCAGAACGAGCCCGGAACGAGGCCGGAACGAGCCCGGAACGAGATTGAATTGCTAAATGCGTGGATTACGTGATCTGTATAATGATTTCACTTGAATGTGTAGTTAGATAACGTAATAATGCAACTTTTCACAAAGTGGGAAATAATTACACGTACATTAAGATATGTTTTGGGCTCCCGGAACGATGACTTATTGACGATCGGCGGCCATGTTTTGGCTGTTCCGTCTATTGAACATCACCACTGACATTAGTGGGTTACTCATGGTGATCTCGGCCTGTAGAGATCTCGGCCTGCATGTAATGGTTATAAAAACGACACAAAGCAAGAATGTGAAAAGAAATCGGGATGTTTATTTTTTATAAAGCATGCATACATGTATTAATTCGTACAACAATAATGACAATTTTAAAACAATATAAAATCATACATCCATGATCCAGGGCAGTGGGAAGGCACATGCTTATTTGATGGCGACCTGCACTCGCCATGTTGTAACACCGTCATTGGGTTTACATGGAATTTTTCTAGACATAGCAGCGCCACCTACATCTTCTATACCCTGGTAGTGTCATAAAAAAACCAGTGGATCACAGTATATAGTATATTTGGTTACTAATACAAAACATGACCATGTGCCCCTAGTGATATCGATTTAGCTGCATTGGCATACCGATTTAGCTGCGTAGCACCAACAAATATAACATATTAGTATAAAGCTTTAATAAATACTAATACACCAGCTAGTATCCTACACGGAACACACTAATAACATACTCGTCTAAACACTAAACAAAACATGGTCTACATACAAATCAATAGCATTATCAAATAACATAGACGCCTGCTGGCAGCAGTGCTGTTGTAGATTCCAGCGTCTTAGTATTTGATTATCGCTACACCACCGTGTACAGTAAGAAAGAATATTAAGTTTGTAGATGATTCAGCTAATGATTAGTACAGTTAGAGATAACACGTATATTTACAAATGTACATATATGCATATGTACATATCTGTATATTTACATAATCATATATCTGCAAATTTACATATCATACATATTGTGTATACATAACCAACACTGAAGAGCTGTATTCTCGAACCCAACACAGACCTTGTGATGCCAGGCATCACAGAGATCACAGCCAACCATGTCAGCGTACAAGTTGGGAAGACCACGGTCACATAGAATCGTGGATCACATGTGTGGTAGAAAGGATTTCCTTGGGAGTCTTCTTATTTTTTCGCGGAAAACTGCTGAAGCAACTGATCAAATGGCTGTTGATTGCCTGAGTTGTAATTGCAGTAGGTACTGAACCCTGAATAAACAAGGGGTCCATTACACAAATAGTAAGAAATGAAAGTACTAGTGTGCACAGTTACAAAGAAAAGTTGGTGAAAGTGGATTCACAAGTCAGACAATGATTCAATCATCTGACCATTTCAGAGCACATCTACAAAGAACATTTTGCGAAAGTGGATTCACAAGTCAAACAATGATTCAGTAATCTGACCATTACATAGCACATTTACAAAGAACATGGTGTGAAGTAAATTTCCTTAATGATAAATAACAACTATGCATAGTTACACGGGCGCCTTAGGTACACAACATGAGATAAGCCCAATATAAATTGTGTGTCAAATTCAAAATCTAACATAAGTAATTATTCCATAATTTATTCTTTTAAATTCACTCATAAAAGGCCCAATATAAATTGTATATAAAATTCAGAATCTAACATAAGTAATTATTCCATAATTTATTCTTTTAAATTCACTCATAAATTGCATTATGCACAACAAAAGGCCGCTCCTAAAAAAAGAATTTAGTTGTAGTGTTCATTGTGTAACACTGAAGAATAAAAACAGTGCCATGTAGTATACAATATTTTAATAAATATTTAATTGTCTACAAAAAATGTTGCGTTACATAATAATGTAATATAACACCAATATTCAATACGTGGAATGAAAGTTTTATTGACCAATAGCGTATTGGAAAAGGGTTAACAGAAGAAGTGTAATATAATATAGTTACCTGTAATACATATTATAAAGTAAATTATAATACATAGTCATATACATTAATATACATAATGATGTTGTATAGAAGGGTGGAGTTAAACTGTATCATTTCAGATTTACTCCATTTTATTTAGATATAAATTATTTCATATACCAGTACACATCCCAATCAGTGATCACCAGTATTAATGCAGTAGATGGTGTATGAATAGTAACCCACTAATGTAAGGCCGCCCACTAGGTTATGTTCAATAGACGGAACAGCCAAAACATGGCCGCCGATCGTCAATAAGTCATCGTTCCGGGAGCCCAAAACATATCTTAATGTACGTGTAATTATTCCCACTTGGTGAAAAGTTGCATTATTACGTTATCTAACTACACATTCAAGTGAAATCGTTATACAGATCACGTAATCCACGCATTTAGCAATTCAATCTCGTTCCGGGCTCGTTCTGGCTAATATATAGGCCCCTCCAAAGAGCATAAATCGCACTGGCTATTAACCGAGCAGCTCTGGAAATAACAGCCCATAATTGGTTATTTCCCGAGCAAACCGGAAGCTGATTTAAGCTTTGAGTTTATCTAGTTATTTCTGCACGTTATATCATCTACAAAGCAAATATTTCCTTAAAATCAAAATATAAATGTAGCAGATATAACAAAGCTGCTCTAAAAGTTAGCCTCTGATCGGCCCTTATTTTCAGAGCATGCTCTGAAAATAGTCTAAGCCTATAAAATAAGAGGATTTACTTCGCCCTGTTCAATGGTTAAGAGTATGCAGCAGCGCCCCCTAGGTTTTTTGATGTTGAGGTGTTCGCAAACATGAGACCGTGAAAGGGTTATGGAAATTTTTGCTCTGCGATAAATTGTAACAACGCACGGCGAAAATGCGGCACGATGTCATTTTTTTTCGGTTTTCCGCGAACGAAGAAAGGTAGTATGTAAATTACATTTCTTTTAAAAATAGAAATATGTGCAACAGTAATAAACTTATAGTGAATTTTGTGTTGATGGATCTGTGTCTGTGAGCGATAACATCATGATCCGATGATGATTCAAACATGGCACTAATATTATCCTTATAAACGACTCCTGTTATAAATAGATTCTGACAAAAATAACAAAGACCCATATACACAAGCAGGTACCACGCAGGCTTCCAAACCCAAGAGGTTAGCAATCAGTGAGCCACCCCCTACTGACCCCTCTCCCCCGGAGCAATCAGTGAGCCACCCCCTACTGACCCCTCTCCCCCGGAGCAATCAGTGAGCCACCCCCTACTGACCCCTCTCTGCCGGAGCAGTCAGTAAGCCACCCCCTACTGACCCCTCTCCCCCGGAGCAATCAGTGAGCCACCCCCTACTGACCATTCTCCCCCGGAGCAGTCAGGTACATCATATTATACAGTTGTTTATTTCCATCAAAATATTTCTTTCAAGAAGCTCTGTTGACATTTGCTGTAGTTCTTTTCAAAGTGGGTCTCTAATGGTTACTATAAAGCACACACACTAGTATCTCAGTGGGTTGTGGTTGGTTCAATTCCAACCGGTGATGCGGGGGTTGCAGAAAGCTCGCAACAACACACCTGGTTGTGGGCAATCTCACTGAAATATACAAGTGTTTGTAAATATTACTCCATCCTAGAAACAGTAATATAGTAGTTTAAACATATAAGTAATGTAAGAATATTAGTTCACCTCTAAATCACAATTAAATGTTTTAAGTGTTTATTTAAAATAAATTGATATGATCTTGCTGATGTATTTGTTGACCCTGTTCATGTACTACCTGCATCTTTCTGCTGTCTTTATTACAACAGTATTGTGCAAGGTCGGTCTGGCAGCACCAAGTCGCCTGCTGCTTGGTTGTGTCGACCTTCTTGAAGGTCAATACCGAGAAGTGGCTGATGAATGCATACACGGCGAGAGGGTAAAGGCCAACATGGTTGCATCACTAGCTGAGAGAGTGGATCTCTCCATCCTTAAGTGCGATGTCTGCCACATGGAGTCCATTTTGCTCCATCTCATGGCGAACATCCAGCTGCACCACACTCTGCACGAATACAACCGACATTTGCGAGACAATAGAAACCGCAAAAATCGGAAGACGGTCAAGTTTTGTCATAAGTGATGTGATAGCACCTGTGTACCTGTGTTGCTTCTTTCCTCTGATGGGAATGTTCCTGTATTTTGTTTGTGTTTGGAGTTATGAACGTTTAATTAACTCATGAACCTCATGAAGGTAGGTTAGGAGCAACAAAATGAAGCTAAATTTAATTTTGATTTAATTTTAATTTTGATTACGCTTGTCTAGCAGATAAAAATTCCACACGTTAAATCAAACAGTAAGCCGTACAAATAATAAATATCATTGTATTGGACGTTGTCAGTGACACTTAGTACATAGTTGATTTATTCTAACGTTAGGCATCACCCAATTCCGTGGTAACCTGGTGTCATTTTTCAACTTCGTCCCAATCCGTGAATCAGAGTTTATGCTGAAGTAGCAACTATAATTGTTCATTTAGTGTAGACGTCTTAGATTTATGCCTTTTGTAATATGCACTATGTCATCGTCAATGACAAGGTGAACAAAGTTAGTATTTACTTTAGACAACTCAACTATACTATATGATATAGTAGTATATAAACAATGTCAATGAAGTTTCTTCGTGGATTTCGTAATTAATGTTGATATTCAGATTTCAACAAGCTATTGCTATATGTAGTATAACACTTATTAACTTTATAATATGTGCTAAATAATCGATGCGTAACCAGTTAGATAAGTTTTCTTCAGAATAAACAGTGGTAGGGCCATTTTCCATCATATGCAATGAGCCAATGTTAACGCGAAGTAACATCGAAAAACCTAGGTGGCGCTTCAGTCGCACCATAACAGAAATCGTATAGGACCAGGCGAAGTAAAGCCTCTTATCTTATACGCTCTTTGGCGACTCCATTTGCATTTCTGTAGGCGTTACCGGATGAAGGTCCAACAGCCAATCAGCGTCATTATCGACCTTAATGAGCGCATGTCAACATGTGCCAGTCGATATGCTTGCCGGGTAACATATCAAGTACACGAGGGAGAATTGTGTATATGAGGGTTTCGGTAATCGTTTACTTAACTGGCCTAAATTATTAGGGCTTTAAGCCGACGGTTTTTCCTGCATTTGTGTGCCTGAATGCGTTCCTTACATCATTCCACATATGTTCCAGTAAAGAAAGTTCATAATATTCTAAAAAATATTGTGTTTTAGCCTTTCAGGCCACTTTTAATCAGTTTTACACATCAAAACAGCGGAACCGATTGCATGATAAACATGGCGCGCATGCGATTAGCGCATTAGCCACGCCTCGGTGCCATCAGAACCGCGGAGACGATGTTTGTGTGTAATGGGCATACAATTACGCAACGTAAAAAACGAAGAGAAAAACATTTAGAAAATATTTCAAACGAAGAAATTCTAGAAAAAAAATTAAAACATTCTCCGCAGTTTTCATATTAAACGCAACATTTGTATAGCACATACAATCATTTTTAAAGTAATATTTCATATTTTATTTAATGAAATATTTGATGTTGCACTGTCAAGTATTTTTCACTTTCTGGGGCAGGAGTACTAGCTGCACGTGTTGTTGATGTAGCATAACAACATCATCTGGAATGCTTTTAATAAAAGTATGGTTGCCTTTGTGTATGTAGGTATGTATGTAGTTATAAAATAAATAAATATTACTTTACCAACTAATTTCTTAAAACATTTGGAACAGTTTTACTGAAGTGAATACTTGCGATTCACGACTGTTTTTGGATATGTCTGTCGTGTCTGATGGTGGTGGGGTGTGGTAGTGTCTTCCCTTTTTGATCTCTTTGGTGATGACGGCTCGGTGACATCAGTACACACGGTTCGTGCGTGTCTGGTCAGATCGTAACGTCTTTCGAACTTCCGTCCACATTTCTTACACGTGTAGGTGGTGTTTCTTCTTCTTCTACTACTACTACTACTACTACTACTACTACTACTACTACTACTACTACTACTACTACTACTACTACTACTACTACTACTACTACTACTACTACTACTACTACTACTACTACTACTACTACTACTACTACTACTACTACTACTACTACCACTACTACTACTATTACTACTACTACTACTAGTAGTAGTACTACTACTACTTCTACTACATACCGACCTTACGTGACGCTGTAGATTGTCCAATCTCCCGAATGTTGCACCGCATTTCTTGCACACGAATTTCGCTCTATTTGAGTGGTCGCTAGGTGGCGCCACTGCTGGGGTGCCACGGAGTACGAATGAATGTCCCAAGACGGCGTCGAGTGATTCTCCACGTGTCGTTGTAGTTCTGCACAGGTGTCGAAGGCGAGTCCGCAGTGGCGACATAGATGTCGTTTCATGGTGATGACTGCGTCTACAACTGAGAGGTCGCGGACCCTCAATAATCTATATAGCAAGTGTGGGGTATTGGTGGTGGTGGTGGTGATGGTGGTGGTGGTGGTGGTGGTGGTGGTGGTATATATAATAAGAAGTCAATGATATATGTGCGAGGTGATGTATGACAATGGTTACTATTGTCCACTATGTCCAATATAATTGACTACGGGTTCCCTTTCGACTATGGAGGGGTGTCACTCGTAGGAATAAAATAACAATGATATGACGTTCCATTCCTTTTTTGTCACTTTTATTAAATAGAATACATATGTTGTGCATGAAATATATATATATATATATATATATATATATATATATATATATATATATATATATATATATATATATATATATATATATACTGTACTGGTATGGAGGGATAGACTTATATATACGATGAAGATATATGACGGTTTGTTGGTTTGTTATTACCGCGACAGTGACCACTAGCTTACGAACGTTTACCGCCGCGCCAGATTCTAGTACTATGGAATGTATTGTGGGCTTTTACATAACGACAAAGGTAACGTGAATGATGAATTATAAGTCGGTATCTTCATACGCAAAGGACACTATATATATATATATATATATATATATATATATATATATATATATATATATATATATATAGGATTAAATAAAATAATATATGATAACAATTACTATTTACTACAGTGTCACAAGACGCAAATACAAGATTACACGATAAGTATAAAATGATGTATTAATACACTAATATCGTTCATGTACTAAAATACTGTTCATCAGTGTCACAAGACGACAATAAAAGTATAAAATTATACACGATATAATAATGCTACACTATTATCGTTCATATAACAGTATGTTCTTACAGTTGCCATGGGTTGTAGGTAGTTATTTGTTGTTGTATGTAATTTTACCATTCGGGTGCGTTGATCATGTTGCTGAGGCAGTGGCATATTTCTTTGGTGACTTCGTTTAATCTATTACACGTCATCTGACAAGTTGACATGATCAGATGGCCCATGGCTTCCTCTATCATAATGTCACATGCCGCTGGTTCCATCAGCGGCACAGGTGTTCGTGACGTTAGGAAGTACGTCGTCGCGTCCAGAACCTCCTCTTCCTCCTCCTCTTCCTCCTCCTCCTTGCGTGTTGGTGGAGATGGAGGTGTTGCTGGGCTAAACTAAAAGTAGGATGTCGACGGCTGTGGCGACTGCGACCGTGATGATGGAAACGACGGTGGTGGTGGTGGCGTCTGCGAACGGGGTGGTGGCGCTGGTGATGCTGGTGTTGGCGGTGGTGTCGTCTGCGAGTGGGGTGGCGGCGGTGGTGATGATGGTGGTGGCGTCTGCACCTGTGATAGCGGAGTCAGTAGGAACGACGGTGGTGGGGGTGGTGGCGTCATTGGTGATGCTGCCAGTTGTCTTTGCCTTCATTATCGTCGTCGCCACTGTCGTCCTCTCCTCGTATGCCGATCTCAATTGATCGACCTGCTTTATCACTGTCAGTAATACTTATCGTTGCATTGATTGTCAGTTCTTGTCGCCGCTAATTGTCGCCACGCTCGAGCACGAACGTCTGCCGGCAGCATGGGCGCCTCGTCGTCATCGTCACTACTACTACTATTACTAATAACAGGGCACGTATCTTTGTATTGACTGGCGATGGTATTTCTGACCTTCTCTTTCATATCGAGACGCCATTGCGGTTTCCCGGCTTTCTCGACAAAGGCTGTGACAACCCAGCACAGGACGTGGTTGACCAAACCGGACGACGGTACGTAATACTCATCGTCCGACAGATTCAATATACGAACCACATCGGCACACGTATAACGAACGCAGGCCTCGTCTACCGCTACATAGAATATCTGTTGGTTCAATAGGGCATCCGTACGATCCCATATTTTATCTATTTTACTTACTATCATCTGTATATCATCGCTGCCGCCTCTGCTGCTGCTGCTGCTGCTGCTGCTGCTGCTGCTGCTGCTGCTGCTGCTGCTGCTGTCTATGGTTATGACAGCAGCAGCAGAGTCGGCAGCGACGATATGATGACCGTCGTCGTCACCCTCGAAGTCTGACCACAACAGGTGTGTGGATGCTGTGGACGAGGAAGAAGAGGGAAATAGTGGCATGACGTTTTCATACGTATCCAGTCACTCTTGCACTTTTTCGACGCTGTCATTCATCGTCTCGCTGGTAGTGCTGGAGCCGCCGGTATTCTCTTTGTCTTCCTACAAAGATAATGGTCCGTCTAGCACTTCCAGTTCTGACACGGTGTAGCTGACATACGCATTGTTTATGCGTTTTTTAATTGTCACCATGACACGGGCCCCCCTCAGCAGCGACAATGACGCATACCGCTCTTCGTCTGACTTCATAGCAACGTAGCTGTTAGCACTGAATCCCGGTGCTTTTGCTGCTACATTACCGAACAATGTTGCCCACGCTTCTGTCCCGATCCAGTCTTGCAGGAGGACACGCAGGGCGAACCTGTACACGGGAACCCTTTGCCATTGGTGAACGGGACAATAGCAGCCATTGTTTTCTACCTGCACGCTTTTGAGACAGAGCGCACACGATGCATATACGATGTATTTATCTTGCTTGGCGCAAGTGACTATTGTTAACGGTCTTGTAAATGTGTAGGTTCCGTTACTCACCTCAGTCTGGAGACGCATCAGGTTCATCATCTTCTGCGACGGCTGCGAATCGACAAACTGTTTCGTGGCCATGATGTGCTGTCGAGTCGAGTGTCTTCTACTAGGCAGTTGCTTGATCGAGAGAGAGTGTGATTATGACCGTTAGAGTGGTGGCTCGCCTTATATAGCGGGGCGCACGTATCGGCGCGCTTTTCGTTATCTCTCCAGCTGCGACCGTTGGCGCGCGTAGCGCTGTCGACGCACATTCCTACCGTCTGGCTGTTGATAGTGCACATTCCTATCGTCTGGTCTGGCTATGCATGTCTGGGCACGTTTTGCGAAGTGTCTGGATTTCTCGAATGAACTGACGACTATCCATGAGTATCTGACCAAATACGTTCTGTCCAGGCTGTCCAGTGTAGGTAAGCATGCTCCAGAAAACTTCCCTACTTCTTACACATTCCTTTAACGGTGTTTGGTGCGTGTCTAATAGACGTTTGCGAAGTGTCGTGTCACGAAATTTAATCCCGATTAAGTATTCCATGATCTGTCGTCTTTCTTCTTTCCATAGTGCTCGTAACTGAGGCTTCTCTCGAATGGTCTTGCTAAGGTATTTCGCCTGTAGTCCAGTTCGTGTGGCTAGCATTTTGTCTGCTGTCTCCATATCGCCATAAAACACGCATTTCCTCTACATGTACGCAGCTTCTACGGTGTTAAAAGTATGGTTCCATGCATGTATCCTACACACGTAGAAGTTAGACAGGAAACTGTTCATTCTGACTTTATGTTGTTAAAAATTACATGCACTGTATTTAAATACGAGTGTTATGCAACGTTCGCCTAGGACGCAGTGACTTGGTTTTTTACCCGTAATAAATGGGATTTTGGTTTCAGCGTCGGTTAGCTGGCAGTCCTATCGCATCTGTTTTGATTGTGATGGATTTGTTATTGTTCTAGTGGCTTACGTCAGCTGTACGTCGAATGACTGGGATTTCTTTTCGCGTTTCTTTCTTATTGTTCTAGTTGCTTACGTCAGCTGTACGTCGACTGACTGGGATTTCTTTTCGCGTTTCTTTCTTATTGTTCTAGCGGCTTACGTCAGCTGCACGTCGACTACGTTTATTGCACGACAATCAATATTGAATCAGACATAATATTATACTAGTAATGCTACTGCCGTTACTGCTACTGCTACTACTACTTCGACCACTACTACAACCACTTATACCACTATATAGGCAGAGCTTAGTCTCGAGAGACGATGTTGACGCGCCCCGTTTTGAACTTGTCAAATTAAACAATTTTGGCAGCGTCCACTGTGGCTGTGAAGGCCGATTCTTGAGTGGCAATCCTTGCCGCAGCCAAAGCAGACGAAACAGGATGACATTGGTGGTAGTGTGCTTTTTGCTTTTTGCCGCATCCTCTTCTCAGCCGCATGCTGGTGTTTCTTTTCAACTGCCCTTTCAATGGCCTCGCGCCACTGGTGAGTTGTCCATAGAGGATGTCTTTCGGCAAGCGGCCGTCCTCCATGCGCCGTACATGACCCAACCAGCGCAGGCGTCTCTGGCTCACCAGTGAATACATGCTGCGGATCCTGGCACGGTCCAATATGTCGCTGTATGGGATACGATCCTGCCAGGTGATGCCGAGGATATGCTTGAGGCGCCGCATGAAGAAGGTTTTGAGGCTGCGCTCCTGGCACATGTATGTGGTTCACGATTCGCTGCCATAGAGGAGGGTACTCAACACACAGGCCTGGTAGATTCTCATCTTGGGGTTCTCAGTGAGCATCTTATTTTCCCATACTCTTTTGGTCAGCTTGGCCATAGTGCATGCGGCTTTTCCGATGCGACTGTTTATCTCCGTGTCCAGCGAAAGGTTGTTGGAGATGTTTGACCCGAGGTAGGTGAAGTCTTCTACTACCTCCAGGGTGTAGTCATTGATATTGACGAAGGGGACTTGGCTGGCATCCCGTGCAATGACGTTAGTTTTCCTTCAGGCTGATTGTAAGTCCAAACTCTCTGCAGGCGTGTGCAAAGCGATTGACCAGCCTCTGGAGGGCCTCTCCTGAGTGGGCAGTGAGTGCTGCATCATCCGCAAACAGCATCTCTCTGACGTATACGTATACGTCTGTCACCTTTTTTTTGGCACGCAGACGTGCCAGGTTGAACAGCTTCCCATCAGATCTGGTGTGCAGGTAGATACCGTCTGAGGAAGAGTCGAAGGCATATGACAGAAGGAGGGAGAAGAAGATCCCAAACAATGTTGGAGCAAGGGCACAGCCTTGCTTGACACCGCTGCAGACAGGGAAGGGCTCCGATGTCGAACCATCGCACACAACTGTACCCTTCATGTTCTCATGGAAGGAGACCACCATGCTGCGTAGCTTGGGAGGGCAGCCGATATTATCAAGTAGGCGGAAGAGTCATTTCCTGCTGACAAGATCGAAGGCCGTGGTTAAGTCAATGAACGCCACGTAGAGGGGCATTCCCTGTTCTCTGCACTTGTCCTGGAGCTGGCGTACTGAGAAGATCATATCGATGGTGGATCTTCCTGCCCTGAACGCGCACTGGGATTCTGGATAGACACGTGAGGCAAGTTTCTGAAGTCTGATTAGTAGGACCCGAGCGAAGGCCTTCCCCACAATGCTCAATAATGATATGCCCCTATAGTTGTTGCAGTCACTGCGGTCGCCTTTGTTTTTGTACAAGGTGACTATTGTAGCATCCCGCATTTCTTGAGGGACTGTTCGTTCATTCCAGCAGAGACAGTGCAGTTGACGCAGGTGCTGTAGTACGGCGGGCTTCGCTTCGCTTCACTTCTGGCGGTATGCTGTCACATCCTGGTGCCTTGCCGCAAGAAAGGGAGTCAATAACTTTGCTAAGGTCCTCGATTGTGAGCTCGTTGTCCAGCTCCTCCACCATAGGCAAGTCTCTGATGGCGTTGAGAGCAGCATTAGTAACGACTGTTTCTCGGGAGTACAGTTCTGAATAATGTTCAACCCATCGCTCCATCTGTTTATACCCGTCTGTGAGCATCTCTCCTGATGTGAATTTCAGTGGAGCCATCTTCCTTACAGTGGGGCCAACAGTTTTCTTGATGCCATCGTACAGGCCGCGTACGTTTCCGCAGTCGGCTGAGCTTTGGATACTCTCGCACAGTTTCAGCCACTAGTCATTTGCATAGCGTCTTGCTGTGCGTTGTGCGATGCTCCGCGCAGATCTGAGAGCCGACAGTGTCTTCTCGCATGGATTGTGTTTGTATGCAAGTAGGGCTTCTCGTTTGGTTTGAATGACGGGTACCATAACATGTAGGTTAGCATTGAACCAGTCTTGGTTTGGTCTTTCTCTCTTGCCAAATGCAGTTATCGCTGCATTGTAGATGGTATTACTGAGGGTGTTCCACCTTGCTGTGGCGTCCTGATCCGGAAGGTCCTGAAGGGACTGCTCAAGGGAGGCTACGAACTGCTCTCTTCGTTGGGGGTCTGCAGTTCTAGCAACATTTATGCGAGTGCGACCTGTGGGCTTGGAGCGGTGCAGCTTACGCGGAGAGAGTCTCACTTTACTGCACACCAAGGCATGGTCTGTATCACAATCTGCACTGTGGTAGCTACGTGTTGCTAGGACATTGTTCAGAGCAGAGCGTCTGGCGATGACGAGGTCTAGTTGATGCCATTGTTTGGGGGGATATTTGGTCATTTGGTTAAGTAGTTTGTGTTTTTTTCGCATGTAACCTGCTGCGTCACTGCGTGGTAGTGAATAAGTTCCCCCTTTTTGGTCTACCCTTTGCGAGATCCCAGGAAAGTCACTACACGGTTGGCTTTGTAAAGCAGACGTAGAAAGCAATCGAAGAAAACGAGGAAGGCCTCAAAGAAAATGGATAGACGACATAAAGGAGTGGACGAAGCTGGGGTGGAATTCATCCAACATGAAAGTGAAAGATGTGTTGAATGGAAAATTTAAAGAGTATTCTGCAAATGCGGAGAAAGCGTTTAGATACATATTTATTGTGGTTGCATCGACATTGTCTCTGCAGCTTGCACTGTTTTTTTTTAACCCAGACAGGTTTGATCATCTAATTGTAATCTATGTTTTGTTCACAGTATTAATACAAATGTCGGAACTAGAGCTTTTTCAGTTGCTGCACCGACTCTGTGGACCTCACTCCCTGTCAGTGTTAAGTATGTTGGAAAAACGAAAAACCCATTTGTTTAAACGTGCTTAACCTCCATAGCTCCCCAGCGTACCAATCCAACTGTTTACAACTGGAACTGCTTATCGATTAGAAACTGCTTAACCCCTTTTGTGCGCTGACGAGTTTGGGTCTTCTGAGGATTTCAGCGCAGTAGAAGTATTTTATATATCATTAGTATTACTTTATTATTATATTATTATTTCTCATCCACGTATTGATGCTATCTGTCCATGAGGCTCTTGGTCTTCCCCTGCCTATTTTTCTTTCCACAATTATTATAAACACTTGTTATGTGCAATATTATTTCCCGTTATAGGTCTTTGGTATATAACATATCGACGTTATATATATAATGCGTAGCTCGTGTGTGGGCATGTAGCAATAATGCGTAGTACAGTAAAATGTTACATAATAAAGTGCATGCTTAATTTCACGAAAATATTCGATATAAATAAACAAAACGAAATATAATTTATTTATTTGAAAACTGCTAACTAAATATGCATTGATTATAGACAATGAACAATAATATACTGTGCATGCTCCTGTACTGTAACACCGGCGCGTGCAACAAAGAATAAAATAATTTGCTGTTTAAATGTTCGTACTTACCCCAAACTCGAATGATACACCTCTGCTATCGTGCTCTGTTGCGACTTGACAATTTCCTGAACATTTTCCGAATTTATACTCTCACCGCATTGTTTGTCACGTCCTTAATCAATACGTGCTCATTTACATGTTGAGACAAAATATAATGTCATTGTGACACTGTGGCACTATTTTAGTGAGATTGGTGGTAGCTGTATGTATTTACTGCATTGATTATACATTTAAATGTAATTACACTTAAGATGTGGTGTTGTGACAAAATGAATTTGTGGCACTGAACTTTTTCTATTTAAATTAGATAACTATTTAAATAAGGTTGATAGTTACTGCTATGAAAATAAATATCAATATAATTTATATTATATATTCATATTTATCATTATTAAACCAATTTGCGGAACAGTTTTCAGACGCCTAAATTACAGCTTTTTTACAAACTAATAAATGGGAAACCCAGTTGTGTTTGGCTATGTGACGTCATGATTGAAGGGTCATTGTGGCACTGGACACATTTGTAATTTAACTGATATAATCATTTAAATGAGATTGATAGTAGCTCGAAGTATTTACTGCTATGAACATGAGTTTGAATATAATTAATCTTAACTTGCAATATTTATTATCATTAATCCAATTTTTTTTACAAATAAACTTTAGACACTGCGGTATTGTAATACCTGTCTAAACGGTATTTATGTATGATTTTAACTCATCTAATGACATTCAGCACGCTGATGGTGTTACACAATGTGTACATCTCAACTCTAAGTATTGTTAGTAAGTTAGTTAGTATGTTGTGTTATGTTATCAGTTGACAACTACGTATTGTTAGTTAGTTAATCTCTATTGAAGGTACGTTCTTATATTGCACTCTGTCCCGTCTTTGGGACTGTTCAAAGCAATTTACACTTCACCCTCTGGCAGACCTGTTTATCCTAAAGCCACCTCGACTTCTCTTGGAAGCATTCAGCCACGCTGTCATTACTGCGCAAATGCTATTCGTTCACATATCCACTTCAGTCTATAGCCAAGTACCCATTTATACAGATGAGTGAACTGTGGCAACGTGCGGTGAGCGAAATTGTCCATGCTTCGAAACGACATCAAGTGGATTCGAACCCGGGTTCTCTCGATAGAGAGTCCGATGTTCTAACCGTACACCACCGTGTTTGAATGTAAAATATATATTATATGTTATATATAATATTTACCAACAAGCTTGCGAGAAAGCCAGTGCGCCGCTGCACGGACATAGAATGTTGTCTATACCACAGAAAACAAATCTGGCGTTATCATAAACTCTTTAATCATAATAAAGAATAAAACGAAATTGCCGCCGTCAAACCCAATTGACGTAAGCTGAAGTCAGTTGATACTGGGAGGCACACACCTTCTTTTCATACTGGTTAATGTTGTGTCGGCGGTTAACGGGCGGTATCGTGGCCATATTTGGTCGTTTCACCTAAGGAGGATTGTTTGTGAGTCTCCTTCTTCTGACGCATTCTGTGTGGGAAAATGTCACGTTGAACAGTGTTTGTGAGTGAGTGAGTGAGTGAGTGTGTGTGTGTGTGTGTGTGTGTGTGTGTGTGTGTGTGTGTGTGTGTGTGTGTGTGTGTGTGTGTGTGTGTGTGTGTGTGTGTGTGTGTGTGTGTGTGTGTGTGTGTGTGTGTGTGTGTGTGTGTGTGTGTGTGTGTGTTTGTGTTTGTGTGCCCCGGGGCATCTTGCCCCGACTTGATTTGGTCAGTTTGTACGCGTAGTCAGGTAGTGGGAAATGTTTTTACTTTGATAACATTTACGTGTTTTATAAGTACGATCTATCATTTCATATAGACGGTAGACTGCAATTCGGACTACACTTAATTAAATAAAAGCCAACGTCATGGTGTTGGGGATATGCACCTAACCGTGTAAACATTTGCAACTACAATCAAGAATATCACGCCAGTGGTTCACTCTAAAAGTGTGAGATTCTAATCAAGTATAAGATCTCCTGGCGACTGACACGTTGACCATGGTGACCAATGAGTGCCCGGCAGTTCTTGGAATTGTTGCTTTGAATAGTAATCAGAATACTTAGAACAGTTATTTGTACCTGTCGAAACGGTAGTTAAGAAAACAAAGACAACGGACTTCGGAGAGTTCCGGGATGATTTCTTAATGTTAAAGAGGTATCTGCTAAAAAAAAAACAACCCCCTGAGGACGGGCATGAAACCCTTTTGGCAAACATACGACGAAGTGTTTACAAAATTAGTGTTCATTTGGTGAGCGAATATTGCCAGACAGCAAGCACTAGTGACGTAGTGTTATGTAACAGTATGGCCCGGTCAATTAAATTAAGATGTTCCTTTCAGATTGTTCACAATACAGCTATGTTAACACAACGTTAACTATATTAATGATGTGTGTGTGTGTGTCGTGTGTTTCTGGGCGCGAAGATTGTACCATTTAACTATCCGTGACTTCGGCATACGTCAATTAAATTTGACGGCGGCAACATCGGGAGTGTGCAGGGTATGAGCGTGGGTTGTTGATGTGCGAGATGTGTGTCAATGACTAAGTTACATGGGACATCTTTTTGACCGGGCACACTGTCCTCCGATTCTTTCTTCTTTTATAAAAAAAGGTGTTTCTTTTAAAAACACATTTAATATTTGTATTTATTGAGAAATGCCATGCACAATATGAAAACAACTCGCTGCTTACCAACGCTCAACGATGACCGATTGATCGTTCTGAAAATTTAGTGTATCGGCAGCAATTGATGTTGGCGGAAAAATACGTTATTTTATAAAGTATATAAAGTATAATTTATCATTAAGAGGACGATGACGTCCGGCCTACATCTCGCTGTCCCCGCGTTCACTCACCTGTATCACTTGCATGTTGCGCGGTAGTGTAGCGGTTAGATCGTCGGCCTGTCAAGAGGACCCTTTGGCAATTTAGTTCACCCCACGTTTCCGCAGTTCACTCAGCTGAACGAAGGAGCACCTATAGGTGGATATAAAAAGCCAGCCTGGCTGAATACTTCCCAGAGAAGTCGAGATGGCGTTGGAATGAACATACATGGTAGTGGGTGAAGTGTAAATCCCTTTGAGTAATCCAAAGGACTGGATAACTATATAAGAACGTATATTTAACCTAATTTATGCATACAAAGCGTGGTGAAAGTTTCAGACAACAGAAAGATGCAGGCCAGTTTGGTAAAAATAATCTAACCAACTCTGTTAAACATGTCGCAAACGCTCTTAATCTAAATATATAAAATTTCGCTAAATATTAATACGCCTACCGTGTTACGAGACTGCAACAACCAACATGCCTACGCATTTTCAAATTCGCTTCAAACTGCGACATTTGATTGCTAAATGTGTGACATTTTAAACGTTCCTGCTTTCCTGGCAGAATGCTGTTACTTCGTGTGGCAAATACAATCGTTGACATCGGCTGACTTGCATACGGCAATACTTGTGGTAATGTCCCACATGTGTATGTTAGTGATGTCCTTATCTGAAGAACAACTGCAGGAGTGCGTCACAACTTAAGGCATATTCGTTTTGCATTATTCCCGTATTTTTTCTCGCTACATTCAGTAATCTGATACTATACAAAATTACACTTTTGTGATTTGAATCGCCCGTGAATCATTCGAGACGGCGGCAGAGTAGCACAACTAATCATACAAGACTGTAGGCCACGTCCGATTACTGGCACTACTCCGCCAGATGTTGAGAACGACTCGCTGGACGATTCATTCCGCGAGGGTGCCATTTAAAATGTATTTAAAACGCATAAGATTAATTTCAAACTGGAGATCATGGTCTACGTCTTTGCAGTCGGCTGTCATTAGGTTCCAAACAATAACATTTCCTTTTGTTGTTTGATCCGCGATGCCGTAAACAATACTATCGTCATGATATAACGTGCGCAGCGGAGAATGGCAACGAAGAACCGTAACATCAGGTCGGGGATAATTAAACTGGTGCGGAAGAAAGCTAAGAAAATTTATCGACAATCCATTTTAAGCGTCTATTGTTTATTTGTATGGCACAGAAAGCATGGATGTACGTGACTGCAGCTGACTTCGTCGTCGCAGCGTCATTTCGTACGCGATGACCTCGTCATGACGTAAATAACTAGTACAGTCCTTATCACGAGCGTCCAGTTCCGCTTTTAGCATTGCACCCCATTGTCGCACGGCACGTCTTGTACGCTTGTGTAAATATTCTTCCTAATCACCTTTTGTGCGTGTACGGATATAGTGTATTAGGCACTCAATTCGTTGCACGCAATTGTCGAATGCATTTTGACGTCAGAATCCTAATTATGACCAATGAGCGTGCGCCTTTGTCTCGGTTGCTATAGTTAAAGCCTCCGCGACTTCCGTCAAGTTTCGCCTTAGCAACCATGTTTACATACGCAGTGGCATTTTGAAAGTGGTCTATGTCTATATGATAATCAACAAGAACCCGTAGGTTATTACGCCAAAGTGGGGACGAGTGTTAAAGCATTGCACGGAATTTAGATATTAAGTGAGTGAGTGAGTGAGTGAGTGAGTGAGTGAGTGAGTGAGTGAGTGAGTGAGTGAGTGAGTGAGTGAGTGAGTGAGTGAGTGAGTGAGAGGGTGGGTGGGTAGGTGGGTGGGAAGGTAGGTGGGTGGGTGGGAGGGTGGGTGGGTGGGTGGGTTAACTATGATAACTGATGAATATGGCGAAGATTGCATTAATGATATGCTAATACAACATTAACTGTGTATGTTGTATGTGTCTGGGGCGAAGATTATATGAACAAACTACCCGTGACTTCAGCATAGGACTTTCACAATTTCCTCGAATTTTTCCCGTCTTTTCGTGTGCTCATTGATTATATAGAAAAAAAACAAGCAAACAAGTCAACCAGCTGCAAGAGCATTCAACATGAAAACATCTTGAAAGAAAGCAAGAAGCAGACGATAAAACGACGGTGATGTTACAGAGACACTTGGAAAATACACGTGACACCGGCCCAGGCCTGCCCCTCACTGTTGAACGAAGTTTATTCTCCCCGCGACGCACCAGTGCAACAAAGCCAACAAGTAGCCCGCCTCCACTACCGCTTATTATAATTTATAAAAACATTGTTGTCGATAGGATGATGGAATTTAAACAAAACATTTGGTTTCAGTTTAAATTGCAACAGTTTCCAGTGATACAATGAACTTTCAATCGTGACGTCACACTGCCAAACACAAACACAACAGGGTTTCCTATTAATTAGTTCGTAAGAAAGCAATAATTTGGGTGTACGGGAGCTGTTTTGCAAATTGCATTAATGATACTAAGTATGTTTTTTTTTAAAATAAATTACACCATATTGATATTTATTTTCGTAGCAGTAACTATCAATCTCATTAAAATAATTATCTAATTAAAATAAAAGCAGTTCAGTGCCACAATAGTATTTACTTTGTTGCATTAAAATGTATAACCAATGCAGTAAATACACCAATCTACTATCAATCTCGTTAAAATAATTATGCCATTAAAATATTTAAACGCCCAATGACACAATGGCATTCAGTTTTGAAATCACATTGCTAAGCTAAATAAGCAATAGTCAACAGTGCACAAAGCTAGATGTTTTGTGAACAAGAGCAATTGATTACGTTTTAAAAAAATATAATAAGCGCCAGTTAAAGCTGGCTACTTATTGACGCTGTTGTCTTGAAGCGTCGCGTAGAGATTCAATTTCGTTCACCAGTGAGGGGCAGGTCTGGGCCGGTGTGAGGTTGTATTTGGCTAGTGTCTCTGTAACGTCACCGATTCGTCGTTTTTTTAGCTGCTTCTTGCTTTCTTTCAACATGTTTTTATGCTGAATGTTCTTCAAGCTTGTTATCTTCGTTGCTTGGTTTTGTGGAAAGGCACAGTGGCCGTGAAACTCAATTCATGTATGCCGAAGTCACGGGCAGTTTATTGATATAATCTCAGCCCCAGACACAGTTAATGCTGTATTAGCATATAACTGATGCAATCTTCGCCATATTTATGAGTTACCAAAATTAACCCTCCCTCCCTCCCTCCCTCCCTCCCTCCCTCCCTCCCTCCCTCCCTCCCTCCCTCCCTCCCTCCCTCCCTCCCTCCCTCCCTCCCTCCCTCCCTCCCTCCCTCCCTCCCTCCCTCCCGCCCGCCCGCCCGCCCGCCCGCCCGCCCGCCCGCCCTCCCTCCCTCCCTCCCTCCCTCCCTCCCTCCCTCCCTCCCTCCCTCCCTCCCTCCCTCCCTCCCTCCCTCCCTCCCTCCCTCCCTCCCGCCCGCCCGCCCGCCCGCCCGCCCGCCCGCCCGCCCGCCCGCCCGCCCGCCCGCCCGCCCGCCCGCCCGCCCGCCCGCCCGCCCGCCCGCCCGCCCGCCCGCCCGCCCGCCCGCCCGCCCGCACATCCGGTTGCGCGCGCAGCTTCACGAACGCCTCCTAGCGGAGAGTAACTAATCGGAGAACGATCGTAGTGCCATCTAGCGACTGATGAGAGGGGAAAGCGCGCAGTCTTCTGGATAACACGTGCGTTCCCTAGCGACTGAATGGAAGACTGACGGGTGGGGACACCTAACGGACAGTGCGTTGTGTTGTAACCTAGTAAGAAGACGAATAAAAGTATACGATGCACACGTTTTTTTATTGAATACAACAAAGCGGTAGTGATACAAACGAGACAATCGTAACGACAACAGTACAAGCGTGTTCGAATGAATACAACGGGTATGACGACGATGAGGCGACTTGCTGAGCTAGAGGTCGCGAACTTACGGGTGTCTCCACCTCGTCAGAGGTTCAGTACGATGTGCGATAGTGCGGTATACCCTTTTTCAGTAGGTTAAGCCAATCGAACACGCGACAATCGTTAGCGACCAGATCGGTTCGGAAAGCGTTTACGAAAGTTCTCATAGGAGAACCGTTACAACGAAACATTATATAAGCTACACAATATTGTCCGCAAACGTTAGACAGTGGACTCTGAAGTCTCTTGCTATTATGAGTCCACGCGGAACAGTGTTCGTTCAAGAAGGTGCTGAACGCGGCGTGAAGGGGTGGCAGACCGTACGAACAGAAGTATTCACCGCGTCCGTCGGAGGCCAGGTAAAGCGCTATCCAATGTTCGCCCGGTTCGTCGCCGTCGTCGGTGTTGCACACGAAGGCGATCGGCAAAGCGTCTATTGTTTTAGGCAGTCCGTCTTTGGGCACAACGCCACCAAAGACGGACGCAGTGTTCGGACGAGCCAGTAGACGAGCGATCTGCAGGGTGTCCATCTCAGTAGTCGTAGATGACGTTGCGATTCTTGTCGATTTCCAACACGGATTCGAATTCGGCGTAGGCGACGACGTTCACGGTGGTGCGAAGCGCTTCTCGGAAATGAAATTCGATGCGCAGGTTGCCCTTTTGTACCAGATTGAAGCAGGGACCGTCGCACTGGTCGGGGATCAGGTCGAAGCAGAAGAAGGTGTAGCCGTCTCGGTAGTCGTCGCGAGTCAGATCGTTCCCTTCGTCCTGCCAGATCTTGCCGGTCGAGGTGAACAGGCCCGTGTAGCTCCTGACGAAGAGGTTTTCCTCGAAGTTGGGCTGGAAGGGCTTGGAGGGTATCTGACGTCCGTCCACGTACACCGAGTGGAAGCCTATGGCGTTGTTCTTGGCGTGGAACGGGTTTTTGTCGTACGTGCCGTTGTAGGCGTCGTTGTCGATGCAGCACAGTACGAGACGTTTCGGCAGCGTGTTGAGGAACAGGTTCTTGTGCGTGTGCGACCGAGCTCCCGCGGGAATGGAGTACACCTTGACGCTGACAGGTCGTAACGAATATTTGACCGTGTTCTTCTCGAGCGTGTTGATGTGAGCCACCTGCACGGCTGGGTTGAGGGTGGCCTTCTTGACGAACAAGGTTGCATTGACGATCGTTATCTTGTAATCGGGGGCCACTCCTCCGGACATCAACGCAAACGACGGCTTACTACGCACCAGTCGTATCTTGACGTCGACTCCGTTGATCAGGAATTTATCTTGCAAAAACATATCCACGTGGAGACGACCCATCATGTCGACCACGCGACTGCCTGTTATGTACCCTCGTCGAGTCGTGAACCCGGGGTTAGGATCGGCTCCGTCTGCCAGCTCGGTGGCGTTCATGCGACTAGCCTTGTCCTTGTACCACAGCTGATTCGTCAGTTGCGTCGACTTGGCGCCGAGTCCTTGAGACAACAGTGTCTCTATGTAGGCTCGATATGCGTACGTGTCGGATGACTGGGTCACGAGCGTACCATTCAGGGAGACGTCGACCTGACTCCACAGCGAATGCAGCCAGTTGTTCACCGGTCCTACGGGCGCGGCCGCGTCGAGATCGTTTCCGTTGGGCTGCGTCACCTTCACCTGCACGTGTATCATCGTGTTGGCGAGATCTATGTAATCATCTCCCGAACCGGGGATGAAGAATTCTATCGGTCCTCCAGAGTCCAGAGAGGCCGTGGGTTGATGTTCCACCACGTGACTGGCGATGATGCAGTTCTGAGTGGGAGGCACGGTAAAGAGATCCAGCTCGCTCTTGACTCCCTCGCACGACTGTCTATGCACGAACGCCATTGTCGAATATGTCGATCTCTCGTTTCTTGGACGTCCGTCTCTTACGTCGAAACTTTACTGCAGTGATTCTCGCCTTCGCGGACGGTCGTTTTATACGTTTACCAGGGGGTGGTCGAAGACCTGTCAGCAAGGCATCGGTGACGCGTCGTTTGGCAGCCGTTTTTATGTTCTGGCCCGATAAGACGTCGCCGGCTATACGAACGCCTGTCTTCAACGCTCCCTTACCCAAAGCCACGGCACCTCTCTTGATGAGTGGCATGGCGCTGCGCAACAGACCGCTGAACAGACTACCCAGTCCGTGACCTCGCTGGTATTGCGCACCGGCGAAGTAGGGCAGCGCACCACCAGCCTGGCGCGCGTAATAATCGTTGTAGTTCATTGGAACAGTCCGGTCTTGCGTCGACGAAAATGAAGCGTCACCGTCACTCGACCGTATTCGAATGGCACACGTTGACCCATGTCGTTTCTTATATCCACTTCGATCGAGTGGAAGTTCGAGCGCAACAGAGGTATGTAGTGAACGTTAGTGAAACGTTCGGACACCCTGTCGCCGTGACGTCCGCTAATCGGAATGGATCGCAACAGGGGCGCGAGAGTGTCACCCACTACACGAGACTCCACGACGTCCGTGTAGACGTATAGGGTGTTGAACCCCTGCGTCATGTCCACCACGTCGGTGGCCTCGATGTGGAAGGGGTACGAGGAGTCGGAAGTTCGAGAGTCGGAGACGAGTGATGACGCGGACGTAGTAGTAGTCGCCTCCGCTCCGGTGGCTACGGACTCGTGGAATCCTAACATGGAAGCAGTCGAACTGTGGTACGGTATGGTGAACGAGGTGTTCTCCGTCATGTGTAACGTCATTTTTTGAGTGACGGAACTATAGCTCATTTGTGCCCGTGTCTTCTCTGTTCTCAGACTGTACAGTCCGTTGTTGACGTGGTACATCAATGTTAACGGGTCGTCGTAATACCCACACGACAATTTCGCACGCCGACTCACGTCGGGAACATCGATCTCGTTGAGAAATAACCAGACATCATTCTCCGTGACGTTGTACCAAGTGTGCGAATACTGCATCTCTGTCAATCCACACTCACATTCACCGACCAGATCGATACGACGAGGTAAGTCCCTGGTGTAATGGGTCAAGGTGTTGTCGAGGTGCGTCTTCATAGAAGCGTTGCTAGGCAGCGTCATGTAGAAATCAGTCGCCATTGCGTCTCAACGTGGGATTGGGTAGTAGATAACCCAACGAACTACTCAACAGAGCCGTCCACAGATTAGAATCACCGTGACCGACAGTCAGGTTGTAGATGCTTATCACGATGACCGTGTACAAGATGACGACCTGACACAGAAACACTATCTCCTCTTTGGGACACTTGATGCCGAACAGATGCCAAGGAGTACTGTCGTTCGATGCGTCGGTACAATCCTCCTCCTCCTCTTCCTTCTTCTCCTCCTCCTCCTCCTCCTCCTCCTCTACGACGACAGTGTGCGGTGCCGTGTCTTGATCCATAATGACAATCCGTCTCACGTCGCTTAGTCTTTATAGCGAAGTGAGCGCCTTGGCATCGATCCAGCTGTTGAATTTGGACGAATATCCGAACCATTTCACCAAAGCATTCGTTCGAGCGCCGACCTTACGACGTTCCAGCACCGCTTCCACTCGGAACACTTTATCGCTCGCTATCACCACTTTCTGCAGCTCCAGTTCGAAGAAGGTACCTTCCAGCACGTCGCCGAGATCGTCCCGCAGACGGTACACGGGCGGTTCGGAGGGATGAACTTCGTGCACGGTGAACACCTCTTCGCTCCAGTTCGTCTCGTAGCCCTTTTCGAACGTGCCTTTGTACTTGCTGACGCGCACGCGATCCGACACGTTCAACTTGGGCGCACACTTACCGTCGTGTCCGTACAGACGTTGCCACACCGTTTCTTGATTCTTTGCAGCCACCTGTGACGGAGCCATACCGAGGCTGCGGTGGTGGATGTCGTTGTACGTTCGCACCAGATCCTGAAGGACGTCAATGTAACGCCACGACTGAACTTTCGTGAAGTAGTGCCACATGCGAGTCTTCAACGTCATGTTGAATCGTTCCACGACGCTCGCCTTCGTCTCCGCGTTGTGCGTGGCGAAGTGATGGACGCCTCGTTTTCGTAAGAGCGTCTGAACGGATTTATTCAGAAATTCCATTCCACGATCCGTCTGTAACGTCTGCGGCAGGTCGTCCGCGAACGCGATTCGCAGAGCGGCGACCAACGACGCGGCGGACTTGCTAGGCATAGGAACGCATCTGGCTCGTTTCGAAAATACGTCGATCGTTGTGAGGAGAAAGGTCATACCGTTGTTGTCGTCTTTCAACGTCGTCAGGTCGACGAGATCGGCCTGCCACTGTTGATTCATACCGCCCACGATGACGCGTCGTCTCTTGAAACGTCGTCTTGCTGGTTTGTGTAAGCTGTAGGCGTCCTGTTCCGACAACCATCGCGCGACTATTTTCCGAGGCGCGTGCGTGACGCGTCGCAAGGCGTCGACTCCTCCGTAACTGCCTACCTGACTCGGATCAAAATAGACCTTCTTCAGTCTCTTCGACATCGTTAAAACAGAAGATCCGACGCGTTGACGGCGGTGACGTTGACGACTCCCGAGTACCGACGAACGACGAGGAGTGCACTGACGTATAGTAGAACGCACGTTATCGTTCCCACAATGGTGACGATCGAACAAAAGTCTGGCAACGAAACCATAGTCCGAATAACACCTGTTGTATAAGAACTCCGGCTGCAACGTCGCCGAGCAAGGTAAGTCCGCTAAACAATATCGAAGCGACGACGGAACGATGCGTGTCCTGCAGATCCGACGACATGAGTGGGTTACGACTACGACGCAGTCTCCTTATAAGTCGACCCAGCGGGGTGGCGTGGATGTGGGATGTCGCGGACGAGCGAGGGGCGTCCAACGTAGAGATTTTCGCGCACTACCAACAGCACGCGGGGTAGTAGCAGACCGTCGAGAGAGAGAGTCCGTTTGTATGTAGGTTCTCCTGGCGACGTTACCGATCAACTCCATGGGTATGTTGACGGCACGGAGTTGCTTCGCGAGCGACCGCCAACCCGTTGGGGCGTCGGTCTTTCTCTTACGCAACAGATCGTGAACGAGATCCACCGCGTTACTTCCCGCAATGGGAACACCCTCGTGCACGAGTTCGCCACGATCGCTCCACGCGACGTTTCTTTTGAGATGTTCCATTAATCGTCTGGCTTTGGCCTGCAGACTCTTGGGAACGGTGTCCAAGACGGTGGCCTCCAGTCGTCTAATAGGAGCATCCTCCTCCACCTTCTCCTCAACCCTCGCCTTTGACCCTTCCGTCGATTCGTTCACAGCGATCACGCGTATCGGTTCCTTGACGCGTTTATCGACCAGACCGTTGTACCGTTGCAACACCTGATTATACAGTGTTACCTTGGTCCCGTCGTCGAGGTCCTTTCTATCGAGGATGGTCTTCATCTCGTTGTCGAGGGCTTGCACTATCTTGCCTACGGTATCCGTTGGAGGAGGAGGAGGTTGCGAACGAAGCGTGTCCAACAATCGAGGGTCTACCAAAGCCATCTTTCGTGCGTGCTCCATGCGTCTAATTCCCGGTCAGCACCTGGCTAAGCAAGGGTAGCAAGACCGAACTCGCCAACGGCGCTAGGAAGGCCGATAGGAAACCTCCGCTCTGTCCCTCGCCAAACTGGGATTTCAGCAAGAGGCGTCTTCTCCGAGCAGCGGTCGTTTTTCTCTGAGCCAACTCGCGTAACTTCGTCTTGTATTTACCCAATCGTCGCCTCTGTAAAGCGGTCAATGGAATGTTCTTCGTTAGTATGTTGTAAGCACACTCGGCTAGTGCGCACAACAGATCGGCTTCGGCGTTGGCGATGATGGCCTTTTTCACTCTGTTGTTCTTGTAGCGAGCCAGAGTCTGGATGCACAAAATGTGTTTCCCCACGAGCTCAGACATGGCGCGAATGAAGAGACGATTCGCGCGTTCGGTCTTTTATACCTTCGACAAGTACATGTACTGCACGTCGTCGTCTGGAAAGATGGCCGTACGCAGACGCATGTCCTCGGGCGTGTCCTGTTTGAGATCGACCAATAGATAACCGTACGGTATCTTCGTGGCATCTTTAAAGGCCTCCTGCACGAATTTCGTGCGTCCCGGATACATCTGTCGAGCTAAGTGCGACATCTGCGTTGCATCGCGTGGATTTTTGAACACCACCATGTAGTGAGTGTTAAGACTGATGGTACGACTCTCTTTGTTTTTAGGGAACAGTTTCTGCACGAGATACAGCACGGACGTGTTCCTGTGGTGACTTTTTTTAGTAAACAAGGTCGTGACTCGCTCGTCCGTTTCCGCCATGAGATCGTCTATGACGATGAGGTTCCTCGTTGTCGATTCGAAAATGGATTCCGTTGGTAACCCCTCCTCGAATCGTACGTGAGTCAAGTCCGTTGTTGCGTAAGCCTCTTGCCATTCTCCGTAACACCACGTGATCTTTTCGGGGGGTGGATCGATCATCGCGGTTGCGTGATGTAACAGACGCGTCACGAACGTGCTCTTGCCGCATCCCGTCGGTCCGGCGACGACGCACGTGAAGGGATGTTTCCATCGCGCGTCCATGATCTGTTATGACAGACTACCGAACCGCGTCGCCTTATCTACACGCTCGTCGGACCCGTGCTCAATCTGTCCTCGTGCACCACGCGTTTGGCGTAGAAGTAGGTGAGAGCCGCTCGTTCCTGCACGTACGTCATCACGGCCGATTTATACACCCGGAACCCGCGGTTCTTTCCGCTTCCACTCCGACGACTGGTGAGCACCTCCAGGAACGTCTCCTTGTCGATGGTGTTGTGACGTTTGCTCAGACCTTTGGTGCTGTACTTGTCGGTGGGTCCGAAACAATAGTACGTCTTGCTACACAACCCCACGAATCCGTCGCCCGACCATTCTACCTTGAACAGTCCCGGAGTCCTCTTGTCGAACGCTCGTCGCGTCTTGCAGCACTCTTCGTCTCCGATTCACTGTCTGTCGGAGAGTCGACAGCGCACGTACTCGTCCCGATGCTCGTCGCAACATTCCGACGGGAGCCATTCGGATCGATGTCGAAAATAATGTTCTCGCAGTGCAGGGGTCACGAGGGCATCGACTGACTCGTCGGCCAAGGCCAAATAGGCACTGTCCGTATCCATCTCGCAGTACTGGAACAGAGGACGCTCCACGTATCTGTCGATGAAGTCGTAATAGAACTGCAACATGCGCATCTTGGCGTACTGCAGAACGAAGAATCCCACGTGTATAGGCAAGGCATACGTCACTGTTCTCTTGCTCATCTCTATCTCGTACGCATCGTCGACGACGACGTCGAGTTGTCGGAATCGACGATCGTTGACCAGGCGCGATGCCACCTTCTCCGTGCAGTAGTTGACGTCACGATGCCGATCCACGTTGGTGATGGTCTTTCCGTAGCCTGAGTTCCCCAGCAACTTCATGGTGTCAGCGATGATGGCCCTGTCTCGGTGGACGTCTCCCTCGCGTCTGGCCTCGGACACAGCATCGCCGAACCGACGGAAGCACGGAATCGGATCGTATTCGATGACCTGATAGACGTGTAACACCTCGAGACCTTGGTCCAGATACCATCGCAACAGAGGCGTGACGAGCAGTATCTTATCGCCGTAATAACTGCCCACGAGCATGCGTCTCGGAGTCGTCATGATGTTGTGCTCTTCGGCGTATCGACGCATGAACGAACCGAGATCCTCGCGCGTCAGACTGATGTTCTTGAACACGGGCTGCATCTCGGCGAAGTGATCACGCAGTTCTTCAGGCACGCAAATGTCACACTCGATCATGCCGAACACGGTTCCGTCGCGCACACCGCTCAGGATTTGTTGCGAAGTCATCGTCCACTGAACGTGTCGACGTCGTCGCGAGAACGCGGCGTCTAGACACCGTTTTACGTGCGGATCTCGTCTCATCTTTTTCCACTCGCATTTCCACAGCTCGACGACCTTGACGAAGTGACGTAGGTGGGCGGTGGTCTTTCGGGTCTCGACGAGCAGTTCGGCCATGGTTTTCCCGTTGACGGAATTGACCTCTGCTTGAATGCACGGACAGCCGTGGAAGAAACAACCTTGGAACTGATAAGCCGTCTTCGTCTCGCTGCACCATCCATCCACCCGATGTTTACCTCTCCGATTCTCTCGTCCGTTGGTCTGATGTCGTATGGAAAGTCCCGTGCGTTCGGATTCCCACGTCAGCCATTCCGAGGCCATCTGTCCGTACAGCTGAGCCGATTCGGGACGGAAGTCGTTCTCAACCCGTCGTCGCGTGTACCAGCCCATAGGCATGTCTTGCATGAGCGACCATAGATACAGAGCGTTCGCGTCGTATCCGACGATCGATCGACACGGATGGGCCGTCTCTCCGTACTCGTTTCGACGTAGCGCGGTGATCGCCTTCTCGTGATAGCGGTGAAATATGATCGACGGACCACCACAAATGTTATCTTTGACGAGATCGTGCAGATCTTTGTGTTTCTCGTTGAAGATGGTAAGGTAGGTCTTCTCGGGAAGGTCGTTGAACAGGTACAGCAAGGTCAGACCGGGTACGCTGATGCCTTGCTTGAACATGTCTATTCCACGCTGTTGATAGAAGTCAAACTGTCGCTCGACGGCCTGCAGAAAGGGAACCACGTCCCTGTTGTTGTACCAGACGAGAAAGTCGCGCAACGTCGTCATACCGTTGTCGCGCCATGCCTCCTGACAACTGACGTAATCCCCGTCGGAAATACCTTCGTTCTTCAGTCGACTGAAGAAGGCCTCTTTCGGTGGTAGAACGGTATCGTCGAGCCTCTCCAGTCGATCCATGTACTCGTACGGGAAATGACCTTTCGTCACCTCGCACTCGTACGCTTTCAGATACTTGGCGTAACTGAACCCGGGAGCAAGGTAGTTGGTCATGTCTAGGAATTTCAGCTGATCCGTCGAAAGACACATGAAAGCGTTGTTGCGCTTGATGACGAAAAACGATCCGACACCCTCGTTCTCTTCTTCGTCTTCTTCTTCTTCTTCCTCTTGCTTCCTCTCTTCTCGTTCCTCTGTCTTTGCAACATCGGTCAGGAAGTAGGGTACGAGGAACTGTTTGACGATATTGAGATCGTACTGACCCGAATTGAACCCGACGACGGGTAACTGATGCATCCATCCATACAGTTGTTTCATCAGCTTTTTGTACGGATTTTTTGTACGTCGACTTTTCTTGTCGTTGGCTGCTCTCGTAGTCTCCTCTTGCGCATCCCATCGCGTCGATGCTTCCGCAAGTTGTTCCAACACGTTCTCGTACGAGTCTTTGATGCTGTCGTACGCGGCGTCGCTCATCGACGTCAGAATGGTCATCATGTCGATCACCAACTTGTTGGAGTCTCCGTTCGTGACGAGACATTTCACTCGCTCGTGTCCTGGTACGTTTGATGCCACGCTGACGCTCAACGGAACGTGACGCGCGACCCAGTGAACCTCGCTGTTAGACGGAAGTTGTTCGGTGTCGAACCAACATTCGAAATCAAAAGTGGCCCGATACGGGTAGTACCGCAACGATTCGTCCACTCGGATGTTCTCGTCGTCCAGTCGTTCGAATATCGACGGAGTCGAATGGTACACGCCTCCCGGAAAGACTCGACGTACAGCACCCGTACACGTGCTCTCGTGTACACGTAGGTTCCATGTGCGTTTCCACAACGAGTTGCATGTCCGACATCTGTACGAGTGGCAGTACATGCGCACATCGCTGACGAAGGAGAAATGCGTCTCGTGAAGGTTGAGGTAGAGCGTGGTGGGATATTTTCAGATCGATCGACGGATGAGTTCGGCGATTGGTCGTTCGTCCTCTTCGTTCGGTTTTACGAGACTGTATACGCACACGTTCGTCTGGAACGTGGTCTCGATACGATGGAGGTCTTTCATTGAGACCCCGGCAAATTCCTCCATGGGTACACCGTCTTGAGCGTAAGCCTCGTACAGCGTCTTCACAGCTGGTTTCAATCGACGTAAGTCACATCCTCGTTGCAGGGCCAGACATCGAAAGAGACACAGGTTATCGCCGTACCTCTTACCGCACTTGGGATCCGCTTCCAAGCCGACGACGGCTTT
This sequence comes from Lamellibrachia columna, assembly GCA_963662155.1. Taxonomy (NCBI): domain Eukaryota; kingdom Metazoa; phylum Annelida; class Polychaeta; order Sabellida; family Siboglinidae; genus Lamellibrachia; species Lamellibrachia columna. The sequence continues at coordinate 16,015,891 of OY759269.1, forward strand.
GTTCTGCTTAATGTAGACCGGAAGGGGGATCATTCCCACGCATCCTATCGGATGATCGATGATTCGATTTACGAAGAAGGTGACGTTGGTCACGAGTTCGCATACCCACGCTGAATCAGGTCTTTGATTGATGGCCCACTGCAAGACGTCTGTTTCTCGGATGCGTTTGAGAAAATCGTCAAAACCCTCGCTGTCGGTGACGAGACTGGGTTCGTCCAGGTATCGACCACAGCAGTTGCACGAGGAATGGTAGTACTTGTATTGGTCCGTGTTCTTGTTCCTCAGCACGAATGCGTAACTGAGGTTAATCTTGAAGGCGTTGGTTTTATTCCTGGTACATTTTCTTCAAAGACGTCTCTAGAACGGTCGTGTCTAGCGTGGTTAATCTGTAATCGTACCTGCTCTGGAGAGGTCCTCTCGACACGCGTGTTCTTATGGAGGACCAGTGCGCTCGAACGACATCTAGCAGTTTTGTCGACAGGTTGTCGTCGAAGGGAAGACGTTCGGGCGGGTCAACGGGGTCTTCGTCGGTGGCTAGTGGGTGAAGGGGTGGTGGTGGTGATGGTGGTGGTGGTGGTGGTGATGGTGGTGGTGGTGGTGGTGGTGGTGGTGGTTTGCACACGTGTTTGGTCAAGTAGTCACGTTTGACGAAATTCCTTCCACATTTAGCACACGTGAATGTCTTGGTCTTTTTTTTAAGACGACATGTTGTTCTTACGTGATGCTGCAGATCGTTCCATCTTTCGAACGTCGCTTCGCATTTACACGAGTATTTCGTTTTCTTTGTACGATCGCCTTGAGAGAGGTCTTCTAGAAGAACACCAGGGGACGCTATCGAATAAGAATGCTCGTTCGCAGACGGCGACGGGTGACTCGCTAAGTGGCTTCGTAGAGCCGCATACGAATCGAGCGCAAGTCCGCAACGACGACATAGATGACGTTTCATGTTATCGACGACGACGACGACGACGACGACGTGTCTACAACTGACATACATTGACTCTCGTTATAACATATATACGGTTCAGAACCGTTCGTTATTTATTAAATATTCGAAGGAACGTTCGTTATGCAAACGGCGCCAAGACCGTACGGTGGCGACATCGAATGGACGAACGTTCATTATGCAAACGACACCAATACCGTACGGTGGCGACATCGAACGGACGAACGTTCATTATGCAAACGACACCAAGACCGTACGGTGGCGACCTCGAACGATCATTATGCAAACGATACCAAGACCGTACGGTGGCGACATCGAACGGACTGCGAGTTCCTTCGTCTAGACGACGCCGTTCTAAACATAATTCTTTCGGAGGATTCTTTACGGAGGTGTAATAAAGAGTCTACGAGGACAACTACGAAGCGGAGGACCGACAGCTCGCGCTATATTTTTATATAATTCTTTACGAGGGGCAATAAAGAGTCTACGAAGAATTTCTACGACGACAACACGCACCATATTTTGTTTCATTTTTTTATTATGTTGTAATCATACATATACGATTCGACTTATAGACGATGATGACATGCTGAGTTTGTGGATCTTTATGATCGCGACAGTGACTCCTAGCTTACGATCGGTTATCGATACGGCAGCGGCTAGCGGATGAATAACTTGTGGGTTGTTAACCACGACAGAGGTTAGGTAATGTTGATGATTATAAGTCTTTTCCGTAGAGATGTATATATGTAACAACATAGCAAAAAAAAAAAACAATATATTCACGAATGTTTCATTTCTACAGCAGCGGCTATATATATTCAATGTTCATTTCAACAGCGGTTATATATGTTATATATATTCAATGTTCATTTCTACAGCAGCGGCTATATATTCAATGTTCATTTCAACAGCGGTTATGTAGTCAATGTTCATTTCAACAGTGGTTATAATGTTCATTTCAACAGTGATTATAATGTTCATTTCAACAGCGGTTATATATATATTCAATGTTCATTTCAACAGCGGTTATAATGTTCGTTTCTACGACGGTTATGCGTATTCAATGTTCATTCTACAACGGTTATGTGTATTCAATGTTCGTTTCTACGGCGGTTATATTCAATGTTCGTTTCAAGAGTGGTTTTAGGTAATGTTCATTTCGAATGCGACTGAATTTGTCGTAGAAGCTCCTTTTGCCAATCCGTCGACATTATAACGGCGGCAACGTCCTGGCACACGTTGCGAGTCACCGTCTCGAGCGTCAAACGACTGTTTCGACATTCGAGTATAACCTTGCGAAGTAGGACTTCTTCGAAGATGACGTTGCAGACATCCTGCGTCATGATCTCGTCTGGGTTAAGCGGCCTAAACACGGCCACGGTATCGTGAGGTGTTGCGATAACGGTGGCATCAAGTAGGACGTATAGCATCGGCTTCGACGTTGGAGATTCACTCTCCGTCGAATCGGAGCCGTCGTCGTTGTCTTCCGGTTCGGTCGGAGGACACCCCTCTGGTTGGGAATCTACGTGCGGCGAGGATGGTGAAGTCGTCGCCACTGGTACTTTCACCGCCGGTCTCTCGAAGACGCACGATCTCTTCGATGGCGACGGCGGTGACACCCAACTCGGTGTTGCAAAGATGTCGTTGTAGTCGTCGTCGCTCGGAGCCGTCCTCTTGTATGCCTCCTTGATGCGCTGCAAACCACTCTATCGAACAGAAAGATTAGTACATATGCGCACTATATCGTGCATGTGAACCGTATTGTTCAATTAATACCTCTCTCACCTTATCTTTCACGCGATATCGCCACTGCGTGCTCCCGCACGTTGAGATTACTTCTACACTTAACCAACTCAAGACATGCAAGATCGTGCTGTCCGAGGGCATATCGCTCTCTGAATCTAAATTCATTATACGAGCCATCTCATCGCACGTGTATTGCACAGCGGCTTTCTCTACAGTCAAGTTAAATTGTTGTTCGTTATACATGCTTTCGGCGCGATTGGCTATCTTATCTATTCGACGCACCGTTTTCATACAACTGTCGCTGCCGTTATCGTCGTCACCGCCACCGCTGCCGCTGCTGCCGTCGCTGCTTACTATTATAACATCGGATCTATTCTCCTCCATCTCGTCGTCTGTTATTACAACGAGTGAGTCCGCCGATGAAGAAGAGAATAAATCATTGCAACTATTATCTTCTAACCACTTCCTCACCTTCGTTTTTCCGTCAACAGCAGCGGAAACTGCAGGTACATCGGCGGTAGCAGCAGCGGTTGCTGATGTTCCAGCTTCGTTCTGTCAACAAAAGTTACATGACATCAATCTCCTCCACAGTGTAATTTACGTACTCTTTGGTCACGCGCTTCCTAATGACAGCCATGACCTGACTACCTCGCAGCGCCGACATCGACTCGTAGCGTTCCTCGTCTGACGCCATTTGCGCGTAATCTTTTGCGGTGAACCCTAGAATTTTGACCGCTTTTTCATCGAAACAAGTACACCAGCACTCGCTGCCGATACTGTCTGACAGGAGTAAGCGCAGAGCGAATCTGTACACGCGCTCACGCTGGTAGCCGTGCGTCGGGCAGACGTGCTTGACGACTCGTTTGGGACAATTAGGACAAGCATTGTAAAACACGTATTTCTTTTGAACACCGCAGGCCGTTACGGTTAAAGGCTGCGCAAACACATAGCGACCACCACTCACCTCGCATTGTAGTCTGGTCAAAGTCATCTCGACGCTTGTCTGTTGTGAGGTGGCCGTCTTCGTGTTCGGGTAGAATCGCTTGAAAACAATTGTAATGACTGGGCTAGTACTGCTGTCTTTATATAGGCCCCTTATCGTCTGTTAACAACGCGTGATGTTTTCGCTATTGCGAAACAGCGCGTGATGCCCGAATCGAGTTGCACGGCGCGTGATGTTTTCACCGGTACAAACGAGTTTGGACCGGTTCTCCTGGTGCCTGAATCGGTGTCTGAATCGGGTTGCACAACGCGTGATGTTTTCACCGGTACAAACGAGTTTGGACCGGTTCTCCCGATGCCTGGTCGCAATCTCGCATCCGCGTTACATCAGACCCGTTTTTTTTACCTGTTGGTGAGTTCGTATTAACTCTCTTAGTTGCGTAAGTAACTGTCCGAGCGTATTCTGACCCGTTCGACCGTCGTAGATCAAAGCGTCCCAAAAACCCTCTTTTACTTTTCACTCATTCTACCAATGCGACCTTTAAAACGAATCGGACGATTCATACTTGTGTTAAAACGTGCATTATAATGAGTGCTGTCACCTCGATTTTTTGTCCGTTTGTCAGACAGTCTTATCTATCAGCTCTCTGATACGGCGAGTTCGTCGTTGTCAACAATATTTCCTCTCTCTCTCTCTATATATATATAGGACTTCTCGTCGTACTCTCGTCATCGCTATCAACATGCCGTCGTTTCTATTCTTCGTTCGAGTCGCCGTTACCATAGTCTCGGTGCTTGCCACCGTTGCTCGTCTCACAATACGCTATGCGAGGTGCTACATCCGAGATGTAGGCATCGTCTGTAAAGTTCTAAGAGAGGCATTCATTATAGAGTTCTGTCTCCGGTGAGTTTATTTCTAGTCTCTAATGATGTGTTGTTTTTTTCTTGCATTCAACTATATCTCATTCTACTTTGTTGTTGTTGCAAAACTTTAAGAGAGGCGTTCGTTGCAGAGTTCTGTCTTCGGTGAGTTTATTTCTAGTCTGTAATGATGTGTTGTTTTTTCTTGCATTCAACTATATCTCATTCTACTTTGTTGTTGTTTTCTCGCAATGATCACTGTCACCTATGGAAAGGTGTAATGAGGGAACTTCTAGAGGTGACCCTCCAACGACACTTCGATCGTGATCGCTCCAACTTGAAGAAAAAAACACGATCGCCATTACGTCCTTCTACGCTCTCCGAGGTCGTGGGCCTGATGCAAAGCCGCTCACTCTGGCCGTCCGTCATGCGTGAACTAGCGGAGAAATACGAGTTCAAAAAAATAGAATGTGACAACAGCATTGTCTCCCCTCCGTCTCCATCCAAACAAGAAGAAAATTGGACGGATGAGCACTCACCTCCGTCACGCCCCACTCGACTACCACTACGAGTTCGTCGTCATCGTCATTGCAAACCTCTTCACATGAGATTCGTGTCGTATTAATCTCACGAGACGAGAACAATCTTAAAATAAAATTAACTTTTGTTTTTTAATTTCATTCGTATGTTAAACACGCTGCACCCTGTTGGTGTCTCGCTTTTAATCGTGTATCTTTTCCGATATTATTAATTTCATTCGTATGTTAAACACGCTGCACACTGTTGGTGTCTCGCTTTTAATCGTGTATCTTTTCCGATATTAAATTTTTGCTTTGTATCATTAATACATGTCTGTTGTTTTTTGCGTACGTTCTCGATAATAATATATATATATTTATTACACGATCCTTCCTAATACATCACACTCACAAAGTTCATTATATATATATATTTATTACACAATCCTTCCTAATACATCACACTCACAAAAGTCCAATCGCTTGTAAATTCCAACCACTATTACACGGTCCTTCCTTCCTTCCTAATACATTGCAAGCACAAAGTCCAATCGCTTGTAAATTCCAACCGCTTTCCGTATTTCGTTCGACCGGCCGCTGACTCGAAATCCACGTTAAGTCAGCCGCTTCAGTCTGCAACAGAACGCAGCTGTTTTGGTTAGGTATCGAGTTACAACATGCACGCTGTGATTTAAAATAATAATAACATTTCTCACACATCTCAGTCCGTGTTAAAAGGCCCCGAACGAATAACATTTCTCACACATCTCAGTCCGTGTTAAAAGGCCCCGAACGAATATCCGTAGTACATCGTGTTTTACAACAACCATTCAATATCGAGCGACATTACCTTCGTACCTTCAATTTCCACACGCTTAACAATCCCATATGGGTCGTTGTAACAGAACGCAGCTCCAACAACCACTAAATACCATACAGCCCATGTTTCGGCCTACGCGGTTGTCTGCCGATAAACGAATCCGTCCGTAGTTCACCGGATATCAAGTTACATCAACACGCTTGACGCTAATTATAACATCGACTCGAATATATAGGGTAGTGTCGTACCAATTGCTACATATAGGATAGCGTGGGATAATATGTTACCAATTTTTCGATCTTAGAGGTTACAACCACGCGCGCACGCGTTCGTACGGGTGCGCACGGGTGCACTCGTGCGCACCCGCTAGATAGCACTACGATCGTTCTCCGATTAGTTACTCTCCGCTACGTGGCGTTCGTGAGGCTGCGCGCGCAACCGGATGTAGAAGTAGACCATGGGTGGATATTGACTGGGGGTGCGAAAAGCTATAAGGTACTACTTATGTCGTATGTCGTATGGGTTGCTCGCTTCTTTTTGGTCGAGTGGGTTCTTCGCTTGCTAATGTTGAGTGAGTTCTTTGTTGTTTGCATATGTCGAAGTAGTTACACGCTTGCTCATATCGAGTGGGTTCATCGATTCCTTATGTCGAGTGCGCCCCTCCCTTGCTTAAATATCAAGTGGGTTCATCGCCTGCTCATGTATCGGGGGTTTCTCGCTTGCATACTATGTCGGGTGGGTTCCTCGCTTACCTATGTCGCATGAATTCCTATATGTATTCGTTTCCGGTCTACTTTCAAAACAATATTTGATTAATCCAATGAGTTGATTTGCTTTTCAAGTAATACATTTAACATCATTGCTTCCATTTATTGGATATATTATTATAATTATTATTCAAAACTTGTGCACTTACTTTAAAATAAGTTACTTCAATGTGTATGAATAATTACAATGTTTCGATATTGTTGATGTATAATCACAAGCTGACATAGACTGCACAACCAGATGATGAAACGGGTAAACATTAGTATAATATGTGTTAGTGGGTATGGGTTAGTGGATATCGAGTGACGTGCACATTCATTGTATGAATCCACTGGAAATAACTAGCGCCCCCTCGATAGTCGGGAGCAACACGTCAAACCAGGAAGTCATCGCAAAAACAATAAAACCAATACAACAATACAACCAATATATCAATACAACCAATAAAACAATACAACCAATACAACAATAAAACCAATACAACAATACAATCAATACATCAATACAACCAATACAACAATACAACCAATACAACAATACAACCAGTACATCAATACAACCAATACAACAATACAATCAATACAAAAATAAAACCAATACAACAATACAACCAATAGATCAATACAACCAATACAACAATACAACCAATACATCAATAAAACCAATACAACAATATAACCAATAAAAAAAAACAATACAACAGAACAACCAATACAACAATACAACCAAGAAGCGAGAGTATGAAGTTTTGTAATCATTGTGTCTCTGAAATACAGTAAGTATATATATATATATATATATATATATATATATATATATTGTTCATTAAAATGTGCCTATTTTTAAAACACATTTAACTGATAGTATTTATTAAGAAATGCCATGCACAATATAAAAAACAAGTCGCTGTTTTCCAACCCTCAACGAAGATCGATTGGTCGTTCTGAAAAATTAATGCTTTTTTCATCCATGCAATGTCGGACAGCTAAAAATGGTGTCGTGGAAATATTGCATCAGTGACAATTGATGTTGGCGGGAATAATACGTTATTTTATAATGTATATAAAGTATATCATTAAGAGTCCGATGACGTCGGGCCTACATTTCGCGTTCCCCTCACTTGCGTTCACTCAGCTGTAACAAGTGCGTGTTGCGCGGTAGTGTAGCGGTTCGAACGTCGGGCTATCAAACAAGAGAACCCGGGTTCGAATCATTTTGTTCATCCACATTGCCACAGTTCACCCAGCTGCATGAATGAGCACCTGGCTACAGAGAGAGTTGGATATAAGAATAAACTGTCTTCGTGCAGTAATTACACAGTGGCTGAAATCTTCCCAGATAAGTCGAGATCGCGTTGGACTGAACAGGTTTGCCAGTGAGTAAAGTGTACAGCCCTTTAAACAGACCCAAGGACTGGATAACTATATAAGAACATACCTGTTACCTATTTGTATACATACAGAGCGTGGAGAGTTTCTACAGACGACGGAAGGGCGCAGACCACAGTTATTTTTTCCCATCGGTGGCCGTGTTAACTTTTTTCATGATTGTAAGATCGTGCGACCATGAAACATTATAAAATATCATGACATCCACTGGCAATTTGTTTCCAGTGTATTGAACAGTTTAGGGACAAAAACATTTAACCCCAGCTCTGTTATTCATGTCGCAAACATACCCTCAACATTACCACGCAAAATATTAATACGCCTGCGGTGTTTCGACATTTCCACCACCAAAATGCGTACGCTTTTTCAAATCCGTTTCATGCTGCAACATCTGGTTGCCAAATGTCTGCCAAGCGTTTCAGCTTGCCTGGCTGAATGCTGTTACCTCGTGTGGCAAATATAATCGATGATCGGCTAACTTGCGTATACGTATATATATATATATATATATATATATATATATATATATATATATATATATATATATATATATATATATATATATATACGGTAATTATACAAAACGAAGCTGCCTTAAATTGTGACGCACTATTGCAGTTGTTCTTCAGATAACGACATTTATATATATATATATATATATATATATATATATATATATATATATATATATATATATATATATATGTATATATGTATATATACGTATGACAATAGGTGTGGTAATGCCCCACATTTGTATATTAGAAATGTCGTTATCTGAAGAACAACTGCAATAGTGCTCACAATTTAAGGCAGCTTCGTTTTGTGTAATTACCGTTATCTTTCTCGCTACATTCAGTCCTCTGATACTTTACCAAAGGACACTTTTGCGGTGTGAATCGTTCCAGACGGTGGACGAGTAGCACCAATAATCGGACAAGGCTGTAGGCCGCGTCCGATTGTTGGCGCTACTCCGCCAGATGTTGAGAATGATTCGCTGGGCGATTCACTCCGCAAATATGCCATTTAAAATTTATTTCAAACGCCTTTTGACATTCAATTACAAGTTGGGAATTCTGTTCAATGTCATTACAGTCGGTTGTCATTAGGTTTTAAACAATAACATTTCCGTTTGTTGTTTTATCCGCGATGCCTTAAACAATGGTTTTGTTATGATATAACGTGCGCAGCGGAGATCGGCAATGAGGAACCGTAAGATCAGGTTGGGGATCTTTAAACTGGTGTGGAAGAAAGTGGATAAAATTTACCGACAATAAGTTTTAAACATCTATAGTTTACTTATTCGGCACAGAAAACATGGATGCACGTGAATCCAGCGGATACTGCCCATCAGTGGATTGTGGTGTGCGCATGCGACAGGTGTCTTTGTGTATTTTGCTTATAGCTATGTTTAACGAATGTAACACAAGTGTTAGAGACTTTTAGTAATCGAAACTTACAAACGTGTAATAGTGTAATCATCACAATACGTTTATATAAATACATTTGCGAGTAATCATTCCATAGTTATGTTTTACTAAATTAGTTTGCTTAACAACCAGCCCAAAGTTTCGAAACAAGATGGCAGATTCGTAAACAATAAACATAAAGCGCGCGAAACCCAAACCACTACCAAAACAACTCAACAAATCAGATTCTCTCAAATTAAACGTACATTACTTGTCGTCATCACGAATAAAATATACATTAATTATTATGTCCTAAATATAAGCTGTCAGCAACCATCCATATGTCAACAGTAAACACAATATACAATAAACTGTCTACTAACAGGCCTTTCATCAAAACGTTCTTTACCCAGTGTTGCCCTGGGGCCCAACCAGTATGAGGAGAAATAATATTCAGTTGTCGGCTAGTGTGCTGCGAAAAGAACGGGGCTCATCGGATAATATCTGACAGTGCTAGATGTCAGGACGCTTGACGGGCCTTGTCGGCTAGTGTGCTGCAGACTCCGACAAATTGTCGGGGCTCGCGCAATTAGCGACCAATAGGAGGCCTGACTGCACTCACGCGCCAACCGTCATTTAAAAAATGGCAGCCCCCCAGTGCGGCGGCCACGATGTCAAGCGAAATGTTGAAGTCCGAGGAGTGGACTATAGGAAAAGAAGATTTGTTAGACATTGCATGGGAATCCCATCGATGCCTTTACGATGTGACATCTGATTACAGCAACAGAGTCGTGAAAACGAGAGCCTGGCAGGACATTTCTGCTGGTATGATTGTTATTATTAGCATCACTGACAACAGCGCGCTGATCTGTGTCTTCGTACGTGCAAATTCAATTAATTGACTTCTAAAATATATTAACCTAATATATATATATATATATATATATATATATGTGTGTGTGTGTGTGTGTGTGTGTGTGTGTGTGTGCGCGCGCGCACGCGTGTGTGTGTATAATTAATATACTTTACTTTAGTTGGGGCGCTTTGAACAGTCCCGAGGACTGGATACCGCGCTATATAAACACGTACCGTTACCGTTAGATACTTCCACCTATGTGGCCCATGAGTAAAGCGTTTCCATGTTGCTTTGATGGAGGTATTGTTCCACAATCTCACGAACATTTGCGTGCTCTTCGTGATCACCAGTGATGATATGACTGACAGTTCTGAAGAAACAGTTGCCATCACATCGCATCGCATACATGTGGTTTTTGGTGGGTTGTGCTCGATGGTGACAGCCCGAGGTTGCTGAGAGTGGACATTGCCATGTTTGCGCTTTTGTTTAATTTTTTTCCTGCTGCCACTCAGTTTGTAGTCCACGGGCTCGGCATGTTTCAAGAAGCCAGTTTTCTCAAGATTCTCATCTTCAAGATTTTTATCACCCATGTTAGAGGTTGCAGATAATTCAGGTCGACGATGCAGCTTCACTGGTGCGTTACCTTGTGCATACCTCACCTCACTGTCGCATTCAGACAACTGATGCTTCCTGCAGACGTACGGCTTCATTTGTCTGGTGTTTACTTTGCGTTTTACACCAATTAGTGGCAGTTCCCCTTTTTTCCAAGATGCGCGATAGTCCAAGGGCCATTCCAACGCACCTCCAATTTCCCGAAGTGGCGAGTTTCACGTCTGTAGTTTTTTTTTTTATAAAACTGAACCACCAACATTGTAGAGTGAGTTGCAAGTTTACGGTCGTGCTGTCTTTTCTGTTTTGTTTGAGCCTCGTTAAGGGACTTTTACAGTGTACAAAAATAAAACTATGCGAATGTTGACATCATTTCCATCTTCACCATTCCCCAAAGAACTCTCCGCGCCGGGGGTAAGTCGAGGGAAGCCTAGTATTTCGATGATACAGCAGTATAAACGGCGAGCACTTTGTGGAGGCTTGGAATGAGGTGCAACATGCGAATAACGCCTCTTTAAGGAACTTGTCCCTCTTGACAAGAGTATTGCACAACGTTTGGTTATGCCGTTCAATCAGACCATTGCTTTTGGGGTGGGACGGGCTACAAACCCGGCGGTCGAGGCTTGAATTGAAGACGTGGTTACAGTTCAGAATCTCTGCCATTGCGCTGCGTGAATATTAAGTGTAATTAAGAACGAATACTTATGCAAATTTCGGAGGAAATTGTAGACAAGACGATGATGATGTCCATGGCATGTCGTGTCAGTGCCAGTGGCATAATCTCAGTCCGTTGACGTCTCCTTGCAATCTATCTAGCCACTTCGAGTCCACCATCTTTCAAATGTTTGTCTATCCCATTGTTTTACCTCTTCGGTTTTTGTCTGGTAGTTCTCCTTCTATGCTGCTAAGTACAAGTAGCAAATGTGTTACGACACGGCTACTGAGTTACCTAGTGATCAATACATCGTAACTCATACCCGCTTCTACCTTTCGTTTCAACGTGCCAATCACCAAATGGCTTGGTTTCACTCCGTTTAATAAGCCTAGGTTCGTCGGAAAAGAAGATGCGATGGCGAAATAGCTTAACTGCGCCATCTTATTGAACTTGTTTGAAGCCCTCCAAGTGCCGTTGCTACCCCGTGACAGAGGATGCCACGTAATCACTGCCCGTCCTTTTCTACTGGCCTTTTTCTTATTCTCATAATCTGCCTAGCCTCAATATGCGAACACAAAGATAAAAAAAAAAAAAACATGGCGTGATTCCAGAATATTACCTACATAACGAACGGGGGTAGGCATCATATGGGGTACTTATTGGATGTGACAAGGGCCCATCTGAACTAAGTCAAAGAAATGTATTTAAGGTACTCATGGTTGCCAGTAGCAGCAATCCATGGATGTCGCTGCCTTCTGCCCAAACATCCATATCAATGTTCATGATAAAAATGCTTATATTTGTCATTGCTGTTTGTATGAGTTCTCTTTCTGGTGAGCTTTGCCAGGTTATTCATGCCAGTGTGTCAACGGTTCAATATGTCATGTCACGATATCATTCAATGGAAATTAAAACATTTAGCATTGAACGCTGGGGAACTGTGTCAGGTATAAATAAATTGAAACTTTGTTTTTTAACCATTGTTCTTTTCTACTGCTTTCTGTACGTTGCACATCTATGCCAAATACCGGATTTTGTCAGTCCCAGAGACAATTTGTACATTTTTGTTAATGTGAAGGGGTTTGGTCCGAAAGGGGTTTTGTCCGTATTTTTTTTAAGTAAAGGGGTTATGTTAGGTTATCATAAAAACATCTTCCCAATTTACCTGTTCATCTGCCTGTGATCACATTTTTAAACTTAAGGAAATATTGCATAAATACAACTTAGCTAGGTGAAAACTTCCAACAAAGCGACACCGAGACCATTTGCCTTGTCATTGACTTTGAAGTGGTGTTTCTCTACTGGCACTAAGGCACTACGGCACTGGTAAAGCAGTAAAAGAATATATGATGTGATACACTCCAAACAGCCCTTTTTCAGTGCTAAGACCGGATTTATATCTCACAGATTTGGCTGAGTATGCGATATGGGAACATAGTCGAATGCAAATGTTACGCACTCTCAGAACAAGACAGGTTATACGGAGTCTGTATAACCTGTACTTGTGAGAATGACATCAAAGTCGAGTGAACATATTGCCCATACTTTGACATGGCCGTAGGTGGATTAAAACTCCAGTCCTCTCGATTGTGAGTCCGATGTTTTAACCGCCGTGCTACTGCGCTCCTGTTATTATGATTATGTTTATATAATGTTCACCATACTGCACAATTATTTATTAGTAATTAATGAGTCTGACAAAAAATTGTCGGCTTATTTTTTCTTCAACATTTAAGTACCAATACTAAGAATGTTCGTGAAAGTAGTTTGAATGAATCTGGGTCTGGTCTGGTTATAAACTAGTGTGGTTAAATAATGATAATAATAGACTAATAATATTACGTTTGGCTAGGCCAGTTCATTTGTAAGACCCCATAGCTGTAACATGTAACATACTGTAACAGAATCGATGTGAACTAGTTAATTTTATTATATTTTGCACTCAATGAGGGCATGTCAACCATGTATATAAACAATATAGTCAAATGTATTAACATGTTTAGAACCCCATATGCACGAGACGAATGCTGGGTAAGATGACATTCACTTCATCTCTTGACTAGGACGGTCATATGGAACCTTTCCCACAGTCTTCACCGGCGTGGTCTGTCTTCATGGTGTACGTAGCAGGTATACTGACAACCCCCCCTGGACACAACCCCCCCCGGATTAAAGCCCCCGGACATAATCCCCACTTAAATGGCAACTAGGACAAAATCCCCCTCCTCACATAACTTCAATATATATATATATATATATATATATATATATATATATATATATATATATATATATATATATATATATATATATATATATATATATATATATATATATATATATACTGTATATATTTTAGTAACTCTTTGTGATACGAACATTTCGTAAGGAGCTGAAGCAGTCTGTTCGTAAAGTTTCTTTTCCTGCTGAGCATAAATGACCCCGTATCAAGATCTCGACCATTTCCTATATTCCAAAGCATTGTTGTTGTTTATTCCGAAGCGATTTAATTTAGTGTTTGGAAAAAGAGTCTAAGATGCGCTAATTTAGACAAATAATATGACAATAATAGGAATATATGCACTCTACAAATGTGTTGCCACTAACACGAAACTTCATTGTCAGTTTCTAAACAACACGTTCAACTGTAATGATATTATCTGTGGAAGTAAGCAATTGGTTGACCCGGTGACTGGTGCAAGGTGCATCCATTTCTTGGTTACCGACCAACATCTACACAATGACGGTGTCTGCGTCTTCTACGCCAACCTCCTCGATGATAATACGGACGGTTGCCACCCACCCAGTGTAGCTGTCACCGACATTGTAGTCTTTCTGGTCCCACCCCACTCCATCCACAATATCGCCCACGTTCCAGGCGACGTACACATCGCCGGCAGCTATGCCTCGGCAGTAGCCCTCCACTGAAACAAATAAACATTTTCGTTGTAGCGAGACTACAGTGCGATGTGTGTGTTGTAGTTACCCATCACAGCATTTTCTGTACATGCATTATCTGTACATGCATTATATGTGCGGATCAAGAAAAGAAAAGCGGGAATTACATCAAACTATTGAAGAAACGGTACAAGCGAGAGACATAGTCTGCAGGTTTCGCAAGCTGGCAGTCACGACTGCGAGAATCAACATTGAATCAGACACTTCTATCACTACTACCACTACCACCACCACTACCACGACAGCTGCCACCACCACCACTACCACCACCATATAATATAAATACTACTACTACTAATAATAATATTAATAACAGTATTAATAATAATAATAAAAGGATACACTAAGCATTTTTAGTGGTCTGAATGTTGTAAATGAAGCAGATTAAATGAATATATATATATATATATATATATATATATATATATATATATATATATATATATATTGATGTGTGGCAATGGCATCACACTCCAACCGAACACTGTTCTTCTTCTGTCAATTTCTAAGCTTTTCTTGGTGTAAGTGTACTCATTATAGTACAACTTATGCCACCTTTTGTATTCTTTTTGACCTCCATGTCATTGACTCAACGCATTTGACATTTGTGTAGAGTATGTACTGCTCTGTACACATAACCGAAACCTTGCAATTACTGCCAAGGTTCCTGAAGCCACGTAGACAGACAGTGTGGAGCCAGGCCCAGGACAGTAACTTGGTTACGGGGAATAGTGCTGATTTTGAGAAAACACAATTTTTATTGGCTCTTTGTTTCCTAATCTTAACTGAGGTCTAAACAAAATTATAGAGCAATACCAAGGTACATAATAAATTAAACAATAACATATAATTTTTTTAGAAAGAACACTATAAAAGCACGATAAAAATAAATATAAAAACGTGCATGAAGATATTTGGGTGAGGGTGATTTTGTCCTAGCTGCCATTTAGGTGGGAGATTGTGTCCGGGAGGGGGGGGTTGTCTTATATTCATGTAGCTGGGTTGGTAGGCTTAGATTGACGTTGTCCAGAGAGTTTTTTCCTCTGGCGGTCCCTTCTCTTGCCCTCTGTGGATGTTTGTTAGACGATGTTGGGCCGAGTGTTGTGGCCAAACCAGGAGAGCTTGTGTCGTTTCACCTTTGACAAAATTGTCTCTTGCTTTCCGGCATCCGATTGCCTCACATACCCTGTATTAGTCAGCTTTGTGTTCGGTGTAAGATGTGAAGAGTAGTCTTCTCAAGTATTTAATTTCAAATGCCTGTGTTTGTCTCTCTGTTCCTTCTGTCTAAGTCTAACTCTCGCATCAATAGAGGATCATCGATTCTAGCGACATTGCAAAGCCTAAATCATGACGTATGTAGCCAGCCAGACATATGAGGCCAAAGGCCATATAGCCAGCAGTCTACTGAATGATTGTAAATTAGTAATAAAATATATTTAAATAGATGCAGATGCACTTGTAGGAGAGCACTTGACAGAGAACGTATTCTGAAGTGCTGTGACTAGTTAATCTTGCATAATTATGCAATGTTAAGGTAATTATTCAACTGTTATACGAACAGACAAGTTCCCTTATTTTTGTCCTAAAGTGAGCACAGCTGCAGATGTAGGTTCAACACAGCCAAACACCCAAGAAGTTGGCCAGAAGTGCATTAACATTGGCACCAAGTCTTGTACACTGTGATGTCAAGTGTGCAACACATTGCTGAATTCTGTTAGTTATACGGTGCCTCTCTCCTGTTTTAGAAACTGATCACTAATCCATATGTGGAAGACAAAGTTTATTATTAAAGCAAATCAAACACGTGCAACAAAAATATACAGACACAACATAATGTAACCAATTAACTGTTATTCATGATTGATGCAATTTTCCCAACAAGAAGTTGAAGGGTATATTTACAGCATCGAAATCTTCGTGGACATGATGTCAGATTCGCAAAATAATTCAATAATAGTATGAGTTTACATACAATTTTACTAATTATTCAGCGTTGTTCTTGATGCCATTATTAAACTTCTATTCTTAAATATTTTAGTAACTCTTTGTGATACGAACATTTCGTAAGGAGCTGAAGCAGTCTGTTCGTAAAGTTTCTTTTCCTGCTGAGCATAAATGACCCCGTATCAAGATCTCGACCATTTCCTATATTCCAAAGCATTGTTGTTGTTATCATTAAACATAATATATACGTAAATACAATGTGTTCTGATGGTGTATTATATCCTACTCAGCAAACTGTCAAATATTTGCTGGTGTAAAGTCATAAAGTGTCAAAGTGTATACATTGGGCCTACATGCGTAGCTGAGATAATGATTTGGTTGGTATGTAGCTTTGAACATATGATTTTGCGCTACATTGTAATCAAGTCGTACCTGGAGTAGCGTACGTC